>BMAU01011214.1:0-83204 GCA_019973935.1 Trichonephila clavipes | reverse complement strand
TTAACTTCTCTTTATCATGTCTTTCTCTTTCAGCGTTTTTACTTTCTTTACGGTTTTAAAAAATATTCTTATCAACTGCAAATCCATCACGGAGTGAAATTATCAAACAATCCGTAATCTATAGTATGATAATTCAATGGGCAAATAGACTTTTCCAGAATTACTAATGTACAAATTGTCAAAGATGGAAGACATTCACAATTGATAATATTAAATAACTGCAATTGATAATGTTGCGACGAATTTATACGGGACCTTTCCACTAATATTCTTAGGCGTCTTTTGGGGGATAATAAATTCGCGTATATTTCCAATCAACTCCGAAAAGTGAACGGGATATGCAAAGTAGATAGGGTATTTAAGTAGAGCGTTGTAAGCTAGCAAGGATGAAGGCTATTGAGCCAGCAGCAGTAGCCTCAAGTTTGAAGGATTCGATTGGATTGCGATATTGAAGAGTTACGGTTAGTAATCTACGAAGGCATCTTGTGAAGATACCTAAGTATTGCCAGGTGATATAATATAGTTTATTATCGCTTAAAACAATCATTAGTTTAATGAAATTAGTTTAAGTTAATGAAAGCTAATAATTCGAGTTACGTGTATTTCTCGGACCTACTGTCTCGGTAGACCTTATTTGATCTTACGCGTAATTATTGATTAATTTCATTACTCGTAATTTAATATTAAAGGTAAATCCCTTTTGTTTGACGGAACATAGAAATATTATATGTTATTAGAGTTTCTGATATTTGAATCAATATAATAAATACAAGTTATTACTATGCAAATGGCTCTTAGGGATTCTTTGCCTCAAATTAATCTTGGTGTCCAGGGTGAAACCCAGGAGGGTTCGCACAATGTTAAATAACCTTATTTTATATAGAAATTTCGGGTGTAATCAGTGGCGTAGCGGGGGTGCAGAGGGGGCCATGGCCACAGGTGGCATACAAAAGGGAGCGGTGGCAAGCACCGCGATATTTAAATTCAAAAAATATTTCGAGCTCCCCAAATCGCGCCGACGCTCGACGAACCTGAAGGAAACGAGTAAAAGCTATAATACTAGTACAGATGGAGAAAGTTTTTTAGTTGCTATGCAATCACATTTGTTTTTATGTTAAGTTTCCGGAAGAATGTTGAATTGTTTGGTTACAGGAAACCATAGACGAAAGGAACCCACAATATGAGGAAGACCATACTTGTGTAGTGGGATTCAGTCCTTTCACTGAGAGGTTACATTGACCACACCAAATCCAAGTAGAATTTATGGTAGTTTATGGAAATATGATTCTGTTGTGAGGTGGAAAAGGAATTTTCAAACTGTGTCCGCACGCCCCTTAGAGACGATCGAAAGAGCAGAAGACCATCACTCATGGACGGTGCTGCCACAGAAAAGAAAGTGGTGGTCTTAAGTGGAAAATTAGTACAGCAACCATGCAAATCAGTGATTCCCAAAATGTTCTATATCGACCTCCAAAGATCTATGAAGACTTTCAAAGGGTTCATGCCAGTGAAAAAATAATTTGGGGGTCCATGAAGTGTAAAAAGGGTCTACGGTAGTGGTTTTCATTAAACCAGATCGTGACTAATTTTAAAAGAAAATGTAATTAAGGGGAAACTAGAATTTTGACCTATTTCACTGATTTATTTACTAAATTTAATGAAGTTAATATGTACAGTTACAAGGTGGCGGCATACATTTCATTAAAGCAAGGACCATCATTTCAGCTTTTCTTGCCAGAATTAAGCCAAAGAACTATAATTATTGGACGTCGCGAATTTTTCCAGTTTCTCATTTTGTCACAGACAATCTGCCATGAAGATGACCCTTTAACTTACGTTCATTTCTATGCTATTCAGATTTCGAAACTTTGTTTGAGAATGCTTGGACTTGAAAAAAATTGAAGACACATTGAAGAAAATTAATGTCACATCACAAAAGGAACTGATAGGAATAGGCATTAACGAAGATCTTAAAAGAGTAAAGTTAAGAAATTGATGTCAGCAATTTTGTTTTTGAAGGGACATACCTGTGATCCCCCTAATTATGGAGAATGTCATGAGAAATTTTTAATTGCTTTTCCTAATGAGCAAAAGTTCCATCGTGGTTGCCAATCTAAAAAAAAAAGACTGAACACTACAAACCGAGGAAATTTAGGGTTAAACTCGGCATGATGGTTGCCAAATGTTTAAAATTTGTTATTGAAGCACCAGATTCATCAAATTTTCGATCTAATAAATGTTTGTAATGTAATCTAATATAAAGATATATATTTTTATTTGCGGCTCACTGGATTATAATGTTCTTCCGAAGAGGCCCGTTAGGTCAATTAGATTAGCCACCCCTGGTATACTGCATACTGTCAACTTAAGGGTCCTACTTTTGCATAGGTACCCAAGGTTTCAAGTAGTCTTAAGACTTCAATGCAATCGTTAATGAATCTTTTAAAACTGAACTTTTTTTAGTATTAGTAATTTAAAGAAACATTCAGTGTAGTAGTCTGTTCAATTTAGAAGATAGAACATTTTAGAAGTGAGATATATCACAAAAAACAGTAAAAATATCACCAGATGTAACATGAATTTATAAAAGCATTCATATTAAAATAAATCACAACGATAATTGTTTTAATATTCGAATACATGCAGTTTAGCAATTGTTCAAATGTTATATAATGAAGAAGGAAACCAGGAAATATTCTTACCATTTCCTTATTTATCTTTTCGAGTAGATAATTTAAGAAATATCACACCGTTATATATCGGTCTTCGTCTTCTAAAACTTTTATTTAAATTAGTAATTTTACCTTATAATTCATATTAACTATTTAAACAGCTAATTTATACATTGACGAATATTCTCTTATAAAAGCTCCTGGAAAAAACAATACATTTCATCTTTACCGCTAAGATAATTTTATGACAGATATAAAATAATGAAGTAATTTTGTGAAACCATGCAAAGCTTCCTTCTAATAAATTGTCTCAGCTTCTCCTCTGATAGCAAAATCAAATAGTTACATTCTAGCCAAATGTGTATGGCATGCTTATTTCCTTGCTTCTTTTTCAGATTTATTACTATCCTCGTTAGTTCTTAGTAGGCTATTAATCACTGAATTAACCATATAACTTCGAATAAAAAATTATTAAAAGAATCATGAATCCACATAAATCACCGCTCAAAGACTCCTTAATTCAGAAATGTCTCATAAGCATTTTCGTGCACAGACGACTTTGATTTATTTTTATTTATTACCATGTAAAATAAGAAACACGAAATGCACGAAAATGGCTCTAGAACGTGGAATTGAAATTTTTCAAGCGACAATATATATATTTAATCTCGAAACCGATGTTTTTATTTTGATAAGCACGCAAACGATTTTTGGCTCTTTTGTTCGCGTTCATTTTTTTGTGTTTATTAATTATTCTTTCTAAAGAACAATGTTGCGAAAATAACGTTTTTTTGATTAAAAAAAGGTATTACTTTTTTCTACCAAAAATCTGTAACCTTTTTCTTTTTTTTCCATTCTAAAAATGTGCACAATTTCTTGCAAAAATGTTTCTAACAAAAGAGGTTTGTGTGATTCTTCCAGAAAGGCTTAACAATTGTTGCTACTTTGTACGATTACGTTCTCTCGGGAATTTTCACTTAATACATTTGAGTGTGTTTATGAATGGCGTTTCCGTAATTTTCATAACATATGTAACCAATTTCCGTTCCGTATAAGAAGTAAAGCGAAATAAATGAGTCACTCATTTGCAGTGAGAGAAACTTTAATGCAACATTTTCTGTTTTAATTCATTCGGCTCACGAAAGTGGAATTTATTGATCTGAAACAACATTCGTTGTATTTCCCGTGAATTGTTCATGTACATATAGTAGATATACACACACTATGCCATTCTAGTTAAAGTTGGAGAAAATTTATGTTAAAATAATTAAAATTTACATGTAAGCATTTAGATAGAGATTAAAATTATACATATTTTATTTCGTCTTCATTTAAATTTATGTTGGATATGGAAAAAATTATTATTATATCTTAAGAATTTGAATATTCGACTGTTATATAATACCAAAGTATGACGTGCCTTTAATTTTTCCCGTATCTATTATAATTTTTAATACTTGCTCTTGTAAATTTTAGAATAATTTTTGAGAAATTCATTTAAATTATTAATATTTACCAGTTGCGCACATAGAAATCAAAAGCATTTCTTGACAACATTCGGAACTGTGATTTCTTGAAAACTTATAAATGAATAGTTAATTTTGATATATAGTGTCTCTTGAATTAGATGATACGTATAAAATTGTTTTAAGAATATTATTACAATAGAAAATTATTTAAATGCAATTTTTTTGGCAATATTTTTTTAGAAAAATTCTTCTTTTCTGGAAAAAGCATCTATGATTATAATTTTTGCCTACGTGTATATATACATCTAAGACTCTTTTATACAAAGCTTGAAGTAGAATTTTTAAAAAATTAAGATTATTTTTAGAGTTACTATCAATCGCGCGAAATAATAACCTAGAGTTTTTTTTTTGTTGTTGTTGAATTTTTTTTACTTTTGTTTATTATAAAACATGAAAAAAAAAATAAATCCACTTCTAAATTATATACTTCAAATATCTTACTTCAGGTTATGTACGTAAGTATTAGCTATGTATAAGCAAAGAATTATAGAAGCATTTTTCACACACACACGCAAAAAATGTTTTGAATATACATAATTATTTCTTAATTTTTTGCCGAAAAAACATATTGTTAGATAATTTTTAATTGTAATGCTCTTAAAGCAATTGTTTTGAATATTCAAATTGAAGTGACACTAGATATATATAAAAAAAATAGTTTATGCTCTTTTGCAAAATCATGGTTCCAAGCGTAGTAAGATGCCTTAAAGTTACTGATTCACATAATTGATCCTTTTGATTATTTACTAAATTTATGCGATACAAAACAATTATTCTTCGTGATCTTAATTTTAAAATTTGATTTCGAGAATTGTAAAATCGTAGATAAAAATATACGCTTTACAATGAACAATTTTTTCTGTTATATAATTAGATTTGAATTAATGCACCGTTTCTCAAACTGTGGGGTGCACCCCCTAGGGGGCGCAAGCATATTAAAAAAATCAAGAAGAAAAAGATTATTTAAAAAAAATTATTAATTTACTCAAACTAAACAAAAGAATACATTTTAACATAGTAAAAAATAAAATATACAAATTTACATTGATGTAATACACTTATAAATGTGTATCAATACTGCACCATGTATTTTATAATTAATTTAACAATACTATGGTAAGAACAAGTTTAATGATTACCAGTGACCTCCATGGGCTTGTCACATATAAAGTTATAGGCAAAAATTTACGCTATTCTAGATCATATGTACGGTTTCTAATTAAACCCTTAACTGCCGATTAAAAATTACGTGATTCTCTCCCCAATGCCATCCTTTAACAAGTAGGTGAGCTATGTCGTGTATTGAGGGGGGGTAGAAAAGGAATAAAGAAACAAATCCTCTGAAATAAGTAAATCCTTTGTAAAGACTGTCAAGGTCATTTTATTGCATTCCAAAGCCTTCGGAATAATTTTATGGGTAGAAGTGCACGGAAAAAATCATACTTCGGAAAGACGTATATATACGTCCGGGGTAATTAACGCACTAGCTAAGCGAGACGTTTATATACGCCGGCGGCTCTTTTGCAGTTAGAGTCGAATTATTGGCTTAGCGCCAAAGTTTAGTATTATTGAATTCAATACATTGTTATTGATGGAGGGGTGGGGGAGGCGATGAAAATTATGATTGAATATTGGGTCTCAAATATTGAAGGTTTGAGAAGTACTGAATTAAAAAAAATGCCATTGTTTCTTGAAAAAAATTAACTACAAGGCGCGTAATATGCAACAAAAGGCGGTTGAATCGATTTCTAATTCATTTAAATTTGAGGATTCTTATTTTTGTAATGGAACATATTTTACTCGTTCTTAAATTTACACTGGGTATTATTCTCATTTGTCTTATTTTTTCCAGTTCAGTGAATCCTGTCAACTACTTGTTCGATATTATTCTTTTCTAATTGCGGAAGTTTACCCTCCGATTTATTCAAAAATAATAAAACATTTCTTAAGCGTTTAGATATTCTTTTCAGTGATAAATGGATTTATAAACAAAAACTCATTGGACAAAACCAATCATTATGTTCTGATAGATTAGACCGTTTGAAACTGAAGAAATCAGTAGTATTATTGAATTTAGAATAAAATAGAACTTAAAAACAATAATCAATCATTCGCTGAAATTATTTTATAAAAAAAAATGTAAAGAGTTTGCGTTTTAGGTTGTGCATAAAAATTTTGAGCTTCTATAAGGTACATTATTTACACACCTTTTTTCTTCATTGCATTTAAAACTCATTGGTAAACAAAAATTGAATTTTGTGATAATTCCGAACAATACACATATTTTATAAATATTTAGCATTATAAAAGGGGTATATATAGGTATAGAACAAAATAATAGGAACATCTGTAAAAAAAAGGAACGTTTTTTTATAGTACCTCCTTTGGAACGAATGACAGCTTACATTCGACGTGGGATTGACAAATAAAGGTATTGAACAAAGTTCATAAGATTTCGCACCCATTCTTTATGCAGGGCCATCTTGAATTTAGATAGCGTGCTTGTAGGGGGAAAGCGAGCACGGACTTTGTTCTGGAAGAAACCCCACGAAACACTTATTGATGTTCAAATCAGGTTGACTGGGGGCACCACCAGTGGTGTAATGTACACCCTCGCATCGGGGAAGTACCCAGGGTTCAAGGGGGCTAGAATCGTGACTACCACCAAATACCCACCCTTTGTAAAATCCAACTTGGGGTCCAAAACATGATTTTGCAGGTGGGCCCAAATGTTCTCCGTTGCGTCACTGGACACCATGTTAGTTGTTTCACTTTATCATCATGCTTATGTAACACAACGTTTGAACCATGTTTGAACACATCGAGACGTGTGAATAGGGGAGTTGCCATTTTCGAACATAGTACGTTCTCCCTGAAAGAGGTTCTGAAGCATAAGGTGAAGATGATTTTCAAGAATGCTTCGATAAGGGTCAACTGTGTGTCATCCTCCTCCTCAAGACAGCGAGAGGCCCCAATCTACGGAAAGATATTGACCCACACCATCACAAAGCCCCCTCCATGTTTCACGCTTGGAACCAGGCATTCAACATTGAATGCTTCTGCTGGTGTTTGCCAGGCAAACACATGTCCAGTATGGTCTGGTTGATTGATTGATTGAATATTAGCGTCGCACTGTTCAGCTACACGAGGGCTTTTGGCGATGGACCACGTAATTTTGAACCATGGTCAAGTGACGTGGACGACACCTGAGCTGTCACCCCCTCTCCTAACTACCACACCACACCAACGGGAGGACGTTTCAGCTCTCGACAGATTTAACGTGCATCGCTGCCCTACACGGTGAGTCTTTAGTGGTACTGGGCTCGAACTCGTGACAGGGCGAGCCACGATCCAATACCTATACCATTCGGCTACCGCGGCCACCCAGTATGATCTGGAATAATGTCCCATTCACATTTCCATTAAATTATTGCAAATAGTTTTGTCTCAACTTTATGAATATCTGGTCTCATAACACTAAAATAAGTCAACAATAATTTGTTAACAACTTTGCGCAATGCCATAAATAAATAAATAACAAAGCTCTATTAAAATTAATATTTGTTCATGTTACACAAATAACATCAATGAACAACTAAGGAGAAATAAAATTTAAAAAAACATGGATTATTTTGATGTTGTTGGAAGGGTAAAAATAAACATCATACAAAAGGCAATTCAGTTTGACTCGTAAACAGTACCTTTCAAGAATAGTCCAGTTTTTAATTCCGAAAATTGAGAGGATGGGCTGGTTTTTATCGAAGTCCTTGAAAGGTCGGGTCAAAATGTTAAGAGATTTCAGTTCGCCAAAAGGTGTGTTTATGTCTGGTTATTGTAAGACGCCAGGAGGTTTGATAAGGTATGGCACTTCATCTTTTTCGTTTTTTTACTTCCTAAGGTACTAAACGAGAATTTAATTTTGAGGGATTGGCTTGACGGTTAAGTGATCTTTGAGAATCGTGCCTTTTTTTCCTTCTGTAAGTAGTACAATATTAATACGAAAGGTTTTTTTTGTGTGCGTTTTTCAGATTTATGGCACACCTTTCAAACTGAACACTTAAAATGCAAACGCAGCTCTTTAGAGCAAATTCTTTTGAATTATTTTGAAAGATTCTAAGACATTTCTTTGCATTTACTCATCTTTTTAGTATAATGATGTGATGAAATCACATCTCAAAAAAGCATTTTTGAAGCATTTTGAAGCTTTTACAGCATTGATTTTATTATGAATCTGAATGCAGTGTTTCTCAAACTAGGGGGCGCTCCCCCGGGGGCGTGAGACCTCTAAAGGGGGCGCGAGCATATTGAAAAGTCGAACACAAAAAAAGTATTAAAAAATTATTAATTTACTGAAAGCAAACAAATAAAAAATGAAATACACATCTACACTGATATAATACACCTATAAATATATCAGTACTGCGCAAAGTTTTTTTATAATTAATTTACCAATACTAAGTTATATAAAAAAAAGTTTAATAATTACCAGTATCCCCATAGGCTTGTCATATATAAAATTAAAAACAAAAAAAAAATTAACACTTACCTTAATAATGTATACGGTTTAAAATTAATTCCTTAAAATCCGATTAAAAATTACGCGATTCGCTCCTCAATGAAATTAATACGCTCACTTACGTTTAAGGTATCCGACTACTTGCGACAACTTTTTTTTGAAAAAAAGGAGATATGGAGATCTTTTTGAGATTTTTATATTTATTTAGTATATTTTAAGAAAAAAAATCCTAAAATTGGTAAAAGAAAAAAAATTTATTATTATTAAAATGGGAAAAAACTAGTAAAAATGTACAAAAAATTACATAAACGGGGCCCGCTCTCTACAAAGATTTTATGAACAAATTCTCAATTTTTCAATTTTGATGTGTTACTTTGTTATTCCTGTTTGAAGTGATCTTCACGATAAGAGATATTTTAATTTTTACAAAAACTAGAGCACTTTATCTAAGTCATTATACGAAATTGCTTAAAAACATTGACTTTATTCACATAAAGAACTGCAAATTTTGAAATAAAACAGTTATTGATAAATCTGAAGATCAAAACACTTCTACTGTTATGCAGAACATAAGCAAAAAATTTCAGCTAATTATTTTCAAAACTTTTTGAGCAATCGCGGTCCCCGTTTGAGTTTTTCGAAAAAAACACATTTCGAGTAAAACGCATTTTAAAGTTTGACATCTTGTGTAAAGTTATGGCATTTGCTTTTACTAAAAGGCTTGTAGTTTTTGTTCTAGTGGAGGGAAAATGAAGTACTTGGTATTGTTATTAAGTTAATAAAATGGTCTATAACATAAAGTCATAAAAAAATTTGCCAATTTTTGAAAAAAATCATGGTTTTAGGGTAGTTGGATACCTTAACATGTAAGTGAGCGTATCTGGTGTAATGGGGGGAAGGAATAAATAAGCAAATCCTCTGAAATAAGTAAATCATTCCTAACACTGTCAAAGTCTTTTATTGCATTCCAAAGCCTTCGAGATAGTTTTATAGAAAGCAATGTACAGAAAATGTCGTATTTAGGAAAGACGTATATATACGTCCAGGACAATTAACACACTGGTTGAGCGAGACGTTTATATACGTCGGTGGCACTTAAGAGGTTAAAGTCCTACTGTAGGTTTAGCTTCAAAGTATATAGTATTATTGAATTCAATACATTGTTATTGTAGGGAGGGGGCCGCGATGAAAATAATGATTGAATATTGGGTCGCAAATATTAAAAGTTTGAGAAGCATTGTCTTAACGCAATAAAAAAAAATTGACAAAAGAGTTATAATTCCCTCCATAATGATTGCTCTGTGACTTAAATTTTAAACAGATCAATTCTAAGCTTATTTTTATACATCCTTTTCAGGAAAATTTAACTTGCAGAGTCCCCCTTACTCTACAAAAGTATCTTTTTTCACCTTTAAAACAAACAATGAGTTTTTGGGTATTTACCGTAAAATCCGGCGTGTAACGCTCACTTTTAACACAAAATATAGGTTTGTATTTATTACAATATTACGCACATGGGTTTGCATATACAGTGAAACAGGTTTCGCGCGAAAACGTCCAAGACGAAATATCGGTTAATACGAAATAATACAACGGTCTCGACAATCTACTATGTATTTTCATGCTTTTTTCTCAACACAAACGAAAATCTCGTTTAACACGAAAATATTTCCCTTCTGGGAATGAACACAATACGGAAAACACTAGCCGCGCAGGCTCGATTTAAGGTATCCGACTACGTTCGGAACCGTGATTTTCAAAAGCGCATAAATGGATAATTTTCATGTTATTTAGTGTCACTTAGATTAGAATATATGCATAAAGTTGTTTTAAGGATATTTTGACAAAAATATTTAATTTAAATACAATATTTTAGCAAAAAAATTAACTTAGAAAAACCTTTTTTCCAAATGTTCTGCTTTTGTGGAAAATGCTTCTATTAGAATAATATTTTGCCTGTGTATATAGCTCAGACCTCTGTACAGAGGCTCAACTAGAATTTTTGAAATATATAACTTAGAAGTGGGTTTATTCATATTTTACGACAACAGAGGGGAGCAATTTTAAGAAAAAAACGCGAATAATTGTTTCAATGGGTGGTAACTCTGAAAGTGTGTAATGTGAATTTTTCAAAAATTCTAGTTGAGCCTCTGTAGAGAGGTCTGAGCTATATACAGGCAAATTATTATTATAATAGAACCATTTTTCACAAAAGGAGAACATTTGGAAAAAAGATTATTCTAAGTTAATTTTTTGCCAAAATATTGAATTTAAATTATTTTTTTTTGTCAAAATCACCTTAAAACAATTTTATGTGCATGTATTCTAATTTGAGTGACGCTAAATATCATGAAAATTATCCATTTATGTGCTTTTTTTAAAATCACGGTTCCGAACGTAGTCGGATAACTTAAGAGGGCTTAGACATGAAACAGGTGGTATTACCCGTCTCGTAGAAAGGAGGCTAACGTGGCTTTGAAATACTGACAGAATAGCCTGTGTCACTAGCCAATTTGGTTTATCTTAACTACTTTCATCCTGTATCCCTATAAATGCCACCGAAAAACATCCCATCAGTTGGCTTTGAAATTCGATGCCGAGTACATCGCAGTGAGAGTAAAAACTAGTGAGTTTGGTTCACATTATTATTTTTTATTTTAGAAAAAAAATTTTGTAAGCACGATGGCAAAGATCTCAGAGAAAAAGCAAACTGCTATTTGGCTTAAAGTGAATATGGAGCTTTTTAAGGCTGTTGATCTAAAACAGAAGACTAAAACGGAAATCTGTAAAGATTTTGGTATTGCTAACTCTTCTTTACCATCAAAAATTAAAAAAAAAGAGAGCAAATGCTCGAACAGTTTATATTAAATGCATCATATACACTATACACATATCTATGTAGATAAAATGTACTGTAATAAACTTAATTTTGTTGAATATATGTTTTTTTGCAATATCCTTTAACACGAGAAAATTTCAGTCCCCCTTTGTTTCGTGTTAAACGAATTTCACTGTATTTCAATGTTATATATATATATATAGTTAAAAAGACATTTAAATACTGACTAATATTTTTTAAAAGTTTGTTTTAGCTCATTAAATGGAATTGCATAAAGACTAATATTTTGCTGAATGGCTCTCTAAAGCATTCGAGTCCTAGTTTTTTTTTTCTTTCTTCAAAACAAGACTTGCAATAAATAATCAATGAATCTCAAAAAGGTAATTGTTTGACGTAGATCGATTACAAAATAAATGTTTCACATCTCTCGTCCATTCGATTAGTCATTGGTGCGGTTTTCGAGTGGATCATGTGCTTGGTAACGCGTCCCGTTCTCGATTTTTCACTAAAAAGTACTAAAAAACGGTCCACTTAAAACTGGAAACTCACTGTCGCAACAAATCAATCTTAGTCACCCAGAGACAAAGGATTCTTCTTTCTCATTTCCTTCTTTGTTACACCTGTGCTGTGTCGTATCAATTGGACCGTACATCCCTTTCGGACCAAACCGACGATAGCAGAGAGTTTTTTCAGAATTTTTTTTTTACAAAAAAAAAGGGAGCGTTTCCTGGAACTAACGTTTTCGAAAATTAGTTTACTGAGAAAAAGGTTTCTTTCGGGTAAAATGATAATAATAATAATAATAATAAAGAAACGACGGGAACGAGAGAAAAAATTAATGAGCCAATGTGAAATAAATCAAGAGGAAAAAGTCGCACTTTACCGCTGGTAGTTTAGAAAATGAAGGTGAATTTTAATTGGTACTCTTGGTTTTTGAATAATTCATGGCAGTGATTTTTTTAAATTTTTTCTGCTCTAGCAGCTATTTTAGTGTTTAGTATCTCCTCCTTGCAAGATTCATAATTAATTCAAAAAGTGCATTTAGGTAAAATGTGTATGATATAGGAAATCTTTAATTTATTCGTATGTGCTCTCAAGAGGTAGGTGGGATTTATGGAAATTGGTAACCACTCATACGTTATTAAGAAGACTTAGTACCCTAAAAATCACAAACCTATCGTTTTTTTTATTTTCATTTAATCTTATTCTTTGCATTATTATCTTTCCATTCATATATCACTTGTGCATGTCGGAAAGTTAGAAGTTGAATAAAACTTCATTTGAAAACAAATTAGGCAATTCAGCCACACACCCTTTTTAGAAAAAAAAGCTAAAAAATGCGTTATGATAAAAAAAATCTATTTTATAAATAGAAATAATAATTATAAAAAAAAAAGAATATGTAGTATTAAAAGCAGAATATTTCCGAGGCAATACAATAATGTAATTTTTCTTCCTTGTGAAATGTGTGCATGTAAAATTTTTAAATTAAGGCATTTTATATTAATAATTTTATATAATTTCAGTTCTTATTCCTGATATATTTTTCATACAAATGTAATACTTTAATATTATAAGAAGAAAAACAGCTAAAATTTCTGTCATGACAGAAAAAAATTTTTTTTTAAAGTTTTTCTTGAGTTTTCTTGTGCAATTAGTACTCTCTAAAAGTTGATCATTTATAAAAATGTGTGGGTTGAAAACATATGAAAATGCAATTATTTTAAAGAAAAACGTATAAGTAATATCTTAAAGTGGTATTTTAAGTTTAATTAAGCTTATAATAATTATTTTTTCAGAATTATAAACTTTAAAGTGGTTTTTCTCAGTTTGTGTTTTTCGAAACCTTAGTGCATTCAAAATGCTACTCCTTCGACAATTATTTACCAATCACTTCCATTTTTTCCTGCGTGTTAAAAATAAAGCATGTAATAAAATTAGGGATCCGTTTTGCTATAAACTGAATACTTTTTGTTAAAAAAATGTAAGACATGTTGGCTTTTTCGTTGATTTTTAGCCTGTATATCAACATTTTATTTTTTTTCTCGAAAACGAATGAAGTTATTCTAAAATCGATCCCTAAAGTTGTTTAGATCACCCATAAGAGTATTATAAAAAAATTTCAGGTCAAAAAATTAATTTTTACAAAAGGAGTAGGATTTTAAAATTTTCCCAATTTTCTTCAAAAAAATTTAAATTTTTAAAATTGTGTGAATAATATATGAAAATTTTCATCTGGTAACATTTTCTTGAATAGAAACATTGTATAAAATGTTAAAATATAATTTTTAAATACGTAAATAAAGAAGTTTGCTCAAAGGGTGCCAAGTCCCCTTAAATTTTTCTTCAAAAAGCCTTCTTTAAAAGGCGAAAGGTTACAAATATTAATGTTAAAATTTTATGCTGCCCCCCCCCCTCTCAATTCGTCCTAGATTAAAAACGTATTTTGGCTTTTCAACTAGAACAGTGCATCTCAAACTTTCAATGTTTGCGACCCAATATTCAATCATAATTTTCATTCCGCCCCCTCCCTCCCGACAATAACAATGTATTGAATTCGATAATTTTATACTTTGAAACTAAAGCTAAAATACAACTTTAACCTCGAAAGCGCCACCGACGTAGATAAACATCCCGCACAGCTAAAGCGTTAATTATTCCGGACGTATATATACGTCTTTCCGAAGTACGATCTTTTCTAAGCACTGCTATCCATAAAATCATTCCCAAGGCTTTGGAATCCAATAAAAGGAACATGACAGTCTTGGCGAAGAATTTACTCATTTCAAAGGATTTGCCTATTTATTCCTTTTCTCCACCTCCCCCCCTCCCCCAATACATCACATAAGCGCGCATGCGTGGAAACCGGTGGCATTGGGGAGCGAATCGCGTAACTTTTGATCGGCAGTTAAGGCATTAATTATGAAGATAAGAGTTAATTTTTGTATATAATATTATATATAACAAGCCCCTGGTCGCTGGCAATTATTAAACTTGTTCTTAGCGCATTGTTAAATTAATTATAAAATACTTTGTGCAGGACTGATATTTATATTATATCAGAGTAAATGTGTATTTTCTTTTTTTTCATATCAGAATGAGTTTCGTTAGTTTACTTTCAGTGAATTAATAATTTTTAAAAAATATTTTGTGTTTGACTTTGCAATATGCTCACGCCCCCTTGGGGGCGCTTCACAGTTTGAAAAACGCTGCTTTAGAAACATTCCGACTTATTTACATACATTTATCTGATGTTTCATAATAAATAATTTTGTTTGTTAAAAATAAGCTAAATTCTTGTGATGTCATAGTCACATGATAACTGGATTTCCGTGTTTCCAGCCAATCAGTTCAAGCACTTCGCTGTTGCCAGCTTTTGCTTTTTTACAGAAACTTTCTTTTAAGAAATACATATTTGTCAACAATAAAAATGCGCGTAGGCAAACAAAATGCTCTTGTTTTAAAGCTATATATGCGTATATTACGAGAATTTTCTTTTAAAGTTTGAAAAAACCTTTTTGAAGAATTTTAATATTTGAACATATTTACGAAATTATAAAATTTTATACTTTTTCTGAAGTACGTAACTCAGCATTTCTTAAACTGTGGGGCATGATAACCCTACGAGGGGGGGAGAGGAGTGAGAATACTGAAAAGTCGAAAACAAAAATTATTTAAAAAATTATTAGTATTCTGAAAGTAAACAAACAAAATGTATTCTGACATAACGAAAAATAAAAAGCACATTTACACTGATATAATAACACTTATAAATACACTCTGTCGCAAAAAAATATATGCACCCAGAAGAAATCAAGCTACAATCACGAAACTCGGCAAGAATGTAGTCTGGTAAGAGATATGCAAATGATTAAAATTTCGAAGCCAATGAGACAAGGCTAAGTGTGCTATGCGCATATTAGTTGCGCAACTGGGAGAGTTTAAAAGCATGAGTACGAGCGCCGTACGGCTATCCAAACGAATCTGATGACTTTGATAGACGATATTGAGACTTAGGATGCCTCTAAGACGTAACCGGCGGCAGTACGAGCAGCTGACGGACTTTGATAGGGGCCGTATAATAGGCCTCAGAGAAGCAGGTTGGTCGAATAGACGTATCGGCCGCCACCTCGGTCGGAGCGATATGGTAGTTGCTCGGTGTTGGCAACAGTGGATCACAGAAGGTAGAGTGTACCGTCGCGGAGGGTCAGGGCGTCCCAGGAACACAAATGATCGCGAGGATCGTGCAATCAGAAGAGTGGCCACTTCGGCACCAACAACGTCGCTAGCATCGATTCAACGTCACTTACCTCCTTCCAGACATCCAGTGCCATCAAGAGAAACCATAAGGAGACGACTGACCGAAGTTGGCTTGAGGAGCCGACGTCCGCTAAGACGCTTACCACTGACCCCACATCATAGGCAGTGTCGACTGGATTTTTGCCGACCTCGGGCAACTTGGAGTGTGACAGACTGGAGACGTGTCATCTTCAGTGATGAATCCCGATTCAGTCTCAGTGCTGATTACCACCGCACACGTGTCTGGAGGCGCACCGGCCAGCGGTCCGATCCGGCATTTATTGTGGAGCGGCATACAGCAATTTCACAAGGTGTGACAGTGTGGGGAGCAATTTCTTGGGACACACGATCATCTTTAGTGGTCCTTCAAGGCACTTTGACAGCTCGCAGATACGTGGACGATATTTTAACGCCGATTGTGCTACCCATGCTATCAAGTCACCCAGGTGCCATTTATCAACAGGATAATGCTCGTCCACATACTGCGCGACTCTCCCAACAATGTCTTCAAGGATATGACGTCCTACCATGGCCTACCAGGTCACCAGATCTTTCGCCAATAGAGAATGTCTGGGACGCGCTGGGAAGGCAACTGCAGCCGTCCCGAGATACAGGAGAATTAACTGCGCAGATGCAAAGACTATGGCAGGATCTTCCACAGGGGGTCATAAGTGATCTAATTGAATCGATGCCACGCCGAATTTCGGCTTGTATAGCTGCCAGAGGTGGCTTTACTACTTACTGATTTTTAACCTTTTGCAAGCTGTAACCGCTTAATAAAATGATATTTTGTTCTGAATTTTTAATCATTTGTTTATTTTCATATACACTACATGCATACCAAATTTCGTGAATGTAGCTCAATTTCTTCTGGGTGCATATATTTTTTTGCGACAGAGTGTATATCAGTACTGCGGAATGAATTTTATAATTAATTTAACTATACTAAAAGTTACGAGCAAGTTTAATAATTAACAATGACCCCATGGGCTTGGCATATATAGAATTATATACAAAAATTAACACTTGATAATTTGTATAATTTATAATCAATCCCTTAAATACAAACTCAAACTCAGTGGCGCAACAGCCCATGAGGACCAAGGCCTACTGTGCCCATCCCAGTATACGTGACCATTGGGCGCTGAGGTGCTTGAGCAGATGTCCCGATCAGGTGGTCAGTCAGAAGCGAGAGACCCCCAGTGTTTAAACCCCATGCAAGCTTGGTACTCATTTATCAACCCACTACAGTAGAGACGTGATTTTGCAAAAGCGTATAAATAGATAATATTTATGATATTTAGTGTCACTTTGTATGTTAAACGTATATAAAATTGTTTTAAGAATAGTATTACAATAAAAAACTATTTAAGTACACTATTTTGATAAAAAATGAGCATAGAATGACCCATTTTCAAAATATTCAACTTTTGTGAAAAATGCTTCTATTACAATAATATTTTGCCTGTATATAACTCAGACCTCTGTACAGAGGCTCAACTAGGATTTCTGAAATATATAACTTAGAAGTGGGTTTGTCCATGTCCAACGACAACAGAGGGGAGAAATTTTAAGAAAAAAACGCCGATAATTATTTCAATGGGTTGTAACTCTGAAAATAATGTGAATTTTTCAAAAATCGTAGTTGAGCCACTGTAGAGAAGTCTGAGCTATATACAGGCAAAATATTATTATAATAGAAGCATTTTTCACAAAAGGAGAATATTTTGAAACTGGGTCATTTTATGTTCATTTTTTGTCAAAATATTGTACCTAAATAATTTTTATTGTAATACTATTCTTAAAACAATTTTATATACATTTTCTAATCTAAGTGACACTAAATATCATAAATATTAACCATTTACGCACTTTTTTAAAAATCACGGTTCCGAACGTAGTCGGATACCTTAAATGGAGAATGCGTGATTGCATTTATCAAGTGATTGTCATGAATTTAGCCGATAATATTTCTGTCTTGAGTCTCAAGAGGGACGAGGGACATCCCCTAACTTCTATAGAGGGGAGAATTTTATATGAGTCAGTTTTATTTAACACGCAGAAAAATACTTTGCTTTTGTGGAATGAGGTTTCTAATATCCAAACCGAATTCAAACTTGGCCAGTTATTAAACTCATAATCTTAACTATTTAAGAGCCACGATTCTATGAAATATCATTCATTATTTTTCAACTACAATAGAGAAAGGTTTATACAGGGTGTCCAGGCTTAAAGTATCCAAGAGTAATGGCTTATTACGGAACTACCTACCAGAATCTAACAAACTGTTCATCCGCGGATTTAGAAAACTCTTCAAGATAATTGGGTGTAGTTCGATCGGCCCCACGTGCTCGCATTATTTAGCAATCGAAGACGATACACTTTTTACTCTGACTTCATTTGTAAAGATGTGGACGCCACAGTAAAAGATGCAGTGCTTTGGTACTTTGGTTTAACGGAATTAAAATCAATCACGCGTGTACAGAGAGGTCCATCCACAATGGGAAAAAACTTTAAAGGAGATGGGAGCTTTGATATCTCAAACTGGAAAGCATCCTTAAATGTTCGTAATAAAAGACACTGTTGATGGTTGCGAGATTAAATTTGTAGGTGTCCTGATAAGTCTATTGGGTAAGCCAGTAATGACATTCCGTTCTGTTCGAACATGTCGCAGTACATGCTTGACTCTCCTGTGCAAAATCAGATCTCAACAGATTTCAGCCCGAACCACGTGCAGAGAATTGCAGAGGATAGAAATGCATAGTTGGGTGCCAGAGAGAAAACCACTCATTTCTGCCAGAGAGAAAACCACTCATTTCTGCCAGAAATGCAAAAATTCGTGTGTAGTGGTATCGGGAAAGAAGACACTGGACATCTGAAGATTGAAAACGTTTAATGGTGTCGGATGAAGCACGTGACATTTTATTTTGCACTGGTGGAAGACGTCGAATTTGGCGAGAACCCAACGAAGCAGTGAATCTATCTTACCTTAATTGCACTGTGTAAGGGTGCGGTGGGAGTACCATGATATAGAGCAGGGATGGCGAACCTTTTTGAGACGTGGGCCAAATTTCGTTCATATTTTTTTAGTACTAGCGCGTGGGTCACTAATGCCCATTTGCACCAGAGTTAAGTTTAAAAATTCTTAACTGAGTATTTTTAAAGCACTAAACATCTTCAAAATTCAATTGGCTTAACGGGTAAAAAAAGTAGGCAATGGTAGTCTCTTTCTACAAACATAACTGAACATAATCTTACAAAAGTGCATTTTATCCGAAGAAAGTGCTTTAAATATAGTTATCTGCTATGGTTTTCGATTTTTTTCAACAAACAAAATGAGAGTAAAATTGTACACTTAATTTGATATTTTGTAAACACTCTTTTGCTTTATTTCAAATCCTACATACTTTCATGTACAATCGCTATCATTTGCATAACTTTGGGACTGTAATGAACAAACTGAAGGTTACAGACAGCATTTAAATTGCTTTTGCGTAAATGCAGTGCTTGAAAAAATTTAAATAGAATATAAATAATCCACATTAATTAGAAAATATATATAAACCTGCGTAAACAAACAAGTGGTTTCCTAGTAATCGGGGGTCAGTTAAAAAGCTTGTATGAGTCAGTGTCATAGATTCGCCATCACTGATATAGATCATATTGTACTGGCATGGAAGTGGTGCCCTAATATTCCTCGAGGGTAACCAAACAACCAAGAGACACCTAGATATGCTGTGGATCAAGTACCCCCTGCAACGTTGCATTTTTACCTTAATGGGGACGGATGCTTTATGGATGATAATGCAACTATATATCGTGCCAAAAGTGTTCAAAATTGGTTCGCTGAACATCAGTCTGACTCCCACACCAGTCTGATTCCCTGGCCACCTCATAGACTCAGGGACGTCTTAAGACTTCTTGAAGCCCTGGGCCTACACCGCAAAAGTAGGACCTGGGCCCCCTACACAAATGTAGACCCCACCTATGACGCTTAGCAAACGTTGTCAAATACTTATACAAATAATAACTCGAAACAAATAAATGTGCATGATTTACAACCGCACAAACCGGCACGACCGACTGCTGCCTTTTAACTGAATGAGTAACGATGGTGTATCGTGATAGGTCTAGGCAAGTGTGTGGACGACAGTCATCACATGTAGGCGTAATATCGTCCGAAATGGTCAGTTTTTTGAAGAATACAACCGGAAATAGCATTTGACTGTTGAAATTATTCCGATCTTATTACGGCTGAGTCAAAAATGAGACGAGGCCTCCATTGTGACCGAGGCGCTGAGACGACCCTGCATATGATATAAACGCCATAGAAAATGTGTGGGATGTGGTGAAAAGACACATCCGACAGCACACTCATCTTCTAATTTACAAGATCTAAAAAGCTGCATAACCAATGCATGGTATTATTCTCTGAACGTAAATGCTCTCAAGAAGCATATAAACTCGATGCTCAAACGAATCAGCGCAGCTATCCGTGCAAAAGGTGGTCCAAAAAGTATTGATCTAGGGCAGGGGTGTCCAACCCAAATGACCTTGCGGGCTACTTCGGAAAAACGCTATAATCTCGCGGGCCGCGCATAAAAATATGTACCTTTATATCAGATTTGGAAACAAAAAAACATTTATTGGAGTGAAAATTTAAAACAGAATGAATTATTATTATTGTTTTCATTATTTGTCATGTATACAGACATAGATAATATAATAATGTTTATATAATATAATAATAAAATGATCAAATAATGTTTAAAATATTACAGTTGGCATTTTCTTGAAAATTACGGTGTTCCTATTGAATTAATCTTTCGTTACTCATTGTTGAAATTTGATAGTGCTGTCATTCGCAAACGATTAAGTATACATTGTCCTTTATCTTAACCGTCTTCAATATTTTTTCTAAACTTTAAAAAACATCTCTGACTGCCTCTTGCTTTTTGGGCGCTCCAAACAGAAAAGGATGAGGAGAAACGATTGTCGCACACACACAGAGAATCATGTACCATCCATAGTAAAGGATATGCATAATGCAATTCGAAATTTATTAAAAAGTAATTTACTAAAGTAAAATCAAATGTAACTGTTTGATAAAATATAGATCCATTTTAGTCTAAAGGACATTTCTATTATTAAGAAGGATTTACTTTAAAACAAAAACAGGTAACAGGCAAATACATTGTAGATGTATATAAATTTCCCCTCGCACAAATAAATTTCAAAATGAAAAAACTTTTAAAATCTGATACTTAAAAATTTTTAAAAAGAGTCGGCGGGTCGCAACTTACGTACTGGCGGACTGTGTGTTGGACACCCCTGATCTAGGGTTTCTAATTCATTGGGCATACACACACACACTGTGTGTGTATTATACTCCTAATGTATTAATGATGCGAATGTATAGCTACGTTTACCTTATGTTATTGCAGAAATCTTTTTAAATAAAAACTAGAAACTCTTCCTAAACATAATTATCTTGCTCTTGTCATGTGTTTATTACTGGGATACATACGAAAGACGTGAGATAGATGAACAGAAACATATAACACTATCACAGAAGAATACAGATTTTATTACAAACAATCATTACAGCAAAGTACAGAAGAGTCACGCTGCTTTCCTTTCGAGACGGGAATCCACTTCAGGCGAAAGTTCGATTTCTTTTCCCGAAGATACATCCATGCCTTAAACGGGATTTGAACCCGAACCCACTCGATTACGAGCCGAGAGTCATAACCACCACACTAGGTGGGGCGGCTCTTGCTCTTGATGATTCAGTGTTAAAATCCTAGGAGGACCCACTGGTGTTTATTGGCACCAAATTTTTTTCGCCAAATAGCGCCAAATTGAGAAACACATGTTTTTCAAAATATATATGGCGTCAAGGACGAAAAACTCTTGGAAACCGTATGTGTCAGAGGGGGGCGAAATGGGCAAAGAGCAACGGTTGGTTTCTGAAAGTAGGGGGAGGTACAAAAAGTTCAAAAATCATGAAAGGAACGGAGTTACTGGAATGGCGTCAGGGACACCTGAAAACCGTTGGTAGTAAATGTTTTACATTAAAAAAGGACGAAATGAGCGTTTCGCAAAGTTGAAAATCGAAGAAATACATGAAATTAACTTTAAATTTTTAAAAGGCACTTACCTTACTCTTAAGGGTCATACATACTTCACGACAAAACATATACCAGTCCACGACAGTATTCTTATCGACTTTCAAGTCATTCACAACGAACGCATTCATGCTCTTGCCGAACCAATATCTGGTCAAAAACTCATATCTTTTCTACATTTTCGGACATTCATATCGTGAAGCAATTAAATTATAGCTTTCATACACCATTCTAACGTATCTTTCTTCCCCTTTGTGCCCAGGAGCACAAAGAAACCTGTCGTAGCCTCACTTTCAAGTAATTTCTTTTCACAAGCCATTCTTAACACAAACCGGTGCAGAGCAAACCTTCTGAAGCGAAGTCAGGGGTCAAAAAGACCGTTTTTTCGGAAAAGGCGAAATACGTTTCTCCCTCTTTAGGGTTGCCATTTTTTTTCGGTGATTTGAAAATCCAAATTTTAGGGATGAAATGGAAGGGTTACCATATAGTAACCTTTATCGCTCAAAATTTGGCGACCAAAAGTGGGTCCTCCTAGGACTCAACCGATTCAGTTTAATGGATGATGTTTACCTTTATAAACTTAAACTGTTTTGTAGGCAATATGTGAAATGAAGCAAAAGAAGAATTTTTTTAATTAGAGTACGTTAAAATGGTACATACAAAATAAATTTTCCAAATTTAATTAAATAAAAGTAATAAGAAAATCAAGCATACTAGAAAAAAAAGGAGGGGGGAGGGGAGAGATTTTTGTAATCTTTTGGATGCTGTAGGGAATTAAACATATTACTTTATCAAATTAAACTAGCAAATAAATTTTCTCAGCCTGTCCTTTGATATATTTATTTTAACTTATTAAAATAGATGATAGATGATAGCAAGGTAAAAAAATAAAACACTTTCCGTGGTCGTTTTTATAAAAAAAAAATCTTTAAAAATTTTCTTCAAAAATGGAGGTAATGAAAAATGTTATGAATTTGTGCGTGTATTTATGCGTTAGTTTATTTGATCTTTCTATGGAATTAAAAAATTGTAATTTCAAATTATATTATTTTTAAGCAATCTTGAAGTTAGACGATGTTGTTCTGAAGTATTGCTATTCAAAATTATTGCAGTTTTTGAAAAATTCATATCAGAAATACTTAAATCCTTTGAAATATTCGCAAGCTCCACAAAAGTGCATTTATAAACTTTTAGAAGCTCGAAGAGATCTGTAAAAAATAAGAGCTGAAAATTAGTAGAATATTTATCCATTTATTAATTCTCAATTCTTTGTACAATTACAACAGAATAGAAAACACTAAAAAAAATGAACAATTTGTGTGCTTGTGCATATTTTTTTGGAAGAAAATAATACTGTATCCTCGCTTACTTAAAATGAAATAAATAATGCTCTCATCTCTTTTGCTATTAATAAGTTTAATAAATATTATTTTTCTATCATTTTAGTTCATTAAAAAATCTTAAAACAAACTTTAGTGTTAAGCTACTGTTTTTTAAGTGTTAAGGTTGATTTGCCGGCTGGATGGCGTGTTTGGTTTGTTGCTGGTCTTCTGCACCGAAGGTTGCGGGTTCGACCATGACCCAAATCAGTGGATTTTCTTGATGCAGAAAATCGATACTGGCCATGTTGTATGATTATACGGCATGTAAAAGATCCCTAGAGTATCTGTTTGGCTTAGGTGCTCTCGGCAAAAATAAATCCTAGAACAGGTTCGCATCGTCAGAGCTCAGGTCAAAGCTTCCTCTGTGGAGGGAACTCAAAATTACTTGCGATGATTGGTATCCGCCTATATAAAGAATACCAGCTCCCGGGGAATATACTAGGTCTGCAATGGTAAAACATTAATCGGCAGCCCATTGGAAATATGAACAAAAGATTAATTTAACATTGAAGTATTTTTTTAAAAAAATAATCTTGATAATGTGGGTTCCATAATATATTTTTTAACCTTTTTCCTAAATTGTCCGTTATCTATTCTTTTGACAATAATTTACGAAGACTTTTTTCCACTAGCATGGTGACTAAGAAAACACACAATAAAAATTCTAACGTGACTTTATCAACAATCTGAATACTAAACAGCATACACACTTAAGATTTTCATATACCTGGT
This sequence comes from Trichonephila clavipes, assembly GCA_019973935.1. Taxonomy (NCBI): domain Eukaryota; kingdom Metazoa; phylum Arthropoda; class Arachnida; order Araneae; family Nephilidae; genus Trichonephila; species Trichonephila clavipes. The sequence continues at coordinate 59,107 of BMAU01011214.1, read as the reverse complement.
GACTAATAAAACTTACAATGAATCACACATTTCCATGATATGAAATTATTATCCTTTAAATAGAAACGATATTCTATTGAATTATGCCTTTCAAGATGTCAGACATAAAGGGACAAGATTCGCCGCTTTAATACAATAATAGCTCACAAGTAGGACAGCAAAAGTAAGCAAACAGAAAAGCAAACAAGTTGCTGATAAAAAAGTTTTAAAAAATAACATACTCAAGTGCTAAGATGACCTGTGAAATGAGTGTATTTAATCTCTTGACAAACATGATAAATTCTTATCGCGCTTTCTTACTGGGCCCAACCTTCACATAAACAGGTACCGGCAAATCTATGTGTCCTACCTAAAAATGAAAAATACTCATTATTCAAGGTTCGGAATATGGCTGAAAGAGTAACAAAAGAGATAACATGAACTAGAGAGATAGAGTCATATCTGTTTTTTTCCAAACCGTGTTTGGAGAAATATGTTTCGCAAATAAAACTCTTCAGAAAGAATTGTTTGCTTGTAGTCAATAAGGCGTTATATCATAAGATATTTTCGGCCTGCTATTTTAAATCTTGTTCAATAGAAGTCGTGTCAATTTTCGTTCTATTTGTAAAAAAGCGATTTGGGTTAAGATTTTGTAAATTAAATTCTAAAAAATAAATTGCATTATTGTAAATTATTACATATTTGTAATCAGAAAAGTTTTTTACATTAATATCCGATACATCGCAAAATTCTGAATCATTGGGTAGTGCGAGGTGTGACACACACAAAAAAAACGAGACTGGTCCAATGAATCATTGTATTTACAGAATCAGTTCTCCGTGACAGTATCACTTTTCGCATTCACTTCTGCATTCAGTGATGCCATTGCTGCTAACAGTTCTGGAACGACGTTTTTCGAAGGCCCTTCAGGAGATTCTCCGTTTTTGCCTGAACCTTTTCAACTGAGATAAAATGGGTTCCTTTTAAGACAGATTTAACTGTAGGAAGAAAAAAAAAGTAGCATAGGGCCAAATCAGGGGAGTAAGGAGGATGCTCAATCACAGTAATGTTTTTGCAGGTCAGAAACTGCTAGACAGATAAGGCCGTTTGGTCATTGTCTTGATGCAACAGCCATCCATAACTCCCTAATTCTGGCCTTTTTTCCCCTAATTTTTTCACGAAGTCTTTTTAGTTTCAATGTAGTAGCGTTGATTTACTGTCTGACCACTGACATTAGTGGGAACCCACTCATATCAAGAATTGGGGTAATGTTTTGGTCTGTAATCACTTATCTTGAGCGCCCAGCACGTTCATCATCTTCCACACTGTCATTCAAACACATGAGCACGAGACGAAGTTTCATCTCTATAAGTCTCGGCTAAAATTTTAAATGTTTTCGTGAGTGATTTCTAAAGTTTCACAAGAAATTTGATGTTGATTCGACATTTTCCCGACAGAATGCAGCTGCACTTGTTCACTTGATGACACAGTACTCCCAACTGGCGTAATCATTTAAGACAAAACTGGCCACATGGATAGAGGAGATGTGTGGGATGACGTTGCCAAAACAGTTGTTGCCAACTCCCCTCTTTTTTCTAGCTACACACTTAGTCTCGTTTTTTTATGTGTCACGTCATTCCAAGATATTAACTACCATTTGTACAAGAAAGAAATTCAAAAAACAAGTTTTGTCATTCCTTTCACGGAAAAGCTGTGTAAGAAATGATAAATTTCAATCCCCAAAACGCGATATAATATTTTAATTTTTACCACATAGTTATCTCCAATGCTGATGCATTTGTCATAATATGCAATCAATTCCAAGAAATCGTCGTGTTAAAACTACTGCCAAGCGATTTTGGGAAATTCTTCCTTGATTTAAAAAAAATTAAAATTACTGAAACAGCAATAAAAAAAAGTCATAAAAACTCAAAATGATTTCAGTTTATTTTTTAAAAAATGAGCATAACAAAATATTGTATAAAGAGATAAAAAAACATTTCTATTAGTAATTTCTTTAATTTAGAGAACATGATCAAGATTTATATGTAAACTCGCTACCTCTATACTGCATCAATCAAAAACTGACATGTCATTTCTGATAACTTCTATAAACTTAAATAAAAAAATAAATAAAATGTGAAGTAGAAAATCGTTGAATATTTATAAACCAATTACTGGAAGTGATGTTGTATACATATAAAACGAAAGGTGCTTAATTTTATATGCAAATAGTTTCTGCAAATAAAAATGAGATTTTAATAATAGTCATACATTATAAAATAATTGTATGACACAGTTTTTTTTCTATACGATTCTGCGAACACTTGAAAAACCAGTAAATAGGGTTTTACTCAGTTGGAATTTAGTAATTATAATCTTATTTTTTTATATGAAAATAACTCAGGTAATTAATTCCGAAACTGTGGGGACAGTATTATATTGCAGTAGAACGTCGTTAATCCGAATCAATTGGGACCCAACACCATTCGGATAACTGAACACCGAATGCGATCCATGCAGTATATGAAACCGGACACTATGCGACTATTGAAAATCATCACATACGGGAAACGCGTGCTTGAAGAAAAAGAAAAATAGGTGCAAAATGTCGCAATTTTACCTTTATTGTGGAATATAATCACTTATCTTTCGCTGCAAGGTTTCTGATTCTCTTCAGCAGCAGTAGTTGAATATGACAGCATTCTGATTGTTGCTCGTACCACTCCATAGCTGTCTCTAACGCAGAAAACGCGTCAGCATTTGATGGACCCTTATTACTTTCATTGTTGTCTTCATCCGTTTCATCGTCGACAGGATCGGATTCTTCTTGCACGGAAGTCACAATCTCGTCATCATTTAGCATTTGAAATTCACAGTCTTCTGCATCGCATGCCATCCAGGATTCTACATCTTCATTGCATTCTTGAAATCCTGAGATCGATTGGATAAAATCGGTACTCTCTTCCCTGTGGCCGTCATTAAAAAAACGAATTCGAAAACGTATTCACATAGAGTAAATGTAGTTGACAAAAAAAAGAACTGATCCGGATAATAAACGTTCGTATAAACGACGTTCTACTGTATTATTGTTTTTCTAATTCATTTAAAGGAATGCCGATCTGGGTAATTGTGTGTTGTTAAATGAAAAGGAATAAAAAGCAGCTAAATATATACAGAAAAAAAAGTTAAAAGGTTGGGCATGAAAAATATTTAATTATTTATCCAATGTCCGTGCATCTCTTTTTGACCATTTGACGCCAAACCTCCCAGTACCCACTGACGATCTCATCAGGGGGTACTAGGAGACTCGACAGTCGGGTATTCATCCATTCCAGTGCTTTGGAGAAGGTAGTTGCCAACCATCCTGCCATGACTGCCAAGCCTCGTCAGCAGCCAGGCCAGTCCAATGAAGGTATACTCCCAAAAAGTCAGGTCTGATGGTTAGGGAAAGAGGGCAACAGTATCGGCACTCACAAGAAGCCTCGGGAGGGCCAACAGTGGCCAGCGGTAACAATGGCTTTCCAAAGCTCTTGGTCTTTTGGGCCGTGGCAAAATTTTTGCCAGTGTATGTGGTTATAAAACCAATTTGCACACGAAGAAAGGGCAGGCCAAATCTTAGATGGATTGATGGCCTAGTAAAAGATCTCCTAGTTTTAAGAACCAGGAATTGGAGAACACTAGCGGGAAGAAGGCTGGCCTGGAAAAGGCTCCTTGAGAAGGCCAAGCCCCCCCGGCTGTCATGCCACTGAAGAAGGAAGGATGGGGTTATGATGCTTTTTGCTCTTCTGAGGGTCAAGTGGACTTCCGGTTGAGAAGACTCGGCTCCTTGCTTGGCTTTTTGATCAGCTTTCTAATTACCAGGGATCCCAATATGATTTGCAACCCACAATAAGGCCATATTACGGCCATATGAAAAGAGCATGTAAAATAAACGTACCTTTAAACTCGACTGACACCTCCTTCTATAAGAAGTTTGGGGGTAGAGCAAGCACTTCTTAAATTACCACAAGGCCTAGGTCACAGACTCATGGCTGGCGTGTCCCGAGTTCAAGCCTAGTTCCGTAGAATACTCGCCGTGCAGACATCCGATGCACATTAAATCCGTCGAGGATCGAACGCCCTCCCATTGCAGTGGCGAGGAAGTTAGGAGAGGGGTTACCAGCTCAGGCGTCGTCCTCGTCACTTGACCATGGTTAAAATTACGAGGTCCATCTCCAACAGCCCTCGTGCTGCTTTATAGTGCTACGTTAATATAACTCTCGCTCCTTATTTAAGTGAATGTTTGTTAACGTCCAACTATCAAACAAAATGATGGCTTCTGGCAACAGACCGTGGACAGGCGGTGAGTACAACACCTAAGCTGGCACCCCCTCTCCTAACTTTCCCACCACCGCACCAACGGCAGGATGTTTGAGTCTCGACAGATTTAACGTGCATTGGCCTCTCCGCACAGAAGGTTTTCAGTAACTCTAGGGCTCTACCTCAGTACACGTCGACCTCGAGTATCTAACGAGTTTGTAACACCAAATTTAAAAATTTGTGGTATATTTTCAGACTTTTATGGTATCATACAGAAGGTCATGCGCACTTTACGGAAACGATTTTGATGGTTAATTTTTATTAAAAGTGCTATATTTTTTGTGTCGATTTTCGTCTATCTGATAGCCATGATTCTTGACACAATAGCTCTGCCTCGAATTTTCCATGATAGTAAACTTTTTCTAAGTACTGTCAAGCCAATCTTACTCCATTCTTCTTGAACCGTTTTCTAATGTCAATTCAGTGTTCTTGGAAGCCGTTTTCCTGAGACTCTTTTCAACAAACCGAAATCACAGAAGTCCATTGGAGAACAGTCCGGGGATTTTACAGGTATTTCATCAAATGGGACACACTTTATTTCTGTTTCTGATTCTTTTTTTGCTAAGTAGCAGTTGCCTTAGACGTGTGACTAAAAATTGTGTCCATACGAAACTCTACTTTATCAATGCCTTTCCATATAAGGCTGGAATTTCTTCTTCAAAAATTGGTTCTAAAATATTATTCTAATAGTAGAGGCAATTAATTTTGGCTTCACCTGAGACCTTTTTTTATTTTTAATTTGCTGTTTAATAAAATTCTTTCAACTATCATCCTTTGGAAATTTTTCTGTACATTGACAAAGCCATTTCGTACGGTTATTCTAGTCAGTTGAACAAAAGAAAATTGATCTTCTTTTGTTACAGTAACTTAAATATACCCATCCCTCATCGAGTAATACCACAAAATTCCCTTTTTCAATAGCTAGGTGTTTTTCATATTATTTCTCACAATTTGTTTTTCTTTTACCCACATGTTTTGACAAAAGTAGATGAATTTTGAGGTTAGACATCTTTTTTTAACTTTAAGGTATCCGACTACGTTTGGAGCCGTGATTTTAAAATAGCACATAAATGGATAATTTTCGAGATATTTTTGTGTCATTTAAATTAGAATACACGTATAAAATTATTTTAAGAATATTATTATAATAAAAAAATTATTAAAATGCAATATTTTGGCAAAAAAGGAACTTAGAATTACCTATTTTCAAAAAGTTCTCCTTTTATGAAAATTTTATTGTAATAATAATATTCTGCTTATATATACTAAAGACTTTTTCAGAGTGCCTGAACTAGGATTTTTGAAAAATTCACATTATTTTCAGAGTTACTACCAATTATAAAAATTATCGGCGATTTTCTCTTAAAATTTCTCCCATCTGAGGTATTAAAATATGGATAAACTCACTTCTAATTTATACATTTAAAAAATCCTAGTTCAGGCCCTCTACAGAAGTCTTTACTCTATTTAAGCAAAACAATATTGCTATAGAAGCATTTTTCATAAAAGGAGAACTTTTTGAAAATATGTCATTCTAAGTTCATTTTTTTTTTGGCCAAAATATTGCATTTAAATAATTTTTTAAAGTAAAAATATTCTTAAAACATAACTTTATGTATGTATTCTAATCTAAGTGAAATTAAATATCAGAAATATTATCCATTTATATGCTTTCGCAAAATCACGTAGTCGGATACCTTAAATTATCCATTTATATGCTTTCGCAAAATCACGTAGTCGGATACCTTAAATCTTTATGAATGATTTTACTTACAATACATTGAAGACATTCCTAGTTTTGATGAGATGAATCCTTAGAGTCAGAGGATTTTGTTATAAAGAGTGTTTTTTTTTTCAGGTATAGAAGTTTAAGTTGGCATTACTTTCCAAGATGGCGACCGATTTAACAGCTGTCAAGTGATTTATTCTCAGTTTGGTTTGGCAATTCATCAAAACGATCATCAAGCAAGGCTTAGATTCGTCAATGGGCCCAAAACGAGATTGCCGTTGTTCCCGATTTTCATAAGCGAATTTTGTTTAGCGATCAAGCGCACTTCTGGTTGAATGGCTACATCAACAAACAAAACTGCCGCATTTGGAGTGAAGCTAATCCACAAGTGTATGTCGAAATACCGTTACATCCAGAAAAACTGACTGTTTGGTACGCTTTATGGGCTGGTGGAATCATTGGTCCGTACTTCTTCAAAAACGATGAAGGCCACAACGTTACAGTCAATGGTGATCGGTATAGAGCCATGATTACTAACAAGACGACGCAACATGTCCCACAGCTCGTGCCACAATCGATTTATTGAAAGACACGTTTGGTGACCGCCTAATTTCACGTTTTGGACCTGTGAATTGGCCTCCAAGATCTTGTGATTTAACACCGCTAGACTATTTTCTGTGGGGCTATGTAAAGTCATGGGTCTATGCGGATAAGCCACAAAAGCTTGACCATTTGGAAGACAACATTCGCCGTGTTATTGCCGATATACGGCCACAAATGTTGGAAAAAGTCATCGAAAATTGGACGTCCAAATTGGACTACATCTGAACCAGCCGTGGCAGTCCTATGCCAGAAATCATATTTAAAATGTAATGCCACAAGATTATCTTTCGAATAAAAAAAATTCACGTCAATCGAATAATTCATCGTTGTTTTATTGCAATTTAAAGTTCTATACCTCTAAAAAAAACACCCTTTAGAATCAGAGACTTCGCTTTCTTGATAGTTGTCTGCGTTCGAACAGTCTTTGGATGAGGTTTCGTAGTCATGTTTCATTTCTATATTTAGCTAGACTTTTTTCCCCGTCAAATTTAATATATTATAAATACCTTTTTTAGAAATGCAATAACCATGATATTTATACCACTTTATAATCTGTTGATGCGAATACTTGTCCTCGCGGAAAGCGCTGTTACGCAACCTTCGAACCATGTATCAGTTTTTGGAGTCATTTTCAAAATAAATCTTTTATTTTACATTCCAATCAAAAACAAGCATTAGCAAACGATTATTCTGAAGTTTCCGAAGTTTTATCTCTAAATATTAGCGAGAAAATAAATTACAAAATCGTTTCCATAAAGTGCGAACGACCTTCTGTATTCGATAATATTTCGAATTATCAAAGTCCCATGTGTCATGTTTTATACGACTGAGTTATGCAATACATTTTATGGTACATATCTCTAAGAAACTGTAAGTACACCTTGATAAATTTAAAATAAACTGTTATGTATGACTATTTAAAATTTTTACTGAATTTTATAATAAGGAAATAATTAAATTAAACTATTCAATGTTCTACTTTCTTACTGACTATCACATACGACATAGTTACTTCCTTTTTTTCAGTCTCAAGAGTTCCTGTTAGATATAAAAAATTCGGCGTAGTGTTATTTCACAAGTAATTAACTTTTAATTCTCTCAGACGGAGAGGTCAATGAACCTATAGACTTTCTTTAATAAATAATTATTTTATCATCTCCTACCACACACATACGTTTCAGTTTTGATTTTTTTACTGTAATGAATCTTGAGTAATATATTGGCTACTAGAAGTAATGTATATACAGCACTTTTTGTAATAAATTTTTAAGGACTCCTCTTGCCAAAATATTTTACTATTATTGAAAGTTGAAATATATTTAAATTTCGCATCTATGTTTTTAAAAATTTTAAAACAAAAGTACTTCTAAGTCTTCAGATCATTCAAAAAAAATTTTTTTTGCTTACAAAATTTCAATTTTTTATGTTTTGAAAATTTACTGGTTGTCATTAAAATGCCTAAATTATTTTCATATTAGGATTCAGCATTGCCTAAGCCAAAAGAAGCTGTTTGAAGAATAAATATAAACATAACAATTAAAACTGAATAAAATCTTATATGATATTTATTGGGATATTTTATAAACACTTAAACATATTCGAAGTAAAGAACTTCAATCTAAATTGCTGCACAAATCTCAATTTCTTTCACATCTTTAGATAAGCAGGGCCGGGTGACTTTTTTCGACCATGAACAAAATGAAAATTATCGACCCTGCTACTGAAAAACCCCACCTTACCATTTGTCTGACTATTTCGCCATCAGAACTTCTTTTATTGAAAATTCAAAGCATCTTGCCGAACCTATATAGTAGTTTTTCACCAAACGCCATCGTCGATATAAAATTCCGCCCCTCAAATCTGTCTCTTCTTACAGAAATGTTTTCAAAAATCGGAGAAAAAAATTTATAAATCCAAAGAAACTCCTATTTGCGAAAACGTTGAATTCTTATTGGTAATTTTGGATTTTCAGAGTTTCGCTGAAAAATATTTCTGAAACTTTTATGAATAATATGAAAAATATCGAAAAGGCCTCTATATAAAGACAAGTGATGAAATAAAACTTGAACATGCCAATTCAAAATTGCCTTCAAACTGGAATGCATAAAGGATTATTTTAAGAAATGAAAGATTTTGATTGCGCGTGTGACTGTTTTTGTAAAAAGAAAACGTTGTTTAATAACAACGAAGTATTTTTAAACCAATGCTCTTAGAGAATAACTAGCAAAAAAAAATTGTTATTAGAAACATCAGATACAACTGAAAATAGAAAAATGCTTAGTTTTAAATAAATAGATGATATTTTTAACATTTAAATATTTAGAAATATTCCATACAAAAACCCTTACCGAAATATTTATTTTCGTCAGTATTATATACAATGAATTTTCCGTTCATTTTTGCATGATTTTTTAAAAAAATAATTAGAAAAAGAATGTAAAATTATTTTTGACCTACTATGAAAAATTACTTTTGTAAACTGTAAGCCTTCTATATCCTCCTTCTTTAAAAAATTAAAAAAATTGTGGAAATGGGTTAGGATTTCTAAAGTGGAACCTTATTAAAACAATACTTTGAGTGCCACAGCTGTATTTATGTTTTAGTTTAACTTGTTTAAGTTCTAAAAAAATCATAACCCATTATTTTATTTATCCATCAAATTTTCTGAAGAAGACTAGGTCAGTAAATACAAATTTTAAAAAACAAAATTGATTATTTTCCAAAAATGTATTATATTTGAATCTGATAAAATATGAAATTACAAATATATATATATATATACTGTTAAACTTATTTTTAAGTTTTATTTACGTTAGCACGATTTAAAAAAAATGCATGTTATTTAAATTCAAATAGAAAAAAAAATCTTATTTTTTTTTAAAATGTTTAAACACAAAAGTACAACAAAATAATGATTTTTTAAAATTTTCAATTGAATATTTACTATAAAAAGAAGATTGCCGTAGAAAAAAGAAAAAATATTTTAACTATAAATCTAAATAATTACATGTTTAAAGTATTTTTCAAATCTGAAAAACTTCCTAGTTATGAATAATTGTAGTGAAAATTCTAAACACACGAGAAAAAAATCTAACACTTTTTTTTAAATTTTAAATTACTCGAAAAATATTGAACATCAAATATTTAAAGCAATGTAATCAATATGCATTGAAAAAAAGATCACAGCAAAACTTAATTATCTAAACAATATTCAAATAAACCATATATTTTAGGTATTTATAAAACTAAAATTTTTCTTATAGGAAAAAATTCTTACAATACGTTGTGATGAGAACATTAAAATTATTTTGTTGAATGTGTTATTAATTAAAAATTTATTTGCTTTAAATGAATTCGTTCGCAAACGATTCATGATTTTTTTTCAAAAAAGAATAGTTTCTGTCACATGACGAAATGACGTCAGTTTTTTTAAAACTTAAGTGTGTTCAATAAACTTTCTCCATTTAAAAATATTCTTTATTATGTTTTGTAAAATTGTTAAGTGTTATTTTATACAAATGTATATATAACAAGGAACTATGTTAACTAGATAAAAAAGTTTGTATTTCGTTCATTGTTAAATATTTTTAATTAAACAAAAAAATATGTTTAGGTTAATTATTTTATATAGAGGAAGGAAAACCCTTATATAATTATTTTTCCTTTTCTTGCATTTTGATATTACCCATTTTAAGGTCAAATTAGGACAAAGGGCCCTATAGAATAAGGTGATAAAAATAGATTTTCTGAAAAGAGAGAGAAATTTTTATTAGAGCTGTATAAAATTTTATACCTATTTTTATATGTAATAGATTTTATCATCACTTGGCAACACAGATCTTCTATTCTTTTACGGCTATAAAAGGCTGCATTATATTTTTATACAAAAAGAAGTGCATAGATTTGACCATTACGAAGGCTTCATAGCTATTAGCTATACAGAGTCTTTCAAAGTAAAAAAAGAAAAAATGCTGCAAGAGACGTTATAAATATAATGTTTTTTTCCCTCATTATCTCATAAAGAGTGATTATTTGCTGTCACAACGATACTTTTAAAAACTTCTGATTTATTCTAGGCAAGAGAATCCAATTTTTCGGATGTGTGCACCGTTTTCTTTCTTGACGTTTTCGCATGCGGGCGTTAAGTAGTTTTCTTTTTTGTGCCAATTCATCGGTGGATTTGTTTATTTTATCCACTTTCTGTAAAGGGTAATGTTTAAATAACTATGCATTCTTATACATTTATATATGAGTACATATGCTTTAAATGTCAATTAGTCCAATTATTTATATGTACATTACTTATATAGATTATATTTATATAACATACTTACGTACTTTCGCATATCTGTCAATGTTCAAGATAACTCGCCAAGTTGGCAACTCTGGTTTACCATACGTCGTACGCAGTGAATTAGCAACCATGGGCTTGCTTCCTTTCATAAAATATCGCCAATACCCTGGCTATAATACGTAAGTGCCGGTTTACGTATCTTATATGACGCCGTATACTACGTAAGGCTAGGAAAACATACCCTCAGAACTGTTTACTTTTCTTAAAATTCTCTAAGCGAACAAAAGGAGAGGGTTCATACTTTTCCAAATCAACGCGTTTATTTTCTCGTAATCTCTTAGTTGTCATCGCTAATATAAACCAAAATATTGGCAACTTTCTCCCCAATTAACATTAAAATTTCGGTTTTTAATTCTTTTGGCATACTTTTGTCCTTAAATGCTCTTTCTACGGAATCAAAAAATCGATCCCATGTTTCACTCCTTCCTATTTTCGATCTCCTACATAAGAATCATCTTTTTCTTTTCAATTATTTTCGCTTCCGCTTCTCTTTTCTCGTTTACTCACTGGAGTTGAGTGGAAGTGGACTGCATGACAATAAAAACACGGAATGCTAGTTAGAGCTAGACGCATGAGGTTGAGACTAAAGACGTAAAGGCCTGTTGTATAGAATAGCCGATGCCCTTTCAAAGTCCTCACTTTGTAATGATGAGGATATGGAGAGTGGAATACCACAGCTCGGAAGTCAACCTCGTACTTTGAATGTAGTTCAAAATTGTACTGCACAATATAGACTAAGCCTAGATTCACTCGAAAGAATAATACATTACTCTGAAGCACAAACGTATGCCTGATTCTAGGTGGCTCAGTTACAGATTCCTTAAATTTTTTCTGGACTTAAAAAGACGTAGACCGAGAATGTAAAATTCTCGGCCCACAACAAATATCTTCAAAACGTTACTAGCATTACAGAATGTCAAAACGTTTTGTGAAAAATATCATGCCTTGATTTTTAATATTTCTAACTAAACATATTGATAAAGAACCGTTATTTTACACGATGGGTTTTGGGTACACTCATAATTTGAACTCGTCACCCTCCTAACCACTACGCTACTAGGGTGTCCGAATTTAACGCTCTATGCGCCTATTATTTTAGATTAAGTGTGATCAACCTTTTTGGGAAGAGTACCACTATCTGATAAAAAAAATTATGTGTGCCACTTCCAACTTTTCCTACAAACAAACAAATATATGAAAAGTTGAAATAATGTTACTCATAGGCTTATTATCCAACTTTTAAGTGAATAGTGCATTTTTTTATACAAGTATAAGTAGTGAAAATTTGAAAATAATATAATAAATAAGACAAAAGTGCGAACTTAGGTTTTAGGCTCCAAAATTGAGTCAAAAAGCAAGTTTGTTCACAAAAGAAGATATACGATAAGCTAGGGTAGAAGAAATGCAATTTTCCCTGTAGTCTTCAATTACTATTTAAATGCCCTATTATTCACAAAGAAAAGCTATAAATCCCATAGCCAATCTTTTTTCTTCCAGATATTTTAAAACACGCTCCCTCAAATTTAAAGTACCAAAATTAAGACTTTGGAAAGCCTGCGCACCAGTGCCGGTTTATCCATTTAGTACTTGGGGCGGGCGCCCAGGGCCCCGGAGCCCGGAAAAGCTGGACTTAAGATATCCGACTTCCCTAAAACCATGATTTTTTTCAAAAATTGACAAAAAAAATTTTATGATTTTATTTTGTAGACCATCTTATTAGCTTAATAAAAATACAATTTTTTTTATTTTCCATTCACTAGAACAAAAACTACAAGTGTTTTAATAAAAGAAGATGCCATAACTTTACACAAGATTTCAATCTTTAAAATGCGTTTTACTCGAAATGTGTTTTTTTTTTCGAGAGACTCAAACGAGGACAGTAATTGCTCAAAACGTTTTGAAAATAATTTGCTGAAATTTTTTGTGGATGTTTTGTATATAACAGTGTAAGTTTTTTGACCTTCAGATTTATGAATCACTGTTTTATTTCAAAATTTACAGTCCTTTTTGTGAATATAATCACTGTTTTTTTAAGCAATTTCATATAGTCACTAAGATAGATTGATCTAGTTTTTGTGTAAAAATTAAAGTATCTCTTATCCTGAAAGTCATTTCAAACATGAATAACAAAGTAACACATTAAAATTGAAAAATTGAGAATTTGGTCAAAAAAATTTTGTACAGAGCGGGCCCAGTTTACGTAATTTTTTGTACATTTTCACCTGTTTTTTCCTCTTTTAATAATAATAAATTTTTTTTCTGTTTTCAATTTTACGATTTTTTTCCTTAAAATATACTAAATAAATCCAAAAATCACAAAAAAAATCCCCATATCTCCATTTTTCAAAAAAAAAAACAAGTAGTGATACCTTAACCAGATTTTCCGGTTATAAATTTCGATCCTCCAATACCAAGGGGGCCGGTAGATCTTCTGAGTCCATGGTTCGAAACGAGCTTAAATCGGCACTGCAGCGCACACAACAATGAAGGAGTATTATTTGTATGAAAATTTTCTATTGTAACTCAATTAAAGAATTGAGATTTCTTTTTATTAATTAAATTTTGAGAGTTTTTTTTTTATGTCTGAGAACTTCATTTCAATAAAAATTGTAAAAAAATATATACATTATTTTTCTTTTCAATTTTTTAATTTTTCGATAAGGCTTCGCGTGCCACTGTTGCAACTCCCCCATGGCACAGTGTGGCACACGTTTCACGGGGTGACCACTCCTGTTTTACATGGTAGTCTCGTCTGAAATCCCGCTATCCCTGAGTTTAAAGGTAATCTTAAGATATTCCTATTCCAACCTTTTTAAAACATTTAAATAAACTGAAACTTGATTGGGAAAGTTTAAGTTTCACTCATTACATAACACTTGCGTCAACATTTCCGCACAGGTCTCGGAGCTAGGAATTGTTTGCGAAGTGAAACAATACCGAAACTACACGGAACTTCGAGGAGTACCCGCCATCCCCATCCTTCTTAAGTCACGTTAAGTTCTATTTATAAGAGTATTTGTGTAGAGCAAACAAGGGAGCTTTGTTGTTGGATTTGGTTAATTATATCTGAATGGTTCGTCTTCCGCGCTTCTATGCTACTAACAGGAATTTAGTTCAAAAGGAATGAATTGTGGTGTTAATATATTCATATGTGTAAGACTGGACTTTTCTATGTTTTCATACACTGAAAGTGATCTTTGTTAGCCACGGACCATATGGAATAAAAATGGCACCTCTTAAAAAGTATTGGTGTTTGTATTAGGGTAGATCACGGTTCAATGGAAAAAAAGTTGTTAATAATCAGAAACTTCCTGTGGGGAAAAGATGTCCTATAATATGGGGACTAGGAGTAAAATAATTTTAAAAAAATAAATAATTTCAAAATTTAACATTGCCACAGATTGAATTTTCGAAAAAAAAAACGGAAAGAGACTTAATTTTAAGTTAGATGATTAATTATTTGTTTACAGAATAAGTAACCCAAAAAAGAAATGATTAATAATTGGTGAGTACACACAAGTGCCACACACAAGGAGGGTAGTTCAGATCCCCCTAGCCCTTAATTTTTGTTTCGATTGATTATAATCCTATGTATATAGGATATATTATATATGTAAAATTTAATTTGACATTTTTTTCCGCATAAGTAGGCTTTGAAATTCTGAAAAAGTAGCTTTTGATCTACCCTTATTTACAACTACAGATTTTGTAAAGAGGCAGAGTATTTTATCATCAAAATAACAAATCAAATTCTGTGATTTTTCCTGAGTAATTTTTATACCAACTTAACATCTCAACCAATGTTTCTGTAAAGAAAAATGAGGAACTTGTATGTTTTGATAAGTACAACTTTAAAAATGACTTGCCAGCAGCAAATTGTGCCGATGGTTGACTTTTGCGAAATGGCTCTCAAAATGGCATTACTTGCGTAAATAAAAGGAGAGATTTCGCAGATATATTGCCTCGTTTCGCTATGTGTAACTCTTAAAAATGACTTGTAAATAACAGCCGAAACTTTTGCGGTAAATATAGAATAAAGATTTGGGGAAATAACTTCATAAGTTTTGCAGACCCGCTATTTTTTTTTTCTGTTTAATTTTCTCTCGCTCTCTCTCTCACACACACGTCGCTATTTTTATTGTACCTAACAGTGTTGTGGCATGGATAGCAATGAACTCATTTGTAAATGTACATATTTGTAAATGTACATTTATAAATGTATATATTTGTAAATGTATTTATTTTCGAATGTGATTTTCATTATATATATATATATATATATATATATATATATATATATTATTATATTATATATATATATATATTCTTTATTTTTCTAATTTTCTTTCTTTTCTAAAATATAGAAAAATACTCTCTATATCAAAACGATTTCCTTCCGTCACCCAACCGGTATAGTGGTTAGCGATGCTGACTGTGATGCCGTAGGAACTGGGTTCGAAACCAGGAGAAGACATGGATGTTTGTAAATGTATAGTGCCTTTGCGGCATGGGGGTGCTCTAAATAGCCGTCGAGCCGCAAGTCCTCTCGTGTGGTTGATGGAAGAGAGGTAGTAGGCCCTTGACCACCCTCAGGGTTTTCTCCCTCTAAATTGGGGTGGAACCGAGCAAAAACATACTGTCACCTGCATGGTGCTCAAGGTTAAGGTTAACGACAGGCGAAAATTCTAGCCCTTAGACGCGATGAATTTCTCGTGCCTTGACCTGACTCCGTCAGGCAGGTGGCATTAGTCACAACAACAACGATTTCCTTCTTTCCTCAGTGGCTTGACAGCCCAGGATGGGCCTTGGTCTTCTCAAAAAGCCTTTTCCAGGCCAGCCTCCTTCATGCTAGTGTTCTCCAATTCTTAGTTCTTAAAACAAGGAGATATTTTTCTAGGCCATCGATCCATCTAAGATTTGACAAGCCCTTTCTTCTTTCGCCAATTGGTTGGGCACTGAAGACTTTTTTAGTGGTGCAGTCATCACCCATTCTGACAACGTGACCTGCCCATTTAATTCGTTGTATTTTGATAAACTTAACAATGTCAGATTCTTTATATGATTGATAGAGTTCGAAATTTGATCTTCATCGCCACGTTTCATTTTCCTGAATTCTTCCAAAAATAAATCTTAAAATCCTCCTTTCGTAGATACTTATCATGTTCTCATCTGTTCGAGATATGGGCTAAGTTTCACATGCATAAGTTAATACGGATCTTAAAAGACTTATACAATAGAACCTTTTTGTTTTCCTTTTGATTAAATTCGATTTCATATAAAGGGTGTTTTTTTAGAGGTATAGAACTTTAAATTGTAATAAAACAACGATGTATTATTCGATTGACATGAATTTTTTTTATTCGAAGGATAATCTTGTGGCATTACATTTTAAATATGATTTCTGGCATAGGACTGCCACGGCTGGCTCGGATGTAGTCCAATCTGGACGTCCAATTTTCGATGACTTTTTCCAACATTTGTGGCCGTCTATCGGCAATAACACGGCGAATGTTGTCTTCCAAAGGGTCAAGCGTTTGTGGCTTATCCGCATAGACCAATGACTTTACATAGCTCCACAGAAAATAGTCTAGCGGTGTTAAATCACAAGATCTTGGAGGCCAATTCACAGGTCCAAAACGTGAAATTAGGCGGTCACCAAACGTGTCTTTCAATCAATCGATTGTGGCACGAGCTGTGTGACATGTTGCGCCGTCTTGTAGGAACCACAGCTCCTGGACAAAATGATTGTTCAATTCAGGAATGAAAAAGTTAGTAATCATGGCTCTATACCGATCACCATTGACTGTAACGTTGTGGCCTTCATCGTTTTTGAAAAAGTACGGACCAATGATTCCACCAGCCCATAAAGCGCACCAAACAGTCAGTTTTTCTGGATGTAACGGCGTTTCGATATACACTTGTGCATTAGCTTCACTCCAAATGCGGCAGTTTTGTTTGTTGACGTAGCCATTCAACCAGAAGTGCGCTTCATCGCTAAACAAAATTCGCTTATGAAAATCGGGAACAACGGCAATCTCGTTTTGGGTCCATTCGACGAATCTACGCCTTGCTTGATGATCGTTCTGATGAATTGCCAAACCAAACTGAGAATAAATCACTTGACAGCTGTTAAATCGGTCGCCATCTTGGAAAGTAATGCCAACTTAAACTTCTATACCTGGAAAAAAAACACTCTTAATTTTCGTATTCCATTAAGACATCTATTAACCACAGTATTTCTCTTTTAGATTATACCAATGATTTATTTTAAAAAATCGATTATACAGGGTGTCCCAAAAGTAGCACCTTAACTCTGCACAGCCAAATTCCTCGTTGGAAGTACATAAAAGATGCCCTAAGATCTGCACCTGTATGATTTACGAGAAAAATACGAAAAATAAAGCATGCCATTACAGCCATATTGGACATGTCAGCAGCAGTATTTGCAAGTATTTAAAAAGGCAGATGTGTTCAAAGTGCACATCGAGACATGCTTGATCGATGGATGAGTGCACATGTCGCTGCAAAGTGATGTTCACCGAAGTAAGTACAAGCAACATACAGACGAGCAACTCCGTTTGTGCAGTCACTACGTCTCGACACACGAATTCCTTGACATGGCCCCATAGAAAAAGAATTAACAGTTCATGGTAAAAGGGGTAATTTGACAGCTTCTGTTGGTCCGAAAACCTAGAGCGCCTTTGGAAGATGTTAGCATCAAAGGTAGAAGACTGACTTTGCTCCTTCCCCTGCAGACCTTAGCTGAGCATAGGAGAGCGGCCTTCACGCCTTGGATGACCCTGCCAGGAGATTACTCTCTCGACGTGCATTGCCCGTTCCGCCCAGGAGCACCCCCTCGCCGGCTGAAAAGCACACTTTGAGGCGGCTGAAGGATCTGAGGGGGATTCCACACCTATTTAAACAGCTTTCAGATCGGCACCCTATCCATCTACAGAGGGTCTCTTCTCATATAAGCCTGCCCGGGAACGAAGTAGCTGATGACCTTGTGAAGATGGCTGCCAGCGATCCTGTGGATGCGGAAGACCACATAGTCCTTACGTCGACCGAAATTTACTCCAGGGTTAAAGAATCAATACGTAGAACCTGGGTTTTCCCTTTCTGTACACCTATAGTTCTTTCAAAGACACCCTGTATCCGCCATATCATTCAAGGGTTCCAGATCTTATCAGACGGCATTCCCGCGATTTTCAAATGGTCACCTGAGATGCATGAATTTTGAAGGTGGCAAAAGAAGCTTCCCAATTGACACCAAATGCGGCATCAGTACTTTTTCTCCTCAGCACATTCTTCATTGTCTGGGGGTTTACCTTTGAGGAGGCTGTTGTTTCCCCTCTGTTGTTCTTAAACTTTGTGCAGGTTTATATGCTCATAGATCTGGTCTAGTGAAACTAGACCAGATGGAGATTAGTCCACCACCACTACTAGAATTAACAGTAGGAGATTTGGTGATCATGATGACCATAGAACCGAACCCACATGTCTGATTCAGCGGCCTGAGCATGCTATGCTCAGCCAAACACGAAAAAGAGCACAGAGCATGGAGCCCCATCATGAACCATCTTGCATCAACATTCATTCATCGTCACCTACCGAGTTTTCCTAGTAAACTATGAATCATACAATTACAGTTGTTTGGGCATTTTTATATACTCCCTATGAAGCATCTGGCAGTGCAGAATTTGAGTGCTATTTTTGCATGCACCCTGTATGAGCAGTTTGTTTATAGAAAACAAAAGAGAACAGAATCTAAAACGAACTGAAAAATTAAAAATATGATTTATATTTACATTTAACATAGGGTTTTATACTCAATTATAAAATATTTCAAGAAAAAGTTCCACTCCAATTCGTAAATTTTGATTTTATTTTTTTTAAAAACTGAACTGTCTGAGAGAATAACTTGTCAAAATCGAGATCAATTACACCCGATTGATTAGCATTCGATAATAAATCGGAGAAATGTCCTGTTTAAAAATTAATAGAAAGCTTGTTGAATATCTCTTTTAAATTACTCAAATACAAAACTCGATAAATCATCTATTTAAATAACATTCATACGAAGCATCATACTCAGAATTGAAAAATTCGAAATTGTTCGAAAGTTCAGAATACTCTCGAACGTTTTCTATAGAGAATCAATTATTTTTCTTTACTTTTCTTTCTCAATGATCATTATGCAACGGTGTTTACACGATTTCATGTTAAAAACATGATAATATATTATCTTTATCGTGTAAAAAAAGGTATTTACAACATTGATGAAATCGAAATCGTACATTTCACTTTCTATGATCTAAAAAACTAAAAAAAAAAGAATCATTTTCTTGATACCTATTTTGCATTTATTTTCTGAAGGATGAGAACCGAAACATCTGCTCTGATATATCCCACGATTGCATTATGCACCTCTGAAAATGTCTGTTATAAAACTTTCACATGTGCAATCCGCGTGATTACTATAGAAAGTGAAATGAAATGACGTAGTTGGGCAGACGATATTCGATATCGTTTTTTATTTATCAGTAGAAGCTAAGAAATTTGTAGCTTTTGTTTTTCGTAATTCGATGGCTATGTAATAGGCATTGTTGATAATGAATGTAAGGTAATATCACGTAGTGAGAGAAATTACGAAATTTGTAATAAATAAATAAATAAAATAATTTCGATAAGAAAAGAGAGATTTTAGAATGCTTACTATGAAGAAACCGCAGATTATGAAAACGTGAAGATAACGAAAAAATTCTGTTTTTCGTTCAGACGAAAACGCTGTTAAAAATGAATTTCATCACTTTTCATTTAGATTTAGAATTTTTATTATATTTCATTTAGTTTATTGAATTTTTCATTACAAAATTTGGATTTCCGTCAAAAAAGCATGTGTTCATAATTATTTACTCAATAGTCCCCTTAGATAAACGTTGGTGACATAATTAGACTATTATGAAATTGAACTTCCCAAAAATTTAAATAATTTGGGGATAAATTTTTCGAAATTCTGAATTTTTAATAAGCTTATAACGATAACTTTTACCTTGGAGAAAGCAATTAGATGTAAATTGGTGTCTGACATCAGAAATTTATGATTTTACGTCAACTAGCACTTATACTTCGTTGTCTATAAATATATTAATTTTCAGTATTTGGGAAATTTCTTTTCACTTTTCTGGAAAATTATACGTAAGATAGGTTCTTTATTCAAAATTTTGTTCTTAAATATAAAAAAAAAAAATTTTAAGGCTTCGTAACTTTATTATACTATACTGTTCGAATTAAGTGACATAAATAGTTAAAAACGATTTTTTCAAAATCCCTAGCTTTTAATCATTACATACCTTAAATAGACAGAAAAATTTCTATATTAGTACGAAGTATATTCTTCTATAGCAGAAATGATTTTTTCAGCTCATTTTGGTATTGACTTCCCTGGTGCAGCTGACATGTTCTTATCTTCATGTGATGTCATAGACACATGATAAATGCAATCACGTGTTTCCAGGCGATCAGTTCATGCGTTTCTCTGTTGCGAATTTTTACTTTTTGCAGAAACTTTCGTTTAAAAGGTACATATTTGTCAATAATAATAACGCACATAGGTAAGTAAAAGGCACCTGATTTAAAAATATATGCATAACATATAAAAATTTTTTTTAATTTCAAGAAATTTTTAAAGATTCTTAATATATATATTTCAACACATTTATTAAATTTGAAAATTTTACAAGTAAAGAGTGTTTTTTTAGAGGTATAGAACTTTAAATTGCAATAAAACAACGATGTATTATTCTATTGAAATGAATTTTTTTTTATTCGAAAGATAATCTTGTGGCATTACATTTTAAATATGATTTCTGGCATAGGACTGCCACGGCTGGCTCGGATGTAGTCCAATCTGGACGTCCAATTTTCGATGACTTTTTCCAACATTTGTGGCCGTATATCGGCAATAACACGGCGAATGTTGTCTTCCAAATGGTCAAGCGTTTGTGGCTTATCCGCATAGACCAATGACTTTACATAGCCCCACAGAAAATAGTCTAGCGGTGTTAAATCACAACATCTTGGAGGCCAATTCACAGGTCCAAAACGTGAAATTAGGTGGTCACCAAACGTGTCTTTCAATAAATCGATTGTGGCACGAGCTGTGTGACATGTTGCGCCGTCTTGCTGGAACCACAGCTCCTGGACAAAATGATTGTTCAATTCAGGAATGAAAAAGTTAGTAATCATGGCTCTATACCGATCACCATTGACTGTAACGTTGTGGCCTTCATCGTTTTTGAAGAAGGATTCCACCAGCCCATAAAGCGCACCAAACAGTCAGTTTTTCTGGATATAACGGTGTTTCGACATACACTTGTGGATTAGCTTCACTCCAAATGCGGCAGTTTTGTTTGTTGACGTAGCCATTCAACCAGAAGTGCGCTTCATCGCTAAACAAAATTCGCTTATGAAAATCGGGAACAACGGCAATCTCGTTTTGGGCCCATTCGACGAATCTACGCCTTGCTTGATGATCGTTTTGATGAATTGCCAAACCAAACTGAGAATAAATCACTTGACAGCTGTTAAATCGGTTGCCATCTTGGAAAGTAATGCCAACTTAAATTTTTATACCTGGAAAAAAAACACTCTTTACAAGAAAATTTTTCTGACAAGGCCCATGGAAAGTAGACCTCAGGGCAGATCCCCGCTAAGATGGATTGATTGTGTTGAAAAGATCTTAATATTTGAAAGGTCAAAAACTGGAAAACAGTTGACAAAGGTAGAGATGTCTGGAGAAGGCTAGGGACCACCCAGGACTGTTTAGCCATTCAAGAAAAATTCGTACATAAAACTTCTAATTCGAATGTTAAACGAATTTTCTCTGTGTTGTTTTTTAATATCTCGTGCAAAACATGCATTCCGTACATGTGATTCATATTAAAATTTTATTTCAATCGGTCCCAACAATGCATGACTTAGAGTTTTTTTTTCTTTAAATTGACAATCTCACCATGTGAGGAAAAATGGTGATGCAATTATTTATAACAACTCAGGAAATTCTTTACGCTTAAATGTCACGATTCAATTTTCCTACAAAAAATTATTTGTATTGACACTTGTTGAAGGAAGTTGCAGAAACAACTTTAGAGATTATTGAAATACCTCAGCAGATACTCAAGATTTACATTTACTTTATTTTTTCTCCCAAATTCGCGTGTTTCAATGCAAATTTTGATTGTCTAATCGTATCATTTCCTTATAAGATAAAAATCATTTCTTTCTGATGTAACTGTCACCTGTGCGACTCTCGCAAAATTTAATTCTGTACTTTAAGTTTCACAATCATGGTCCTTTCACAGTTTTTCTTCTTTTTTATCCTGGTAATTGTAAAATAATTTTCGTTTTATTTATCTAATTTTTTTTCCTTCGCATAGATCACACCACTGTCAAAATATTTCCTAGTTTTGTGTCTGAATTATGCTTTTTGTACGTGTCCCTTTTTACGAAAGAGGTAAAAAAAGAAAAAAGAAAAATGGTTGTTACGAAATAATGTTACGTTGTAAGTAACCGAAGTTGGATTATATATCGAAAAACGAAAGTGCTATATATAAATCATACGATGCGAAAGATTTCCGGGTTTGTGTTTTTTTATTATTATTATTACTTTACTTTTTGCGATTATATCTCGCAAGAAACATCGAGATAACGTGTAATAATCACGGAAAATTTTTCAGTTGTCACTTATTAAGAAAGGACTTCTATAAAATTTCAAGTAAATAATTAAAAACAAGTAATATAAAAAATGTTTAAAGTCAATTCCTACTTTGAATGGATGAATAGAAAGCGTTTTATTACGATTGAAAATTTGATTAAGATATATTTTATAGTTTATATATATATATATATATACATAGGAAGAGAGTGAACTAATAGTAGGAATTGAAAAAAGAGCATGATTTATCTGCATTGTTGTAACAATGCACCCTGTTTGGCTGAAAAACTGGTTTTCGACGCCAACTTTTGTCTTTGTTTTAACACTTACATTGTTACAGCAATAGAGACAAATATAAGTTGGCGTCAAAAACCAGTAATAAATTTAATTAAATTTAATTAATGAATTAATATTTGAAAAAACTGTATTAACATCAAGCGTCATCCATTGCAAGTTAAAAAAATTTATTTGAACTTGATTGGATGAATAGAAAGTATTTCATTATCGATTGTAAATTTGAACAAGCTAAATAAACATATAGAAAGAGTAAGCTAATAGTAGGAATTGAAAAAGGGCTATCATGACTGCATTTTATGAGCTGTTTTCTTTGCAAGTGGTGTAAGTCCATTTTTAACAAAAAAATTTGTTAATTAAAACATGGAATGCAATCTGTTGTGAGCTTTTTTATCAATGAACTGTTTCCCCAAAATTCCTTCAAAATTTTCATCATTCTGTCAGTATAAATTTACGCAGTTAATGAAATTACAAACGCAGTTACTTAGAAAAGTGGCAAATATTTCTATATAATGTAAAATGGACTTATACCACTTTCAGAGAAAAGAGTTTATATATTAATGTACACTAAGATAAAAAATACGTTTTATGAGGGATTTAAAAAAGAGCCTTTTAGAGTTAAAATATAAAAACTCCAGCGATGTGATATCTTTTATAAAAAGCATATTTGTAAACAGCAGTATCAATTTTAACTTAGTAGTATCATTTATTCTAATTTTTATTCTAAATTATTTATTCTAATTTTTCCTTGTATATTAAGTCTAAGGGCTTCTTGAGGCATTAACGTGCAACCGTAAATTTTGAATTTTTTGTGTGTTAAAACTGCACGTTATACGCCGGATTTCATGGTAAATACTAATTTACAAAAAAAAAAAAAAAAAAAAAAGTAAAAAAAAATCTTTTCTTTTTTTTTTTTTTTTTTTTTTTTTTTTTTTTTTTGACATTTACGAACCTCTATATTGCGGTTTTTCTATGTATGGCGAACTTTTTTCTTGAACCAAGATCATTTCACGATTTTCTTCGCAAAATAGCCTCTTAATAGCGAAATGCATTTTCTATGTAACGAACATTTTCTATTATAATTCAATTTTTTCTCTCCCTGTTTTAAAAGTATTTCCTGACATTTGAAATTTTTTTTCTCGTGTAATACATTTTATAGTAATCAATGACTGATTTTACCAGATGCCTAACTCATCTACAGCAATAAAATTTCCGTAACTTTTCAAACAAAAAACTCAAATTAAGTTAGCAGATTTTATAGGAAAATAAATTCATAAGGAAGAACATGGTAGTGTATACTTAGAATTACCGAATACAAAAGCTGTATTCGATAGAGTAAGCTTAAAATTACTGAAAAACAAAATAATGTAAGTTTAAAATTACTTGTAGGCTTAAAACTAGAAAATGTCCTTAAAATTCAATAATTTTAGCATAAAATTAATTTCTTCATATTAAAAATACAGCTTATTACTCGACATTCTTTTTCTTGTTTACCTTGTAGTTTTTCTTACTTTTTTGTATGGGTATAAAATGTAAAATAAACAGATATTAATTGATAAAATGGTGTTAATAATTACTTTTTTTAGTATATAGTATTTATTAATTTAAAATTTGTTTCAGGGGTTTATAAAGTATATTGAACGATGAACATCTATTCAACGAATTTTCCACCTAACGAACTTTTTTCGTAATTTAGCGACTTCGTTAAATAGAGGTACGACTGTGTGTGTATATACAGTGGGCCACAAAAGTGTTCGTACACTTGCAATTTCTTATAAAATTTAATGTTTTCGACTAATAAAAATTAATATAATGTAATTGTAATTTTTTTATGATATCTGCAACTTGTTCTTAATGGAATGACATAATTGATTTTTTAAAAATAGAATAAATATTTTTTTAAAAAATTAATTATCAAAAAGCTACTAAAAATTACGCCACAAAAGTCTTCGTACACTTAACAAAAATCTCAACTTAGCTTCAAATATTGTATTTCTTTCTTAATTTAGTACTTAGTAGGATATCTTTTAGTGTCCGCAACAACTTTTAATCGTCTTGGTATAGATTTAATCAGTTTTTTGTAATTTCTGCATTAATTTTCCACCATTCTTCTGAGATTATTGTTTTTACTTCACATTATGCGTTTATACGTCGTGTTTTCTTCTTTTTACATCCAAATCTCTCCAAATATGTTCTATTTGGTTAAATAAAGTGATTGAGGAAGTGTTTTCATAATTTGGGGACAGTTATTGAGACACCAGTGACGCACATTCACAGCAGTGTGCTTGGCATCATTATCCTGTTAAAAAATGAAGTCATTTCCAATATCCAAATTTTGGGCGGATAATTTAAAATGTCTCTTTAAAATATTTAAATAGAGCTCCTGATTCACAATATCAACAAAAAATACCAAATTACCTAATTCTGTGGCCGATTTACAACCCCACACAAGAACACTTCTACCTTCATGTTTTATTGATCCAACTAGATTCTTGGAATTAAGTTTCAGAAAATTCAAAATTGACAGCAAATGATTGGGATGGCAGACAATTCCCCATTTTTGGTTCCGATGAGCCTATAATATATTGTAAATGAAAAAATAAGGAGTTTAATCCCATGAATTTATGTGGAACAAGAAATCCTTCACTTCCATACTTCAGCATGGAAGTGAAAGTGTTCTGGCGCGGGGGTGGTGTAAATTGGCCTCAGAATTAGGTAATTTGGTATTTTTTCATAGTATTATGAATTATGAGCTCTGTTTAATTATTTTAAAGAGAAATTTTAAATTATCCGCCCGAAATTTGGATACTGGAGACTACTTAATTTTTTAATAGGGTAATGATGCCAAGGGCACTGCTCTCATTGTACGCCACTGGTGTCTCTATAACTGTCCCCAAATTATGAAAACAACTCCTCAATCACTTTATTTAGCCAAATAGAACATATTTGGTGAGATTCTTATGTAAAAAAAAGAAAACGTGACAAATAAACACAAAATGTGAAGTAAAAACAATAATCACAGAAGAGTGGAGGAAAATCGATTCAGAAATTACAAAAAACTAATTAAATCTATACCAAGACGCTTAAAAGTTGCTGTGGACACTAAAAGATATCCTACTAAGTACTAAATTAAGAAAGAAATACAATATTTAAAGCTAAGTTGAGATTTTTGTTAAGTGTAAAAAGACTTTTGTGGCGTAATTTTTGAGTAGCTTTTTGATAATTAATTTTTAATAAAAATAGTTATACTATTTTCAAAAAACTAATTATGTCATTCCATTAAGAATAAGTTGCAGATATCATAAAAAAATTGCAATTCCAATATATTAATTTTTATTAGTCGAAAACATTAAATTTTATAAGAAATTGCAAGTGTATGAACACTTTCGTGGCCCACTGTATATATATAATGATTCTCTTTTTTTGTTTCTTTTGAGAGCTTTTTTTTAAAAATATGTTTTGGCTCTGAACTCTCCAAGACAGCATGCGACACCATCTTTTTTTCATTTACTCCCTTAACGGAAATACTATAATAGCTCTACAATCTTAATTCTAAAAAAATACCAGTCGTCGAATTGTCGCGGTGAGCTGACTCAATATTGCATCAGCCACCGGATCAAACCAATTTGTTTACAAAGATTAAAATCGAGATTTTAGAAAATTCTAGAGGTTTCTTTGGTTTAAATATGCAGAGGGATTTTGGATTGAGAATACTTTTGACATTCCTAAGCTTCATTTGCACGTTTTTATACTGTCGCTTGTTCCTTTATATTTTGGAAATGTCTTTTGGGGTAATTTGCTGTATTAAAAGAATCATCGCAAATAAATAAATAATTGCGATCAGAAATTCCTTCTGTTATGTTGTTGTTACTAATGCCACCTGATAGGCAAAGGCCAGATCAAGGTCCATGAATTTCATCATGGCAAAGAGCTAAGTGACGCCTGTCGTTAGCCGTAGCGTTGAGCACCTTGCAAGTGACAGAACAATTTAGCTCGGT
This sequence comes from Trichonephila clavipes, assembly GCA_019973935.1. Taxonomy (NCBI): domain Eukaryota; kingdom Metazoa; phylum Arthropoda; class Arachnida; order Araneae; family Nephilidae; genus Trichonephila; species Trichonephila clavipes. The sequence continues at coordinate 32,072 of BMAU01011214.1, read as the reverse complement.
TTCACCCTGGGGTAGACAGGGGCCTCCCACCTCTCTTCCCCTTCCACCAACCTCACGAGAGGACTTGCGGCTCGACGGCTGTTTAAAGTACCTTCATGCCGCGAAGACGCTATACATTTACAAGCATCCACGTCTCCCTCGAGATTCATATCCAGGCCCAAAGGCACAGCAGTCAGCGTCGCTAACCACTATACCCAGTGGCGCAAACAAGAGAAGGGGGGGGGGCCGGACCCCCCCTCAAAGCCCTTGATTTTTTTCCGATTGATTATAATTCTAAGTATGTAGTACGTAAAATTTAATTAATTACTTGCTATTAATGATTAATATTATTAATTAATGCTAATTATTTATTCAAAAACTAGTTTTTCACTGTGTTTTGTTCCCGAAAATCGACAAAATCAAAAGGAGCATGATACAAGAATGGTGAACTTTCGACCTTGGACCCCCCCTTGAAAAATTCCTGTGTGCGCCACTGACTATACCAGATGGGCAACAAATTTCCTTTTTTTTTGTCGCAAGTACATTCCACGACACCTCGTGTAATATATACATATATATACCAAATAATATTTATTTTAATACAAATCTTTTTTAATAATTATAGCTCGATAATAAATTATTCATCAAATGTTTTGCTTTTAGAAGTATATTTAAAGAAAAATTTCCGTAAAGTGTGTTATAATGGATGGGCTGTCCCATCCATTAGTGTACGAGAGTTGGAAGGAAGATTCGCCATAGTCAAATAAACCCAATTTATTAACAAATCTCAACAACCTAACAAATTTTAACAACCCAAATCAGGAAATGGACATTTACTTAAATATGGGAGCAATAGCGAGGTAGACGAGATAATTGAATATTTGATTATAAATTGAATCACTTACTTTTGGTCTGTCCTAGCAATATACTTTCTAAATAACCGAAGTAACACGTTTTAAGTTAATCTACTACAATCCGGCACTATTCCAATTTAAACAGCTAATTGATCAAATCGCCGTTAAATATTAAGCAAATAATTTAAGAATCAACTCGACTAACTTTGTGTTAATCATTAACTGTTATCCTTTAAGCTTCTAACCTCTTCTCCCTTCGATCCCGGAAGTTATTTTTCAATTAAAAGCCTTGATTTGCATAATTCGCGTCTTCTTCGGGGAAAAGTTTTCAATAGAGTAATATTTAAAGAAACTTTTTCCTCCCTAAAAGGATTAATAACAGATACGCGAATAGACCCGTTACAATGTTATAAAAATTATCTTTACGGAAATTTAAAAGTTATCTATAACAAATTATCTCTCTGAAATAAAAATAAATTCCACTAAAATATTTTCTTTTCTTTTAAATACATATAATATTAATTTTCATTGGCAATTAAGTTTTAAATAATCGATGTATTCAAGATTTCTATGCCTGTAACGAATCTGTACGACACTTTATCACTAATACTCTCGGACGTCTTTGGGGACTGTAAATTCGCGTATATTTCCAACCAGCTCTAAAGGGAGAAAACGGGATATGCAAATGAATCAAAGTATTTAAGGAGAGTGTTGTAAGTTAGCAGGGAGAAGCCTATTGAGCCCAGAGATACATTGACGGAGTTCCAAGAAGATTCAAGTGATTGTGTGATTATTTTCTATCTGATTATCAGGCAGCAATCTACGTTTGGAAAGTTTGAGCCTACTGGAAAGGAGTGAAGTAGTAAAAGTCAGGTGATATTTAAATTTCAATTATCGGATCATAAGAGTAAATATATAATAGAGTTAGTGGAAAGTTAATGATTGCTAGTAATTCAAATTGCGTATATCTCTCGGTCCTCTTATTCCGGTAAACCCATTCGATATTCAATTTAATAGTTGATTAGTATCATATTTCGTGATTTAATTTAATAGTAAAGTTCTATCCCATTGAAATAAACATATTGATTCATCTTTGTATTTAGAAAGTTGATAATTGATTCAAGTGAATAAATGTAATTTGTTATTGTAAAAATGTAGTCTGGTAATTCTTTACCTCAATTCAATCTTGGTGTCCAGGGTGGAACCCAAGGGGGTTCCCACATGCTTACACAGTTATTTAATACGTCAAAGTTCAAGATACGTTATATGTTTGTTTTTTTTGCAGATACTATAATTGTACTAAAATAAACCCGTAATGCTACACTTGTTAAACATACGGTCATACCTCGATTTAATGAATTCATATAGACCGGACGTTTTGTTCGTTAATTCGGGGTTATTTGTTACATCGGGGTCCAAACAAAATACAAATTTTTTGCACTTACCTTCTGGAAATTTTGTAATAAGCATCAACACAAAAATATCCATCGTTAGAAATTACACTCTTTTATTCAGCAGCTAAAAATATCATTAGGAAATTATTATGCACCAGTTAATTGGAAATTTTAAAATTCTGACTAATAGATGCTTCACAATCTTTTTGATTCCTGACTCAGAAAAGTCCTTTTTTGATTTAATGCAGGAAAGAAAATACGGGATCATTTACATCCTGCTCCAAGAAGTATGTTTTCATGGTTTAAAAACAATGTAATGTATTAGAAAATGTAAGTTTCTTGTGATAGGAGTTGGTTTCATTATTAATGAGTGCATTAGAATCACTATTGTAACGATTCCCGCCACACAGCTGTGCATCGGCTTCTTTGTGGATCACCACACGTGCATTGGCACCTGCAACTTTAAAATTATTATGCGGTCTTGTCTTGAATCATCCCAGCAACCTTTGACACCACTAGGGACCCCTTGCCACCACTAGCCAGATGTAACTAGAAGCTAAAGACGCCAATCTCTGATCCCCGAAGCTAGAGAGGGCAGTGAGAGAGAACGAGGAAATGGTCTAAAAACTTTCGTTGAGAGCAGACCCCAAACAAACTCCTCCCTCATAAACCACATAATTTGAACTCTAATAATCTGTTTAATAAATTTAATAACTTCAATGTATAATCTGTAAATAATAGCTGCGACGGAAATAAACTAAATATTTAAATTAATCAATATCACGCTACCGTTATTTATCTCAAGTGTTACACTACTCATTCACAAATCAACAATTTCCTCAATTTCAGTTGCACCGATAGACAGTAACTGTAATGTAATCGTTAAAATCTTAAAATATCCTATGCGTTGTGGAGTGAGACGAAATAATAAAAGAATTTCTTGTCCTATTTAAAACTCACACGATAGGTTACACTCGTGACTCGTCTGTCCCTGTAAAGTCTAATGATGGTCTGCACCTTTTCTCTTTGAAATTTGCAGCAAGGAAGTAAAGTATTTTTCTGTTCCGGACAAGAAGGACGTCATTTGAAAAAAAAAAATTATACAATTTTTTTCTAATACAAAATAACAATAATAATAATAATAATAATAATAATAATAATAATAATAATTAGTTTGTAACGGGTCTATCCGCGATTCCACTAAATAATCCTTTTTAATAATAATTCCACTAAAATAATCTTTTTAATCGTGATTTCTGTTGAAAAACGCTTTCGGTGAAGAAGACGTGGTTGATGTAAATTAGAACTTCTACTTAATTGTTAGTAGTAGAGTAGGCGCGTTGATGGTTGAAAGTAGATATAGAAGCGAGAGTAAGATAACGACCGGAGGTCGTTTCGTGTATCAAGTTGGAAGCTATTCAAAGATAACTCTAGTGGATACAAGAGTTTAAAGATTTCGATAAGTGTGCTTATTTCAATGATATTAAAATTAATCAAACGTGATTGTTCCTCAGGTTCAGTGTCAACAGTGCATTCTCCCCGAAAGTTGTCTGGAGTTAAAAAGTGAAATAACCAATAAAAATGTGTTAGTATTACTATGGCTGATTGGTACTCGAACCCCCAAACACCCGCATCCACCGGAATGCGACAAGCTGTTGAAATAAGTTGTTAATTTGCGGTTAATCGTTCATTAAATAGAAATTTTTTTGCTTCATTTTAAGCGGGAGAAAGAGAAAATTCGTTAAATAGGGGTTCAGTATATCGAGGTCGAATTGTATTTGAATGAAATGATACTTAATTTTTTTCTTCACAAATAACTTATGAATAATTAGATTTTTCAACGCACGTCTATACGCCATTAAACATTTTTTTTAGAAAAAATGGCCCTTTGAGTTAAAAAGGTTAGCCACCCCTGCGCTAGGTGGTGTGGTTCGTTCGCTGTAATCGCTTTGCTCTTTTTTCGCCCTCCATTTTTTTTTTTTTTTTTTTTTGCGCCCTAGGCACTTGCCTAGTGTGCCTAAGCTGAAAAGCGGCCCTGGTCCCATTTAAAATTTTAAAACACTGTATCACATTTTTCTTTTTTTCGCTTCATTTTTCACATTCTTTCTTATTCTGACAAACGTACATTTTCTACTTCCTGAATTCGAAGCAATTCCAGAATAAAAACAACTTGCGGTTGCAATCTTAATTTATGAGATTTGATACAATCTGATACGGGCGCTTGAAGGTAACCTTATCTATAAAAACGCTGTTACAAAAAAACAGAATGTCTTATAAAAGTATATTGAAGTAAAAAAGCAAGACTAATAATCCCTCGCCAATTACACTCTTTTTTTTTTTTTTTGCCTCGTCTACTTTCATTTACCAGGCACCCAACTGTGCTACGCCAGTAAAGGTCAGGGTGGTTAGGCAACTTTTTTTCAATGATCTGCAAGTAAGATTCTATAAAACAAAGAGACACTTGTTTTGCTAATTGATTAAGTATGCGTTTCAGCAATAAATATCGCACAATTTTCGAGTACATAACTTGCCAACAATCTCCATTTGAATTTAGAATGAAGGACATGCTTAATAGGAAACTGCGTTGTGTAATACTTATGCGGGTAATACGAAGAAAAGTTATTCTAATAATTGAAGCAAAGCTGTAAAATGCCTTCCGCAATGTTTATACATGATTGTTGTTATGATAATACTTATAAATGACACCAGTTTTTAACTTTCATTGTGTTGGGTGGGTTATGAGTTTCTAAGTTGCCCTCGAACTTTTCACCCAAGCGGTGCAGGGTTTGATTGCACGAATCCAACAGCTATTGTTCATCGGGTTTAGAAATGTAATTTAAACGTGCTGGATGTATATTGACGTGTTTTTCTCACCGAGGTGTTGTTAAATTATAGGTGTTTTGGGGGGGAATATATCATATTGTGTTTTCGCATTACTGTAATAAGGAAGAAATGAGCTAAGATACCAAAAAAATGTTGCACAAACTACCAATTTACACAAAAAATTAATACTTTAATAGGAAAATAAAGAGAATATATATATATATATATATATATATATATATATATATATATATATATATATATATATATATATATATATATATAAAATTACTGTGATCTTTTGATATTGCAACATACTTTCATTTGTTAAAATGCAAATGGATGTTTATACATAAAATGTTTTTTTTTCTATTTCTAATGGCAAATTATGAACAATTATTAACAGAGTTCATCAATCTACCTAGTACATTCACCGAAGGCAGGTACCTCTTTTTAGCGCGGCCCCATATAGGCGAATACCAATCACCGCAGGTAATTTTGATGCCCAGTTTCTCCCTAGAGGGAAGCACCTGAGCTCTGACGATGCGAACCTGTACTAGGATTTAATTTTGCCTTGAGCACCTCCCCTAGAGTCTTTTAGATGCCGTATAATCATACGACATACATAAAATGTAATGAATGCTTCTTTCTTTCAGTGTTTTCTCTACCAATGTTGCTCCCAGACCTTCTCAAGAAGATCCCTCTTCACCAGGGATGGGCAGCCCACGGGCTACATGTGGCCCAAAAAGGGTTTTTATGCAGCCCGCCAAGAAAGTTCAGAAAATCCTCTTTGTACCGAGATTTATTTCCTGAGCTCGATCAATTATTCGTCTTGTATTTTTCACAATTAGGAAAACAAAGTACTTGAAAATGTTTCGACTAAGAGATCCTCTGCAGCAGCGGTCGCCAAACTTTTTGTGATCTCTCGGACCATTAAATTCATAATTTAAATCCCACGGACCACTAATAGGATTTTGTGAATGTTAAATTTTTTTATAAAGAATAACTGTGATCTAAGAACGCAATCAGTACATCTTAACTCCGTGACTGGAACATCCGTCTCTTAGACGGGAATGATTTGCCTTGATGACTGTAAATCAGTGCACCGCAACCTTTTTATCGCCGCGGACCGTTCAACGTTTGTTCATTTTACCGCGGCCCGCTGAGGGGGAGGATGTTGATTGTTTATATTGCAGACTGTTTTGATTTAATAATTTTAATGAAATTGTATTTAATCGTGACTTTTGAATAAAACACAGCTATACCAAAAAAGGAATATAAAGTGATTTAACAAGGAATATTGATTTTGATAAAAAGTAGCCCAAACCTAAGAAAAATATACCACAGTAAATAAAAGAGAAATAATTTAAGGTTTCTTGCGCGGACCGGTAGTATTTGATCCATGGACCTGGGGTTGCGGAACACTGCTGTAGATAACTTTTTTGGGGGGCTGCCTTGACATCTTCAGTTGGACTCTACCCAGTGAGAAGATCCCGTGGTGGCACGTGGCGATTTTTTTCAACTCATGATATGTGCGATTTTTCTTATTTATCGGAGTCTATCCCACAGATATTCCTATAGTTTTTTTGTGTTTGGTATAATAATTTTTATTACTTTCACATGAATATAAATAATTTTTAATCAATTTTTATAAAAATACTAGTCACAATTCTAATGATAAAAATATATTGTTGTGCTCAGTAGCGCACACAGGAATTTTTCAAGAGGGGGTCCGGGGTTGAAAGTTCACCATTCTTTTATCATGCTCCTTTTGATTTTGTCAATTTTCGGGATCAAAAGATGATAAAAAACTAATTATTGAATAAATAATTAGCATTAATTAATAAAATTAATCATTAATAACAAATATTTAATTAAATTTTTCGTACTATATACTTAGAATTATAATCAATCGGAAAAAAATCAAGGGCTTTGGGGGGATCCGGAACCCCAGGACCCTCCCCTTGTGTGCGCCACTGGTTGTGCTCGATTTAACTCCACACATCTTATATGAGCCGTACTCAATTTCATGAGCTATAAGGTAATAAAATTCGAAAAAATTTACGCACCCGTCTGTCAGACGGATGTTTCTTAGTGCGGCAAAAAAAATTATGTTCCGGTCAGAGGGTTAAAATATAACTTAACGTGATAAGTGAGTAAATTCCACATTTTTCTGGAGATCAACGAAATTTTCTCGCGCATCACTAGTGGTGACCACCACTTTGGCGACCTCTGCTCTGCAGCATTTCGAGGACGAGGTCATAAGATGATTTCAGGGTTTTAAGACAATTTAGCCTAAATTCAATTTGTTCTGTTATTTATGGATATAGCACCTGAGGGGCTACAACTTTAACTTACTGAGATGCAGTCAGATCACAGTGAGAAGAAAATGTTTAATGTTATGACATTGACTTTTACAAAAAATCTTTGTCAGCTGAAAAATTTCTCTGAATGAATTAATTTGCAGGGAAATTATTTTTTATATTTTAGTCGGCACTATCGATTTGTTTTTTTTAGTCAAATTGTTCTTTTTTATAAGTAAAGAAGTTGTTCAGTATTTAAATAAAATGTTGAGTGTATTTTTTGAAAAATCATAAAAAAAAAGTTTTTGATATTTTATTTTTTAAATGACTGATTCTCTCTCTCTCTCTCTAAAAGAGAAAAGCATGAACTTTTTAATGTAAAATATCACTTCATTAAAGCGAAAGAAAATGCGAGCGGAATGATTTAGAGATCATTTTCATAAAAACGTATCGATTTTGACTCATTTTAGAAAAAAATGTAAAAAATAGAAAACATCATTATTGTGTAAAATAAATTATACCGTATCGTGGCGAAGTAAATGATCTTTCGGATTCTGAAATTATTTTTTGTCTGAGTCTCATAAAAAAAATTAGATCGTGTTTTAAAAACGTCTGGGGAAAAAAAAGGTCGAAAATTTGAAACTTCGCCGCCAGGCTGGAAAAAATGGCAATAACTATGCTTTTTAAGGTTTTTAATTAATATATTTTTAACTAATTGGAATATCGGAATATAAATGGTCAAAACGGATTCCTCTGATGATTCCCGATCTTTTTGTACCTTCGGCGAGTTTTTGCGTCGTGCGGTTCGTGAGAAGCTACACTTACTTGTACAGCAGTAGCGCACACAGAAGTTTTCAAGGGGGAGTCCAGGGTCGAAAGTTCACCATTCCTGTATCATGTTCCTTTTAATTTTTTCGATTTGGGGGAACAAAAAACTAATTATTGAATAAATAATTAGTATTAATTAATGAAATTAATCATTAAAAACAAATATTAAATTAAATTTTACGTATTATAAACTTCAAATTATAATCAATCGGAAAAAAAATCAAGGGCTTTGGGGGGTCCGGGCCCCTAGGACATCCCCTTGTGTGCGCCACTGTGGTACAGTCATTAATCGCATACGTTTGTTTACATTCGAATTTTAGTAGTGTAGATGTAAGTTGACTGACATAAACTTGCAGGCTGCGATGAGGATATCAATAAGCAATCTCGTTCCTAATTTTAAAAAAAATGCAGAAAAGTATAATAGGCTAGATTTGTCTCATTAAACTAAACTAAATTCAGTGGCCCAACAGCCCATGAGGGCCAAGGTCTACTGTGCCCATCTCAGTTTTCCTGACCTTGGCACTGAAGTGCATGATCAGATGTTCCAGTTAGGCGGTCCGTCTGACTGGAACCCCCCTGTGTTTAGTTCCCAAGCAAGCTAGGTACTCATTTATCAACCCACTGAAGGGATGAAAGGCTGAGTTGGCCTTGCCCAGCCCGGATTTCGAACCCCGGACCTATGGGGGAAGCTCAAAACGCCACCACTCAGCTACTGGGCATATGTCTCATTAAACTGATTCTAAAGTAAAATGTGCTTGCAAGGTACTATGTAATTGACACAATAAATAAACTGAAAAAAAACTGCTACTATTTTATTTAGTTTATATTTATTATATTATATAATGAATGCAATCATTTTAAAAAGGTGCGCCTTCTCCTCCTCCCCCCAACGGTATTCTCCGCTTTCATAATGTGTTCCGGGAGCCAAAACAAGTTGCCCCCTGTTCTAAGCCAATTTTTTGCTTAAAACAGTTCTCCAATTTTTCTTCCTCAAGACATCTTGACCACGATAGCCTCAGAGGCGTAACGGAGACCATTAGTCTCCCCACCCCTGCAAAGTCAGGTTTTCGTCTCCAAACCGGATCTTACAAAGAATACGTATTTGGCGTCAATCAGGCTTTGGGCTCCCTAGAATTTGCACCCCGCAATGTGGGGGGTCGGGGTGTACGTTACACCACTGGGTAGCTAGTCTAGTGGTTATGGTTATGAACTCGTGGTTGGAGTGTCGTGAGTTGAAGCAGTGAGAACCCCCCTGATTCCACCCTGGACACTAAGATTAACTTGAGGCAAAGAATGACCAGACGCCATTTGTATAATAATAAATTATATTTATTCACTTAGTTCAAATATTAAACTTCTAATGACAAATATTTATATTTATGTCTACGTCAAAAAGGGATTTACCTTTACTATTAAATTAAATTACGAAATATGAAATTAATCAATTACTAAGTTTACTATCAAAAAGGTTCACCGGAGTAGGAGGTCTGAGAAATACACGCTACTTGAATTATTAGCTTTCATTAAAATTAAACTAATCTTATTAAACTAACGCTTGTGGTAAGCGGTACTAGAATATATCATCTGGTTGTACTTATGATCTCTCCAGGTAGATTAATCCTCCTAAGGCTCCTTCACTGAATAATAACAGCAATACTCCAATATCTTAATCCAATTGAATCCTCTAAATCTCGTCACTACTCCTGCTGGCTCAATAGCCTTCTTCTCCGCTAACTTACAACGCTCTCCTTAAATACCTTATCCACTTTGCATATCCCATTTTCTTCTTTTAGATGTGATTGGAAATATACGCGAATTTACAATCCCCAAAGACGCCTAAGAGTATTAGTGGAAAGGTGCCATAAAGATTCGTCACAGAACCACTTTAAATAAATATGTTGAGATTGAATGTCCCCTCGTTGGTGTTATAGTTAGAAGAGACTGGTGCCAGATCAGGTGCCACCCTCATCTCTTTACGAGGTTCAAAATTACCCGGGAAGATTTTAAGTGCAACTAATTTGAAAATCAAGTTAATAGTTTCTAAGTTATTCGTATGTTAATAAAAATGGAATGAGAGAGAGAGAACGTTATCAAGAAAAGAGAAAATTAGTAATTGGTACTCCTTAATAATAAAAAATTTTAATTCGTCTTTCTTTTCCCGTGCCTTTTTGCCCTCATGTATACTTCTCAGATTTTTATTCTTATCTAGACGCCTTTCCAACAGATGCTACATTACGAATGAATGATTTTGAATAAGGAAACTATGCCTGTGTCGGCACTGAAGGAATATTTTTTTGAGATACCGAATTCCAAAATATATTGTTTCCGAAATACAAGGCACATACTTCTAATTGAAATAAATATGTGGATATAAGGATAGTGACAGCCGTATAAAACTTCAATCAACTCCGCCGCTAAACTTGTTTTATAACACTGGCATGTGCTATCTTTTTTTGAAACCAGGGATACATGTGATGGGATTTGTAAGCTGTGTATCTTTTCCGACATAAAATGAAAGACAAAAAATAAATATCAACCATTCTCTTTTCCCCCTCTTTCTTTATTCCATAATAAGTATTTGGTATGCGCGCGCGCGTCTGTGAGGGGCTTTTTTTACAAAAGTAACTTTTAAATTATATTTATAGTATCTAGAAAGTGATTATCATATATATAAAGAGAAAGAATATAAATTTGATAGGGATAGAGCAATAGGTGAGATCAGTGGCGCACACAAGGGGGGTCCGGACCCCCCAAAGCCCTTGATTTTTTTCCGATTGATTATAATTCTAAGTACATAGTACGTAAAATCTAATTAAGTATTTATTATTAATGATTAATTTTATTAATTAATGCTAATTATTTATTCAATAATTAGTTTTTTACTGTGCTTTGTTCCCGAAAATCGACAAAATCAAAAGGACCATGATACAAGAATGGTGAACTTTCGACCCCGGACCCCTCCCCTTTGAAAAATTCCTGTGTGCGCCACTGGTTGAGATCGATATTAACCCTTTATCTACCGCATTATGATTTACTGCAGTTATTTTCATGCAATATGTTTTTTAAATCATTACATTAAAAATTAAGGGATATACATAAAAAAAAATAATCAACTTTAAAAAAATTAACCCGTTAGAGCTAATTAATTAATTAAAGATAATCAACTGCAAAATTAGTTACATACACTGTTCATTTAAAATAAATAGTTAGATCGTTTCCTAAGTTCTTCATTTACATACAAAAAAAAAGACACATTTTTAGATTAACTATTTTTTCGAAACAAAAATGACAATCTTCGCTATGCGCTGAAACCGCCGTCAGTTGAAAACGCAATTTCTGCTCCAAAACTATTCGCCTTTCCCGCTAAAATACTCATCATAGAACCCATGCTGCCATATATCTTGGAAGAGTGGATTTAGAAGAATATTTCTGCTAAATATCTTCAGAGTATTCGTAAAAATGGTTATTCTATGTAATTTTAAAGGGAGTGGTAATAAGTACCGTCGGTAGATAAAGGGTTAACCCCTTGAGTACCAGACTGCGTTTCTAGTAACCCCATATATCTCAGATTTCTGTGGGATATTGATCTTGACGTTAAGACATACATTTTTTCCCCCTTTTGACGCTGGCTAAGGCGTACGCTTGTTCGTGTTTTGTTTCGTTTTTTTAAGTTTGTGTAACCATTTCTGTTGTTTATTTTTACTTTTTCTTGCCAATATCGCTTTGTGTTGGATTTTAAAGAATACTGAATAAGAAATTTTGACGGAAACTGATGATTACGACAGTGACTACTATACGGATTTATTAATTTGTGTTGAAGAAGATGAAATGGAGCAAAGATGACAAAACTCTTGTGTAACGCATGTGAAAAATCTTTTTGTTCCAAGGAACATTTTGCGCAATTTCACAAAAATTCGTAAGTTTAATTCTCCCTCTCTTTTTCCCTTCAAATTTTTGGTATCCCAGACATTTTATAACTTAATGTTTGTAATTTTATACAATCCTAATAAAAGAAAATCTACTTTACAATGTTTCCTGTGTGTTGGTTACACTGATTGTACACCTAAAAAGCTATGCATCCACATGAAGTTACAATGGGATTCTGCCCCGTACATAGCGTGCATCCACTAGTGCTTAGATGGGGAAGGGGTTAATTGCAAATAATCTAACACAAAAATAATCCTTACTAAATTTAGTTTCGGTCCCAATCTACTCCTGTGCTTCGGACACCAATCTAAATAAACTTGAAAGAGCGCAGCTTTGTGCTGCCAGAATAATTACTGGACTTCGATACAGTTGTCAAAACGACATTGTGCTCTTCGAGAGCAACTTGCCTTCCCTTTCAAAAAGAAGACTATATAGCCTTACAAGGTATTTTAACAAGCTATTCAGCTACAATGAACAACACAGGACTTCTGCCTACCTACACGAATGGGTTAACAATAGACGATTGATGAAACATAGCCCCTTTTCCTACCCAAGGACATTGAACTTACCTTCCTCAGATGTGGAACCTCACTCTCTGAGTTTCACAAGAGCTGGTTTGGAACTCGATGGAATTTATTTTCATGATCAGCTTTTGACTAGTGTGACTAAGAGCTCTGAGATACCGGCCCTGGTTAACCAACTAGCTCTGGAGACTATCAATGGAATCCCGCAATCTTCCTTGAAAATCTATACAGACGGAAGCAGGGGTGAGAAAGGCATTTCGGGAAGTGGAGTGCACATTCCTATTCCCTCTGGAGCCTTAGAATTTAAAATTAAAATCCCGAATTACTGTTCAGTTTTTAGATCAGAACTTATAGCCAACAGGAGGGGCCTGCAGTGTGCTGCTCAGTTGGAGGATCGTTTCCTGGAAATATGGATTTTGACTGACAGTCGAGCCTCGATTCAGCATCTCGCTAATTGGGGTGACATTAGTGATCAGACTAGCCTGGACATACTGAGTATTCTTCATGATCTTTCTTCAGGACATAGTATACATTTTCAGTGGATCCCTTCGCATGTTGGCATAGAGGGTAACGAAAGAGCTGACTTTTTGGCTATGACTGCTGCTGTGGAGGGTGTGAGTCCAAGAGGGAATCTCACATTTTCAGAGATTTCCACAATTTCTAAATTGGAGCTCAACCGACAAATTAAAACTCCACCCAGTCATGCATGGTACTTTGCTAAATGTCCGGGCGAAGCCTTTAGACTCAGTAGTAGACCTCTCCAATCTACTTATTCTAGATTTTTGAGCGGTCACACAAGAGCTCTCAGGTTTTCTAATGGACAAAAGACTTTTCCGGAATGCCATTGGTGTTCTTCCGGAGAGGCCTCACCTAATCATATTTTACTTTGTTTGGGTTTTCATGGGGATTGTCTAGCCCTGCTGGGCAGTACCGAGATTAGTCAAAAAAAAAGTTTCGGTAAAGGAATTCAGTCGGGAAATTTAAAGTAGGTAAAAATGAGGACAAATGTTATATGCTGGTGTGTTTAAAATCAAGGATATAATGGGATAGAATTTACATTCGTATTCTTCAGAAATGACAACAATGTTTGGAATTGAACCATTAGCATTTACGGATTCCTAACTATTGTTTTTTCTGTGTTGAATATCCTCAATAACGATGCACGTGATCACAACCACTGATCTATTGTGCCCCTCACTTGCATGTAAAATGCAGGCGCCCTTGTGGCCAGTTTCACTCGAGCAACTTTGTGCCAGTCACCTCATTTTCTGCTAACATTCTTCTAATGTGAAGAGGGAAGAGAATTCTTTTCACATATGGACAAGATATTTATTGGAGGGGGAGTGTCAGACTCAGTGGTACAATTATTGAGTCCGAAGATGTAACAAAAGACCATTCTCCATTGTCAATACACAAGTAGCCACGTGTGAAGAGTGTAGCTTACACAATATCCTTTCAGTTGGGTGTACTAATGAGAAGAACGCGTGGTTTTCAAGGGCTTGAGGGAATCACACAGCAGGGAGTGCCAATTGACCAAGTGTTTGTGGACCCAAGCCATTTCTATTCAAGACTAGCTCTCCTTCTATTATGTGCAGCCCAAAATTAACTAGCATGAAATGTGCATTAATGAGTTCGAAGAAGCAATAAAAACTTTCTTCATTTTCAATACACAAATAGCAACGTGTTAAGAACGTAGCTTCCACAACATCATTGTAGTTGAGTCAACTAATAGGGAGAAGAACGCGGTTTTTGGAGTTCTTGAGGGAATAACCAATTTATCATGTGTGAAGGAACTCATGTGATTTCCATTCAAAACTAACTCCGGATTGTCTGCTCCTTTGTTATGCGCGGCCCTTGTTGACTCTTGACTCTCTATCTTATGAGAGTCAAACTCGCGGCCCCCATTCGTCTCAGCCAGTATATCGCCGCACAATAATAGTATGTAATAAGAAGTCAAAATTTTCACGAAATAGGAAAGATAGTAGCAGAGAAGAGATGTCAAATGTCAGGACGTAAACATTAAATTTTCTTGTTCTTTTATTCAAGTTTATTATAATGCATTTTCCGAAATAAACTTACGTTTCTATGAATATCGATATTTTTTGCGGCTTACCTAAAGTTAAGCTTTGTTTGCTGGGCCCAAGTAAGCCTTTGAGTTGGACACCCTAGCTCTAACCGATGAATCAAATTACAATTGTCAGTTATTGACGACTTGGACATCGTCGACAATTTAACACTTAACTTGGTCCTCCTCATGATGTCCTTCTTCATATTTTTTAGTCACAATCCTTATCGAAGAATCAAGTAACTATGATCATTGAATACTCTCTGCTGGCAATGAAAAGTTTTAGAAGCAAATGAAGTAAATTTAAATTTACAATGCAGAAGCCATTCTACACGAGTCAAGTTACTGTTGCTCATTATTGAATGTAGGGCATATGACAAAATTAGTGTACGATACAGTCAGTACATAACAGGATCATTCCCTGACCGAGAAAAAACAACAATGTTTATATTCTTTAAAACCGACTCTTTTGTAACCTAGATTCTTTAAACTAAACTTTTTAAAACTACTTCAAACTGTGTCTCATCCTTTCAAAAAACAATACTAACATCGCAAAAACAATAAATACATTTCCTTCAAAACAACCTAAGTTTTAATTATACATTTAAACGCGACAGTTCTTACAAACATTCAAAAATAAAGAATTGAAATAACTCAGTTTGAATCACAGTTAATGATTCGAAGAAATTAAAAACACGCAAAGTTACAATAAAATAAAAATAGCTATTATTTGAATTGGAATCTCAATTAGAGATTATTTTTAGTTTAATTGATGCCGTTCGTTGTGGGGTTTTTTATGTTATATTAGTACTTACGTTTTCTCTGCCTTAATTATTTTAATTAGAGTATTTTCATCCCGCAAATAATTCTAAATTATAAAGATTAATTAGATATAAGATTAACTGTTTTCAATTGTGTTATATTAATGAACTGTAGTACACAATAGAAAAATTTGTGTTAAATATTAATATGCTAAAATAATTATAATTATTTAAATAATACAAAGTGTTATTATCTGTATAATTTAACATTTGCAATTGCAATTTTTATTCTCATAACATTTAAATCCGTTTTCCTGTCATTATTTCTTTCCTTTTTATATTGTGTGAAATTTAAAACGTAATTTTAAATGTCATCTCATAAGATTGATAAGCCAATTACTAAGGTGAAATAAAAATCAAAACTTACGAAAACATTTAAAATAATACAAGTATAATAGAACGAATAAATAAAATACATCTAAAAATAATTAATTAGGTTCTGATATATAAACTGCTATTTTTTTTATTCTTTTTTAACCCATTTTCAAAGTTTTCCACAATGTGCTAGTTTGTATTATTGGAAACAAGCGATAAATTTAGCAATTCTGGTTAAAACAACGTATTCCAGAATGTATGTACCACTTCTATTAATGTTTTTTTTCTTTTTTTAAGAAAAATGCATGATGATCTCGTAGAGTTTTGTTAACTTTGTTTAAATGTTGAATTGAAGTTTCTAAACATAATAAAACACTGTATATGTTTTCGTTGTAAAATATACTCTACTATAGAAAGCACTAATGAGGAACACACTAAAAACATTTTGTGTGAAAGAAAAATGTCAAAACAATTCCAGAAACGATAACAATTCGACGTTATAAAAAAATAATAATAATAAGCACTGATATGCAAATTATACTTTCCGTGGGCCAATTCCAGCTTGCAAAGAAGTTCTATCTGTCCCACCGTAGTTTTTAAAACAATAGTATCATTCTCTTTTTCAAATAATGTCTAAAACCGAAAATAACAACGGTATAACCATTAAATAATTTCTTCTTATACGGTATTTTAATAAAATTTTATCGCAAAAATCCCTAATTCACAGTTTTAACAATTCTAAAATAATTTAATTTATACAATCTATTCCACCTGCGTTGCCTTGATAGCACTGTTGCTAGGATCACATGCCTAAAAAACTGAAATATAATTTTTTTTCAAGTAATAAATTTCTCATTTTGTATAGATAAAAGAAGTTAATAGATTTGTGTGCAATTTTTGTGGTAGAAGTTATAGTACTTTTTAATATGTTATTACAGCAATTATGTGACAGGTTTTTTCATCTCATTTATATACTATATATATATATATATATATATATATATATATATATATATACATATACAACCCTTAAAATATATTCTTATTTTAAATCAAAATATATAATGTGGTTTTGTTTAAATACTTTATCTAGATTGTTTTTTTGCTGATTATTTATAATATTTCCCATGCCATTATGTTAGTGGATTATATCTATATTTAGAAGTTCGAATAAAAGTGGTGTACATCCTTACATATGTAATACATTACCTATTTCATTTTTTTATCCCCTTTTGGGAAGGTATTAAATTCAGAATTAATCATTGCTAATCGCCTTTTCTTGTAGTATTAATACGCAGGGGAATTAAAAATAACTTTTAGGGATTTTTTTTTCTGTCTTGCTTCCCCCTTAGCAACAGATCGTCAACTTCCTAGTTCGTGTAAAATCACCTTTGCAACATCTATTTTTTGGCTTGATCTTAAAAACATTTTTTTTTTTCTCTCTTCCTTTCTCCCAGTCTCGAAAGGGCGTGCAAAAAATGAAAAGAAAAAGAACGCCACTTTGGAAAAAATAAGAAAAAAGGAAGGAAAAGCCCCTTTTGTGGCCCCTCCAGTTGCCATAACATGCAAGCGAACTTGCACGTAGGCACCCGAGATTGGTATAGTAATTATTGGGTAACTGCGCATGCTCTCTAGGCAAAGTCGTAGCCGCTCACGGGTTCCTGTTACTAGGCGCTTTCTGTTCGCTCTGTTTCGATTATTTTCAAAAGAATTTGAGATTTACTTTTCGGTGTAATCGATAAATATTTTATTTACTTATTTTTCTCGTTTGATGCCTTTCCTCTAGTACATAGTTCAAGTGATCTTTTTAAGTGGTATAAAAATTTATTCTTGAATTATTATTTGAAGTAATATTTGAACTTTCTTTTGTTATGTTTTGTTTTTCAGGATATGTAAATTTATTGTTTATTTAATTTATATTTTGCTTCATTTTTTTTGTCTTTTTCATACTTACGAATATTATATGTAAAAGAACGTGTAAAAATTAGTTCTGAAACTGTTAATTTAAATCATAACTAACTACTTAAGAATTTATGAAAATAAAATTCGTTTTAGGGATTTTTTTTTTTTATAAAAAAGTTTTAGAAAAAGGAAAATCTGTGGGTAATAGTATCAACCCAAACAATTTACTGCTTTTTTATGCATTCGAATTTTTAAACTTTAACTTCTCCCATATTTCTTGATAGTCTAAAAAGGAAAAATCATTATTTTTTTATTTTAAAGCTTCTATTTTATGCATTTTTGAAGCATTTCACTCCTTTAAAAAACATTCCTTTTTTTTCTTTCAAAAATAAATAATTTTCAATATAAAAATAATCTGCTAAATTATTTTTTTTTCATAGTCAAAACCAAGTATTGTCAGATATAAATAAGTGAAACAGTCTTAAATGCTATATAAAAATATGACATTGGACACTGTTCGCATGTTTTTTGCCCTGGACATGCGCAGTAGTCTAATAATTACTCTCCAAATCCTCCGTCATATACACGACTAGAGAAGGAAATCCTCCAAAAAATAGAATGTAGGGGCAAGGGAGATGAAAGCACGAAGAAAAAAAACAAACAAAAAAGGAGAGGGTAGAGAGGATATGAGGGGAGTGATTATAACTGAATGGCTATCCAAGTCCACTTCGTCACACATTGTTTTTTTTTATCGTTTTTATGGCAGTAGGGATCCTCCCCCATTTCTTTTCTTTTTTAATACTTACAATGCTTATTCTCTCTTTGCTTTGATACTTTTCCTTTACGACAATACCTAATATTTACGATCCGAACACGGTATTGAGGGTGGAGGGAGGGAGATTTTGATTGTTGTGTTCAGAAACACCAAACGAAAAAGCGAAACGAGAAACTTGATTTATTCCGAGTTGGTACATAATATTACGTAATAATTTATAACATTTATTTATTACCTATCGTTGAAATGTAGTTGATTCCATTTGTGCGGGCAGCAACAACGTGAATTGGAAGTTGTTTGTTGTGATGGGGTGTAGAGGGAAAAAGCCCCCGAGGGGAAAAGAGAGGGTCAATTTCGAGAGAAAAAAAAAGATTTATTTTTTAAAAACAACTCCTGTTTGTGTCAATTTAGGTTCAAGGTAATAAATCTGACGGTCCTTTTTTTTTATGGGTTTAGTTGATTTTAATGGATTGTTTTTCACGTTGATAATAAATACAGACTGATTTAAATGCAACTAAAACTGTTTTATTGTGATGGTAGAATTTATATCTAATAAAACTTTCTGAGATGACTATTTTTCATTAAAAACAACAACAACAAATAACTAAAAATAAATGTCTGAAAGTATTTTTCATATCACAAAAAGAAAGAGAGAGAGAGAGAGAGAATAAAATAATTTTTAGATTATGATAAGTAAAAGTTTGCTCAACAAAACACACATTATTTAATTTTTTCTTTTCGTCTTTTTTTAATTTTTTTTTTGTAAATATTTAATAAAATATAAGTATCTAAGCAGCCGTTGATGTTGTAAACACATCAAAGCTGCTAACTGCAACCAACAGAAAGTATTCTAATTCTAAATTCAATTTTTTTCGGAGTTCCAATTCCAAATTCTAATTTAATGGAGTTTTTGTCCACATTACTTTATCTGGGCAATTTAAAACTAACTTAATCTAAATATGAAATACGTGTAATCCTAATAAAATTTTTTTATAAAAGATTTCATTGATTAATTTTTTTTATCGCAGTCCCTGTTTTTTAAAAATTTTATTTAATAATTGCAAAATGCCTGTTATTAATTTTATATCAAACAGTCAAAAAAAAGGATGGCGACAGTGGCGCACACAAGGGGGGGTCCTGGGGATCCGGACCCCCCCAAAGACTTTGATTTTTTTCCCGATTGATTATAATTCTAAGTATATAGTACGAAAAATTTAATTAAGTATTCATTATTAATGATTAATTTTATTAATTAATGCTAATTATTTATTCAATAATTAGTTTTTTTGCTGTTTTTTGTTCCCGAAAATCGACAAAATCAAAAAAAGCATGATACAAGAATGGTGAACTTTCGACCCCGGACCCCCTCCCCTTGAAAAATTCCTGTGTGCGGCTACTAGATGGCGATATTTAATTTAATTAAATTTTTTTTTGTCATAAATTTGGTCTTCCAAAATTTCGCACGTAGAAATTTTTCCAGAGGAGTAAAGTTCTTTAAAAAAATCATATACACCTAATTCTTATTTTACACGATTTTGAAATAACACTGTACACGAATTTAACGATTTTTTTTCCACGAGTTTTTTGTCCCCAAAAAAATTACGTATTTCCCCGAAATTTTCCGATTTGTATGCAGACAATTTGATCGAATTTATGATAATTTGTTATAATAAAGATGTCGATAAGAACGAAATCGAAGGTGAAGTTCAGCTATTAACAGCTGATTTAATTCGAGAGGGCTTGAAATTCGCTACAAGTATGGGACATTTTCTTTCATGATCATGGACGTCTTACGACTTCTTGAGATTCTGGGGCCCTACACAAATGTTCCTATGGTCCTTAAAAGTAGACAATGCATAAGCACACGCTGTAACTCGTACAAACAATAACCCCCTGTCACCCCCCAAATAAATGTGCGTGACTTACAATCGCACAAATCGGCTCGATCGACTGCCACCTTTTGACTGAATGAGTAATGATGGTGTACAGTGGTAGGCATGGGCTATACATAGAAGACGGTCATCACATGTAGCTGTTCGAAATTCCCCGTTTTTCGGAGAACATAACTTGAAAAAATATTTAACCTTTGAAATTATTCGAATCACGATCTTATTAAGGCTGATTCGAGAACCAGGCGAGGCTCCCATTGTGGACGGGGCCCGGGCCCACTCGGCCCCAGCCTTAAGACGTCCCTGTTCATGATCCTGAGAGTGAGCGGGCCTTAAAATTTCAACGTTATTATAAGCTTCGTATAGGAGGATAAGCATATAATGTTAAGGTATCCGACTACGTTCGGAACCGTGATTTTAAAAAAGCGCATAAATGGATAATTTTCATGATATTTAGTGTCACTTAGATTAGAATACATGCATAAATTAATAATAAAGGACATTTTGGATACATAAAGGACATAATTTTAAATACATAAAGGACATTTTGACAACAAAAAATTATTTAAATATAATATTTTGGCAAAAAATTAACCTAGAATAATCTTTTTTCCAAATGTTCTCCTTTTGTGAAAAATGCTTCTATTATAATAATATTTTGCCTGTATATAGCTCAGACCTCTCTACAGAGGCTCAACTAGAATTTTTGAAAAATTTACATTATTTTCAGAGTTACCACCAATTGAAATAATTATTGCGTTTTTTTCTTAAAATTGCTCCCCTCTGTTGTCGTAAGATATGAATAAACCCACTTCTTAGTTATATATTTCAAAAATTCTAGTTGAGCCTCTGTAGAGAGGTCTGAGCTTATATACTGGCAAAATATTATTATAATAGAACCATTTTTCACAAAAGGAGAACATTTGGAAAAAAATATTATTCTAAGTTAATTTTTTGCCAAAATACTATATTTAAATAAATTTTTTTGTCAAATTCACCTTAAAACAATTTTATGCATGTATTCTAATCTAAGTGACACTAAATATCATGAAAATTATCCATTTATGCGCTTTGCAAAATCACAGCTCCGAACGTAGTCGGATACCTTAAACGTAATGTACACTTATGGACATCTTAAGACATAGGCCGATTGATACCGGGCCCAGGGCTTCGTCCACAGTGGAGCCTATCCTCGTTCAAGACTCAGCCTTATTAAGATCATGATACGAATAATTTCAACGGTTAAATGTTATTTCCGGTTGTATCCCCCCAAAAATTGGGAATTTCGTACGATATATCAACTGGTTACATGTAATGGCCATCATCCACATACATACCTAGGCTTACCACTATACACCACCATTACTCATGCAGTCAAAAGGCTGCAGTCATGCACATTTATTTGTTTTAGGTTATTGTTTGTACGTAGTGCGTGTGCTTTGCTGTGTCTACTTTTAAGGGTGCTAGGTGGGGCCTACATTTGTGTAGGGGTCAGTGTTGGATCAAATGGCATGAAGGCCCTTAGGCAGTAGAATTCTCGGAGCTCTGTGGCATGTTTTTGGAGCACTAAGAGAAAACAGAACACGCTCTTATGGTCCCCTAAAAAGCGCGGGGCCCATAGGCAATTACCTACTCCACCTAATGAGTAATCCGGTACTGGTAGGGGCCCAGGGCCTCAAGAAGTATTAAGACATCCCTTTGTACGCTAAAAGAATTGTAGTTTGCAATACTATGGCAATTTTTTAACTGACAATGTTTTCTCTTCCAACTTAAGAAGACTTGGTACCCTAAAAATCACAAACCTATCGTTTTTTTTTATTTTCATTTAATCTTATTCTTTGCATTATTATCTTTCGATTGATATATCACTTGTGCATGTCGGAAAGTTAGAAGTTGAATAAAACTTCATTTGAAAACAAATTAGGCAATTCAGCCACACACCCTTTTAAGAAAAAAAAGCTAAAAATGCGTTATGATATAAAAAAATCTATTTTATAAATAGAAATAATAACTATAAAAAAGAATGTGTAGTATTAAAAGCAGAATATTTCCGAGGCAATACAATAATGTAATTTTTCTTCCTTGTGAAATGTGTGCATGTAAAATTTTTAAATTAAGGCATTTTATATCAATAATTTTATAATTTCAGTTCTTATTCCTGATATATTTTTCATACAAATGTAATACTTTAATATTATAAGAAGAAAAACAGCTAAAATTTCTGTCGTGACAGAAAAAATATTTTTTTTTTAAGTTTTTCTTGAGTTTTCTTGTGCAATTAGTACTCTCTAAAAGTTGATCATTTATAAAAATGTGTGGGTTGAAAACATATGAAAATGCAATTATTTTAAAGAAAACGTATAAGTAATATCTTAAAGTGGTATTTTAAGTTTAATTAAGCTTATAATAATTATTTTTTCAGAATTATAAACTTTAAAGTGGCTTTTCTCAGTTTGTGTTTTTCGAAACCTTAGTGCATTCAAAATGCTACTCCTTCGACAATTATTTACCAATCACTTCCATTTTTTTCCTGCGTGTTAAAAATAAAGCATGTAATAAAATTAGGGATCCGTTTTGCTATAAACGGAATACTTTTTTAAAAAAATAAAATGTAAGGCATGTTGGCTTTTCGTTGATTTTTAGCCTATATATCAACATTTTGTTTTTTTTCTCGAAAACGAATGAAGTTATTCTAAAATCGATCCCTAAAGAGAGTTGTTAAGAACATCCATAAAAATATTATAAAAAAATTTCAGGTCAAAAATTAATTTTTTACAAAAGGAGTAGGATTTTAAAATTTTCCCAATTTTCTTCAAAAAATTAAAATTTTTAAAATTGTGTGAATAATATATGAAAATTTTCATCTGGTAACATTTTCTTGAATAGAAACATTGCATAAAATGTTAAAATATAATTTTTAAATACGTAAATAAAGAAGTTTGCTCAAAGGGTGCCAAGTCCCCTTAAAGTAGCGTTTCTCAAACTGTGGAGCGCGCCCCCTAGGGAGGTGATAACTCTTCGAAAGGGTCGCGAACATATTGAAAAGTCGAGAACAAAAGATTACTTAAAAATTACGAATTTCCTGAAAGTAAGCTAATAAAATGCATTCTGACATAATAAAAAATAAAATTAACTTTTACACTGATATAATACGCTTAAAAATGCATCAGTACTGTATAATGTATTTTATAATTAATTTAACGATACTAAGTTAAGAACAAGTTTAATTATTACCAGTGACCCTATGAACTTGTCAAAAAAAATACGCATACAAAAATTAACACTTATCTTTATGATTTGCACGGCTTATAAATAATCCCAGAACTGCCGATTAAAAGCTTCCCAAAGCCTCCGTTTTTTCGGGGCATTAAACACACCGATTGAGCGAGACGTATAAATACGCCAGTGACACTTAAGGAGTTAAAGTCGTATTATAGCTTTAGCGTCCAAGTGTAGCATAATTGGATTCCATGCATTGTTATTTGTATAGAGATGGGACGAAGAAAATTGGGGGGGGGGGCGATGAAAATTACGATCGAATATGGGGTCGCAATTATTGAAAGTTTGAGAAGCACTGATTTAAAGGTTCATTTCCCAAGATGGTGGGTCGAGTATAATGGAATAAATACTAGGTATTCCCCATAATACACCCGGCACATTCCATTCTGATGTATCATTTGCAATAGACTTCATGCCATCAACTAAAGAATCAGAATACAAAGACACTAAATGTATTTTCTGTATCAATGTCGGAAAATTTGGATTCAATGCTTCAGCAGTTTTCTGTGAGCTCACCTTGACTGAACTGGACTCTGGGACTTTTGTTAATAAATTCGAAACAGGTGGAAATATGGCTTTTATAGTTAAAAATTACGATTTGTGAAGTCTGAATTAGTTTTCCAATCGTTCAAACCCAGTGCATGTTTATCCAATGAGCGCTTGGGGTGAAAGAATGTGACTTTTCTTGTAATTAGCTCTAAAATAGCTACAAACAGCTCTAAAATTTAATTCAATTAAAATAATCATCTCTAAAATTTTCAAATTTTAATAAAACATTAACATTTTAGTACATTCTCTAGATAAATGCATCTAATTTGTTTTGGTAATACTTTTACTAATATAAGTTTATTACTTTTTCCTCTAATTGCTTTGAAGTTTTAGAAAAATATTGCTAAAATTTCACTTATTATTGTGATTTTTGTAAAATTTAGGCAACTAATATTTTAAATATTGTTGGTTTAATATTAGCATTTATAGGTATTGTGTCCTGAAAAAGCATTTATAATGTTTAAATATGTTATTTTGTCAAAAAGTACTCCAAACATGTTCGGGTACCTTTTAAATGTTTTTTAAATGCACATATTTTGTGACGAATGCATAGACTTCCACGGAACAAGCAGCTTTGTACTTGAATTATTGTTTGCTTATACACGAATTCAAAATTTACATATTTGAATAAAAAAAAAGGAACTATGCTTTTCTTTATGCAAGCAAGACACAATATTGTGACATGCCTATTGTAAAAAAGGGTTTTATTATGTGAAAAACGCATTATGCGTTTTGCTTCATTGCTTGTCCCTCCTGTTTTCTATTGTTATGAATTCTTTTATCAAATACATAAAGAAACCAATAACAAAAATTGTTCCTAAATCACAATAACCAAAAAAAAAAAATTATTTCAAACTCATCCATTATAAATTCCCCGGGTCGGAAAAGTTGAAAGTTGAATTTTCACTTGAAAATTCATAGAACTCGGGAGAAAAGCAAATAAATAAATAAAAAAGCACTTCAGGGAAAAAGGGGTGGCAACATAGAGCTTACCAAGAAACGAATCAAAAGGGACTGTTCGCAGAAATCGTTCGCAGTTTTTGTAGTGTTACTCACACATTTAGAACGTCATTTAAATATCATTAGCTTGGCGAACCCTTGGGGAAAAAAACAAAAAGAATCGTTTATGGTTAGTTACAAGCGTTTCAAAATGACCATTTGAAATGGAATATTACTACAACGGAGTTTTTTTCTGTGGCGTTAAATTGGAAAAGAATAGTTATTTTATGGCTGTGTTTGGGAAGATTTAAAGAATAATTTTATTGTGCTTAATTACATAGCGTTTTAAGCAAACCTGTTCTAGAAATGAGTTTCTTATATATAAATTACTATGTAATATAATCAATATGTATTATTTTTAGTTTCTATTTATCGAATCTATCGATTAAGTGAAATAATTTTCTAAAATCATAATAATGTGCGTGAGTGATAAAAGCATTAACCACTTAACTGGTTTGCCCGTACACAGTACGGGCTTTCGAAAGCGGGACGCAACCGGTTTACCCGTGTGATGTACGGGCACTGATATTTAATTCTTTTTATCTTTGATTTGCACATATTTTTAATTCTCTATTTAATTGAAACTATTAGTGCTATTGTTTTTAAGATATGCAATTTGTCCATGGTATCCGGGATTTTCTTCGTGGTGAAAGCGGGAAATTTTTATTGAAGAGAGGAATTTAGGTTATTGAAAATAATTGATAAATAACAGGATTGGCAGATAAAGTTTCTTGAGAAGAAATATGAAAATGGCAAAATAATCCAAAAAGGCCAATATTATCTCTGTCCCTAAAGACTTAGTATTATACCATGTTTCAAGTTGTGTGCTCATATATAAAGGGTGTTTTTTTTAGAGGTATAGAACTTTAAATTGCAATAAAACATCGATGTATTATTCCATTGACATGAATTTTTTTTTATTCGAAAGATAATCTTGTGGAATTACATTTTAAATATGATTTCTGGCATATGACTGTCACGGCTGGCTCGGATGTAGTCCAATCTGTACGTCCAATTTTCGATGACTTTTTCCAACATTTGTGGCCGTATATCGGCAATAACACGGCGAATGTTGTCTTCCAAATGGTCAAGCATTTGTGGCTTATCCGCATCGACCAATGACTTTACATAGCCTCACAGAAAATAGTCTAGCGGTGTTAAATCACAAGATCTTGGAGGCCAATTCCCAGGTCCAAAACGTGAAATTAGGCGGTCACCAAACGTGTCTTTCAATCAATCGATTAAGGCACGAGCTGTGTGACATGTTGAGCCGTCTTGTTGGAACCACAGCTCCTGGACATCATGATTGTTCAATTCAGGAATGAAAAAGTTAGTAATCATGGCTCTATACCGATCACCATTGACTGTAACGTTGGGGCCTTCATCGTTTTTGAAGAAGGATTCCACCAGCCCATAAAGCGCACCAAACAGTCAGTTTTTCTGGACTGGATGTAACGGTGTTTCGACATACACTTGTGGATTAGCTTCACTCAAATGCGGCAATTTTGTTTGTTGATGTAGCCATTCAACCAGAAGTGCGCTTCATCGCTAAACAAAATTCGCTTATGAAAATCGGGAACAACGGCAATCTCGTTTTGGGCCCATTCGACGAATCTACGCCTTGCTTGATGATCGTTTTGATGAATTGCCAAACCAAAAACTGAGAATAAATCACTTGACAGTTGTTAAATCGGTCGCCATCTTGGAAAGTAATACCAACTTAAACTTCTATACCTGGAAAAAAAACACTCTTTATATATATATTTGTATGTATGTAATATATATATATATATGTATGTATGTTTTATATATATATATATACATATTTGTATGTATGTAATATATTACATGCACGCTCTCACAAAATCCTCAACCATTTGAAAAAGAGGAACATACGCGAAATTTTTTTTGGGACTATGAGAAAAATTCTTATGATGAATATATAGGATGATATTATATATGAAACATTCTTCATAGCAAGCAGGGAGTACTTATGAAAAGAAAACATTTAAGGTTCTTTTGTGTTTCACAATTGTAAAATAAAAAATAGTGTGAAAACTTAAAAATTGAAAACTAAACTAAAGTTTTTCCACTTTCGCATTCTGTTAACCCTTAACTTCGCAATTTTTAAAATTTCTATGAAAAAATTATTTGAGCTAGTTCTTAAGTAATAATAAAAGGGAAAAATATGAAGAAAAAATTAAGCAGTTTTAAATTGAATTTCAGTCATTTTTTTTTGTTTGTTGCAGAAGTGCAACATTGCTCTGTAGTGTTGTAAATTACAAAACTTCTTTTTACACATGAAGATTTTATTATTCATCATAAAATGTTTAATTTCTTACCTGGTAATTTATTTCGTCAATAAACAAGAGGAAGCATAAAATATAATGGATTATTTTTATAGCAATAACACAGTTCTTGAGGTATCAAAGATTTTTATAACTGCTGTGATTTCTAGAAAAAATTTACTTCCTTCTAGTGCATAAGTTAGTATGTATTTCGATGCAGTAATCTTTTTTTTTCTGAGGTAAGAGATTTGTAGGTAATTAAAAAAAATATTAAGTCTGCTATAAATTAAAATAAATCATATGTTGCTTAAATGCAACTTTGCGAAGTTAAGGGTAAGTATTATGCTTAGAAACAGGTGTATGCGTTAAAAAAAATGTGTCATTTTTAGAAAACTTTGGGCAAAAAAAAAAAAAAACTGATTACTTAAGGAGTTAAATGATTTTTTTAAACATTGAAATTGAACATTTTATAAGGTTTTAAAATTTGTGGCAACCCGGAAAGAATATTTAGGCATAGTAATTTCCACCTATAAAAATTCCACAATTATACAACAATAGTTCCAAAATTATAAAATAAAAAGTAAAGTAAAATCTTTAAAATTGAAAATTAAAATAAAATTGTTCCATTTTCGCATCCTGTTAAGCTCTTTTTTACTGTTATTATGCTTAATTATACACAGTAAAAAAATGCCTTTTTTAGAACGTTTCGGGAAAACTAATTGATCGCTTAAGGGGTTAAATTGTCAAAACAAAACCTAACATGAAGTGTGTACAAAAAATATTTAATTATTTTAATTATACATGAATATGTTATCAAATTATTACAAATTCCCAATTTTGAAAAAAAAAATAGGCTTAACATGGAACATATCGAAATCTAAAATCTAAGGATACTTAAAGATTTCATAAGAAACGAAAAAAAAATTGTTAAGAGAAATACAAAATAATAGGTGTTTATTGCGTGACCACAGTAGTCTAGTAGTCATGGTCGCAAACCAGTGGGCAAGGTGTCGCGAGTTCGAGTCCTAGTGGCACTGAAAACCCACCGTGTAGAAAGGGTCGAAGCAAGGTCGAGGGGCAAAGATCTCCTATTGGCAGGGTGTGGAAATAATTGGGAGAAGCAATGTCAGCTCAGTTGTCATCCTTGTCACTTGACCACAGTTATGTCAATAAACACTCTCTCACAATATCAAAAAATCACTTAGCCTATTCAACGCTAAAAAAGAAAAGGAAAAAAAAGGGGGGCTGACAGATGGAGATTAAAATAAAAAATAGTTTAAACGACCCCAGAGAAAAAAATGACAACCTTACATGGGCCTTAAAATGCTGATCAGTTTAAACCTGCCCTTATTCATTTTTTGGTGATGCTGAGGGTCGCGAACTCGTGGCCGTTGTTGTTTCTGTCATGAGTCCATGGTGCAGAGTGGCTGATTCATATTAAATACAGTAGCCGCCGTAGTCTAGTGGTCATGGTCATTGATTCGTGGCCGACGTGTCATGAACTCGAGCCCGAGTATCACGAAAGACTAGCCGTATACAGGAGTCGATGCATGGTCCATTGCCGGTTCCTTCAGCCATTCCACCAATAGCCATCATGTTAACTTCTGGTGCGTTGTTGATAAACCCTTACTTACGTAAAATCTGCCAAGGCTCCAAGTCATTTCACTGTCAATGTGTGAAAGTTTGGGAGAGGGGTGTCAGTTCAGGTGCTGTCTTCGTTATTTGACCGCTGCCCATATCTACTCTGTCCGTCGCAAATAACCCTTGTGTTACTGCGACGTCGATAAGAAATAACAATGTTCATATCTTGGATTCCAAGTTACACATAGATAAGATATAACGCGACAATTAATTAACTAAATTAATGCCTTTTTTAATTAACTTTAAAAAGTATCAATGCATATTACCAATGTGGATTTCAACTAAATATTTATTACTGCGATTTATTCGAAGGATATAACCCCACATGCAATAGTTAGAGGTAAAAGTGTTTTTTAAGCAGTAAAATGTATTTAAAAAAAATTTCGTTTTTTACTTTCATATTTATTTCTTTGTATGAAGGCAGTGGGGAAAATTTATAACCAATAATAATTTAATTAAAGTATCTGAGCAAGTATCTGTCTTTATCATTCGAAATGTATGGTTTTTAAGACAATTTAGGTTCATAAGTTCATAAGAAAGCTTTGGTGCCAGCCATCTACTTAAAACTGAAATCTCGATTTCCAATTGGATGACTCACTATTCGGACAAATCCATGTGAAAATAATCGTCCCTCGTAAAAATACCTCTCTAAGGGAAGGGAGGAGAGAATGAGCTATAATTTTTTTTAGAGAGGAGTCTTATCCTTGCGGACCTTTAACCTTCCAGTGGTCACCTGAACCAAACTTCGACATGTCTGAGGTTGTTTCAGGTGCTGTCTGAAGAAGATAAACGACTTTTATCCCCTCCCCCTAAAGCAAGAAATCAGCTGATGTCTACCCTTTACACCCTCCTACCCTTTTTCTAAGAAAACTGTCGTCTGCTGATCTACCTAGACACTTGAAAGAGATGAAAAAAGCCTGATTACATTCGGATAGTCAAATCGTCGCGGTTTTGAAGACAGTTGACAAGCTGGACAGTTACTAAACGGTCTGGAAATAAGATTTTCTTAGGATGGGACACAAAAAAAAAAGACAAGTGCGTGATTGAGTCTGGAGGTAGATTTTTTTGGCGACTTGTCGCCGAGAGGTGATCTGAAAGAGACGCCAAGACTATTAGGGAAGTGGCGTCGCAAGAGTCGTAATAGTTTGGTGAGTCTGAAACTTGTAGGATTGAGAGGATTTAGAGATAAGGTTTGAATTAGTTTTAAGAGATGCAGAACTATCTTTACTGTATCTGCTTCAGTAAATTGAATTCTGCAATAAATGAAGTTGGGGACGGGAAGTGCACGCAATGATAATGTTTTCCCTCGAATGAAACAGACCCTTTTATGCATTATTCACAGTTGGTTTTATTCGATTCGTGACATTTAAAGCCTGCTGCAGTGTGATCTTTTAATTTGATTTTTGTTCTGCCCTCCGGGAAGGAGGTGGGTTTTCTGCTTTTGTATTTGGCCTTGATTGGAGAGTTATTAAACTGCATTATTCCAATCTGCTAATACAACATTACTAGTAGAGGCAATTATGTGAAGAAATCTTAATTCGCAATAAATTTTAGGTTGCAATTCATCAAAAATACACAGGATTTCACACGCAGCTATAAACATCTTACTGCCATTCAGAACAATACATTTAAATGAAAAATTTTTTCAACGTGAGTGGCTACAAAGCAAAATATAAAACAAATTAAACGCAGAATAGGAAATGCGTCTGTAGATAATTTCAATAGACTTCGACACAGTGGCGTAACGTACACCCTCACGCCACGGGGGTCAGGGTTCTAGGGGGCCCGAACCATGACTGCTGCCAAGTATCTACCCTTTGTAAAATCCAACTTAGGGGCTCAAAACCTGACTTTGCAGGGAGGCAAACGTTACGCCACTGCTTCAACTGTTTGCGTAAAAAAATGCAAGCCCATATCCCAGTTACTAAATATAATGCATGGGCAGGGGAAACTTGGATCTCCAATTAATATTATTAATGAAAAAATTATATTAAAGTTTGATTAAAATTTTTAATAACAAATACAATATATACTTTTTTTAATTGCTTTTAGATAAAGTAAAGGGTGTTTTTTTAGAGGTATAAAACTTTAAATTGCAATAAAACATCGATGTATTATTCCATTTACATGATTTTTTATTCGAAAGATAATCTTGTGGCATTACATTTTAAATATGATTTCTGGCATAGGACTGCCACGGCTGGCTCGGATGTAGTCCAATCTGGACGTCAATTTTCGATGACTTTTTTCAACATTTGTGGCCGTATATCGGCAATAACACGACGAATGTTGTCTTCCAAATGGTCAAGCGTTTTGTGGCTTATCCGCATAGACCAATGACTTTACATAGCCCACAGAAAATAGTCTAGCGATGTTAAATCACAAGATCTGAGGCCAATTCACAGGTCCAAAACGTGAAATTAGGCGGTCACCAAACGTGTCTTTCAATCAATCGATTGTGGCACGAGCTGTGTGGACATGTTGCGCCGTCTTGTTGGAACCACAGCTCCTGGACATCATGATTGTTCAATTCAGGAATGAAAAAGTTAGTAATCATGGCTCTATACCGATCACCATTGACTGTAACGTTGTGGCCTTCATCGTTTTTGAAGAAGGATTCCACCAGCCCATAAAGTGCACCAAACAGTCAGTTTTTCTGGATGTAACGGTGTTTCGACATACACTTGTGGATTAGCTTCACTCCAAATGCGGCAGTTTTGTTTGTTGACGTAGCCATTCAACCAGAAGTGCGCTTCATCGCTAAACAAAATTCGCTTATGAAAATCGGGAACAACGGCAATCTCGTTTTGGGCCCATTCGACGAATCTACGCCTTGGGCTTGATGATCGTTTTGATGAATTGCCAAACCAAACTGAGAATAAATCACTTGACAGCTGTTAAATCGATCGCCATCTTG
>BMAU01011213.1:0-15208 GCA_019973935.1 Trichonephila clavipes | reverse complement strand
GAGATCATATCCCCTACTAAAGACCGGATGTTTCTTGCTGGACACCCATCACAGGGATCGTTTCGGCCTTCAGTCGCATTGCGCTCCATGCTACTTTTTCAATAAACCTTCTTTTTATCCCTCTGATTTCCTCTTTTAGTAAGTGTTGCTTACTTTTTACACATGTCACTTACGTATTAGGGGACCTTACGGTATTAAATGTGTTGATTTGGAAAGCTTTTGCACAAAGTTATACTGGAAAAACCGTCTCGTCCTTAATTTTGCACACACACAAGTGTATATATATATATATATATATATATATATATATATATATATATATATGAAAGAAATGTGTATTATATATCAAAAACAAGAAATAATAGATAATGAACATAACAAGAAATAGCGTAATAAAAATATAAAAGCTGAACATGAAGAACAAAATTATAGAGAAATAAAAAGAAACTACAAAAAAGAAGAACCTAGCGAGTCAGAAAGCAATTTCGGACTTAGGACCGAATAAGTGGGGTTAAACTAGTTTGAAGGCGCCAACCTCTCAATTTGCAACTCGGTAGGAAAACTAAATAAAAATAAAATAAACAAAAATTCAGAGTATGTAAAAACTCAGAGAGTATGATAAAACCACTCACTACTATTATGTAACAAATTCTCTTAAGCTCTTAATGCAGTAAAATCGCAAAACAATTACGTAAGAAAAGAAAAGTAGAAAATCCTAAAAACACAATTACATAAGATAAAATATTTTTCAAAAAAATAATTTAACAAAAATTTCTTTTACTCACAGAGCTTTTTACGAAGAGAATGCAAGCATCTTGACATCAATGAAAATCAATTATTCACCAAGTTAAAAAATTCGAATATACATAAACACATCTTTTGAGCTAACTTAAACCAGCCAGCAAAGACAGATATCAAAAAGACGACGACAATCA
This sequence comes from Trichonephila clavipes, assembly GCA_019973935.1. Classification (NCBI taxonomy): domain Eukaryota; kingdom Metazoa; phylum Arthropoda; class Arachnida; order Araneae; family Nephilidae; genus Trichonephila; species Trichonephila clavipes. The sequence continues at coordinate 14,273 of BMAU01011213.1, read as the reverse complement.
AATATGGTAGAATTTGAATTGGTTGATTGCCAAAATGTAAAATGCTAGGCTCTAATTTGGTTGGTTGTCAACAATGTAAGATGTTCAAGATGTGTGTGGAAAAAATGTAAACTGTGATATGAAAGTGTTATGGATATAATTCACAGCAAGACCACTAACATGCTGACTTTGAAATCCATTGTTGTGTGGTGGTTTTGGAATTAGAAGTAGCAAGACGGTTAATGTATTTGTGATGAATATAAGTTCTTAAGAAATTGGGTATGTGGTATTCAATAAATCCAAACAACATTGAAATTTTTTTGATATTATTGTATTTATCTATTTTGTGGGTAGTTAAATTATCATTTCTAAATAAAAATTCAAAATGATATTTCCTCTGTAAAATTGATAAATGCAAGTTACTATTCCATACAGGAATTTTAATTATATGGAACTTAAACGAATCTCTTTTGTCAAAAATGTTACTGACTACATTATTAAGTCCAAATCTAAGAATTCCACCATATTAGAGTTGAAGTTAGTTTTTAAGGAGTCTTGAGATAATCAGGGTAGAACGTAATATTTGGTATGTATTCACTATTTTTTACCAAAATTATTAAATCATCTATATATGATAAATCAAGTAAGAATCATTTACAACATGATCAATTTAAAAAAAATGTAAATATAGGTTTGCTAAACAATTACTAGCTGGACCTCCCTGAGATAAACCTTTGATCTGTTTATAAAGATTCTGATCAAAAAAATGCAATGAAATTTTCTTTTAATACGAGGTTAACAAGAATATCAAATTTTTCTTTTTTCATTGAAGTATATAATTCATATTTATCATAAATTAACTGTAGAACCTTAATCATATCGTCAATATCTATAGAATTAAAAAGGTCCTCGAAATCAAAGCCATGCATGGAAAAAATTGACATATCCTCAGTAACTCTAGCAATCTCTAAACTATTTTTAATTATTGCCGTGTCTTGTAAGTTATCAATTAGGTTTTGAAGAAGAGATTGTAAGATCTTCCCAGACTTCCTGATATATGTATTGTATCCATTAGTGATACTACTGAATTTTATAGGGCTTTTAAGAAATTTTGGTGTTAAAAAAATACTTGGATATTTAATATTATTTAGATGAATATTCAGTCTTTTTTGTTCAAAGCTAAAAGACGATTATCATCTTCTCTATTATTGTGAATTGATTTTTGAAATGAATTATTATTTAAAATGTTGTTACTTAATATTTTACTGTAAAAGTATTTACAAATTATGGCATAATTAGCAGAGACCTTATCAACATATGTAATCACGAAGTCATTTTGGATATTTTCTATTGATGATTTAAGATCTTTATACATAATTTCATTTTCAACAGTGAAATCTTAATTCCCGAATTTCTGTTGCTACATAAGAACTAAATTGATTGAAAGCTTCAATCGGCATTCCGTATTTAATTGCAATTTTAAGGTAGAATTTATCTAAATCTTTTTATGATTTGTTTCATAACATTAGATTTATTTTTTGTGATCATCAGTCTAAAACCAGTACCTTTTCCATAAAATTTATTAACAAATCATCTTTCACGATGCCAAGGTCTCCTGCGACAACGTGCTGATGATAATCATCAATATAGTCTCGATATAGATTACATTTACATGATTCTATAAACTTAGGAGCCTAGACTTGATTATAATTAAATATAAATCTACCAAGTTTCTTGTTGTATTTGAAAGCCTTTTTAATAATAATATTTTTAATAGGAAAAAAGGATTGATATTTTTGAAATATACTTGAAAAATTAATTTTGTTAAGGAATTTATTCATAAATAATAATGTACAATATTCTGTAGAGTAATTTACGCTTGCATCTAATTTAATATTCATTTTTTGTACTAAATAGTTATTAAGGTCTCGAATCATATGCACACCATGAGAATCCTGAAATTTATATCTGCTTAAAATATCTGTCATAATTTTAATTTCAGTTTTATTCATGCCAAACATAAACGATTTAATTAAGCCTGTGTTGTAGTTATCATCAAAATTAACAGCTAATTCTAACATAGAATTTTTGAGGATTGCCATGTCTCTAGTAAATCTTTTTCTGCGTTTAGCTCTTGAATTCTCGCTAAACCAATATTATTACTATTATCAATAGATTTATCAAAATTCGGAATATATAATGAATCCTCGGATTTTTGTTTAAAAGTTAGTAAGACACTTTCACCTTTCCAGATAACATTCAAACCATAAGGATAATATGATCTAAATGAACCTATAAAAAAGTTTTCGAACCATAATCTTTGTTTAATATTTGGCACTATTCTATGTACAATTATGTTATGGAATCCATGTTTATGAAAGTGTCCTATCTCAATATTAGCTTGGTTTTTGCTGCAATCAAATTTTCTTGTATCAGACCTATGTTGATTTAATCTAATATTGATAGTGTTTGAAGTCTGACCTATGTAAGCGAATTTACATATGTTGCATGTCATTTTGTAAACACAGTTAAAAGTCTTACAAAATATATAACCTGCATCCATATCCAACTGTTCCCCACTCATCATGCCACACGCCTTGCATCTTTTATCAGTGCAAGATCTAAATTTTAGTTTTAAAACATGAATATCTCTGAAAAACCTAGTTTCCAATATGTTACTAAAACCTTTATCTCTTTGATTTTTATCTATACAATCGAAAACATGAATATTTCGTTTTGCTGTACGAGATAAATTCTTATATTTAGAAGTTCCAAAAAATTCCAGGATATATATATATATATATATATATATATATATATATATATATATATATATATATATATATATATATATATATCCTCGAATTTATATATATATAGATATATATATATCTATATATATCCTCGAATTTATATATATATATATATATATATATATATATATATATATGTATATATCTTGTTCAAATTTTCAATCGTTCATAAAATACTTTTTATTCATCCACTCTAGTTCAAATACATTTTTTTTAAATTTGTAGTGAATAACACTTGATGTTTATTCGGTTTTTTTAACGTATTAATCCATTAATTCAGTTTAGTTAATGAATAAATAGTAACAAACAAAAATAATAGTTCAACATCATATATAAAAAGAAAAACTGTTCGTTGTGTCCCTGTAGCGCAATGGATAACGCGTTGAGCTTCTAATCTAAAGGTCGTGGGTTCGAATTCCACCTGGAATGGCCGAATTCCTGAGAAAGACATTTCTTTTATACTATACTATTTTATTGGAATAATTAAGTTTAATTAATGAATAAGAGTAGCAACAAACAAAAACATTGCCACCCAGCCAGTATGGTAGGTGTAACCCTCTGCTTGTAACCGAGTGGGTACGGGTTCGAATCCCGAGTAAGGCATGGTTGTATTTTCTTCTGGAAAAGAAGTCGGATCGCCTGTAATGGACTCCCTTCTCGAATGGTCCCTTCTTGTTATATACTGGGATCACACATCACCTACAATGAATGTCTATATGCTTCTGTTTATACTGCATGTTTCTGTTCTTCCACTTGTATTTCATATGTATCCCAGGATAAAAACACACGACAACAAAAATAATAGTCCAACTCCATATATAGAAATGGAAAATTGCTTTTTCTTATGTCACTTAGTAGTGTGATTCTACCATATGTACCGTAAAATATCCAGCATATAACACACACGCTCCTCCCCTAATTTATGCGAAATTTACATACGTAATGCTCTTAAGTTTTAAAGTGTTCCATTCGAAATATTATACCAGGTTTTTGAAAAAAATAGCATATATCTAGAAATGTCACTCTTTAACTTCATGAGGTATGTCATTTCTTTCAAATAAACAGTAAATATATATATATATATATATATATATATATATACATATGTCTAACATATATATATATATATATATATGTCTAATATATATATATATATGTATATAAATATATATATATATAAATATATAAATATATATATATTTATATATATATATATATATATATATATAAATATATATATATATAAATATACATACACTGCTGGACAATTGCTAAGGACGGATAGCACTATCATCCATAGCAACCACAAAATGAAAGGAAGCAAAATGTGGAAAATTAGAAAAAGTGCGGGATATTAGTAAGAAGTATGAGTATGCAAATTTATTTTCCACGTCTGTTCATCACGTGATAGCGTTCATAAGAGCTTTAAAGGTTTTGACGCGTGTGGACAGTTGTTGTTTCAAGTCCAAGTTTTAAAGGAAAGATTTAATAGACGAACTTAAAATTTTTGGCATGTCTTCCCGACATCACATAGATGATTTTATGCGTGGCCGAATTATTGGAAAGATCGAAGAGAAGGGCGAAAAATAACAGATGTTGCCAGGGAGTTCGACATCGCTCACAGCGTTGTTTCACGGCTGTGGAAGTCATTTAAAACTACTGGAATGTGTAGTAGACGGCACGGGGGAGGTCGTGTTAGAAGTACGACGCCTGCAGAAGACAGATATATCGTCCTATCAGCAAAAAGGAACAGGCGCACCACAGCTCAGCAGGTGGCAAATCAGTTTCTTGCTGCCTCAGGAAATCAAATCTCCCGAAAAACTGTTGCCAGACGTTTGAGGGGAGGAGGACTATACGCACGCAGACCTGTTGTGTGTGTCCCATTGACCAGACAGCACCGGACTGCCCGTTTGCAATGGTGTCGTGAGCATCACAATTGGACTGAACAGGACTGGGCATGCGTACTATTCTCAGATGAGAGTAGGTTCAGTCTGTCATCGGATTGTAGACGCCAACTGATCTGGTGCGAGAGTGGTACTGCTTATCGTCCAGAAAATATCCAGGAAAAGGACCGATAACCGACATGCAGTATCATGGTGTGGGCCGGCATCATGATCAATGGCCGCACGCGCCTACATGTGGTTGCGAATGGGACTATGACGGCCAACGGTACATTGATGAAGTTCTACTTCCTCATGTTCGTCTTTTCCGTGGTGCTGTCGGTGATAAATTTGTTTTTAGGGACGACAACGCAACATGTCATCGAACACTCGCTGTTCAGGATTGTCTAGACAGCGAGGGTATTCAACGTCTCGTATGGCCAGCACGTTCTCCAGATCTAAACCCCATTGACAATGTGTGGGATGCTTTGGGGAGGCAAGTTGCTGGTCGAAACTATCCTCCGACAAACAAGAACACCCTCATCCGTGCACTCATAGAGGAATGGGATAAATTGCCTCAACAGCTGCTGGATAATGGAATGTTGCGTGTGGAATGTTGCATCACACTCCATGGTGGACATATCCCGTACTGATACCTTTCTTTAAGGTGCCTGCTGACTTTTAGATGCATTGTTCTATTTCTCCGTACGCAGATCAAATGAAAATTTTTTTTTTCTTTCAGATGTTTCACAGCTTTTGTACTTTCCAGAACAATAAATATTCCTTATTCTAATATATGAACAGTGTGGCAACTATATTTTATCCTACTAGGCCTCATGTCTCGCTTAATATTATGCTACATAGCAATTTGTGATCCGTCCTTAGCAATTGTCCAGCAGTGTATATATATATAATATTTATATATATATATAATATATATATATATATATATATATATATATATATATATATTATATAAGTTTTTACACTCATCTCTTTCTCTCTCATGGGTAAAAATTCACAAAAAATTACATAAACGGGGCCCACTATGTACAAATAGTAAATGAAAAAAATCTCAATTTTTCAATTTTGATGTATTACTTTGCTATTTCTTTTTGAAATACCCTTCAAGATTAGAGATATTTTAATTTTTATACAGAAACTAGAGAACTTTATCTTGGCCATTATATGAAATTGCTTGAAGAAACAGTGATTATATTCACATAAAGAACTGTAAATTTTGTAATAAAACAGTGATTGATAAATCTGAAGGTTAAAACACTTCTACTATTATACAGAATATACACAAAAAATTTCAGCAAATTATTTTAAAAACTTTTGGAGCAATCGCTGTCCCCGTTTGAACTTTTAAAAAAATACACATTTCGAGTAAAACGCATTTTAAAGTTAGACATCTAATGTAAAGTTCTGGCATATGCTTTTACTAAAACACTTGCAGTTTTTGTTCTAGTGAATGGAAAATAAAAAGCCTCGATATTTTTATAAAGCTATTAAGATGACCTATAAAATAAATCATAAAAAAACTGTCAATTTTTTTTTAAAAAAAAATCACGATTTTAGGGTAGTTGGATATCTTAAAATGAAAATGTTGTGCAAATAAAAAAAAATATCTATGATTGTTATGAATAGAGGGGAAAAAGAGTGTTGCACCGTTTTAGAATCTTACACGGTGACTTTCTACCTTCGAACCAAATTTTTTTATAAAAACAAATTTTTGAAACAAATTGAGTGTTTTCAGGAAGAAAAATAAAAAAAAATATGTAAATACATAAAATTTTTTAAATAAATAGTGTACTTTTAGAAAAATTGGTTGTTTTCAAGGAAATTTTACCAAATTTTTACTAAAACGGGTAACACCGTATGAAAATTTGTCATACAATTATCATAATTTTCTGTATACACAACATACATATTACGTGACTCTTCAAAACGAACCAAAATCTAAGAGAAACATTAAAATACAGAAAAATTACGGACAATTATACATAATAATATGAAAATTTTGATATTTTTAAAGTTTTTCTTTATTAAAACTACTCAAAATGAAAAAATATTTAACCTACAACAAAACATATGGTCCACTTGATGAAAAATAGTATAATAAACATTCCCACAGAATTTCAAAACGTTATCTGGTTTGGTTCTTAAAATATTATGTATCTGGTAAAAAGTTGAAACTTTGAAAACAATTTTCAGAAAAACTCATTTAATGTTTTATCTTACTGCCCTTTTGCATAGAGTGATGTTTTTTTTTAAAATTACTATAACATTATTTCAATTTCGCGTCAAGGAAAAAGAAAAATTGTTTTGGAAAGAACAATTTTCAAACTATAAAATTTTGAAATGTGTGGGGAAAAAATGCCTTATGTAGACGAAAAACGATATTTTCATGGTAGGCAGTCACCTTAACTAAATGGGCCATCTCATGAGAATCTTGCCAAGGGTTGTGTGTGTATTATTTTTCTTTTTACTCAGAGTCAAAGTAGGTGATATCCTTTTCTCAATACCCGACTCACATAAACTACGTTAATTTTAACTAAACCAGCAAATGCTTTTGTCTGATTTGTGACTGCGATTAATATAACGGCTATGTAAGATGATGTCAGTGAAAAAAAATCATTGTAGAATTGTGAAATTTGAGGTCAAAGTAGCTAATGATGTGATGAAGGGTATCAGCTTTCCATATTTTCAAAAAAGTGCTCGTCCTCACTTAATTAAGGTATCCGACTACGTTCGAAATCGGGATTTTAAAAAAACGCATAAATGGATAATTTTCATGATATTTAGTGTCACGTAGATTAGGATACATGTATAAAATTGTTTTAAGGACACTATGATAAAAAAAATTATTTAAATACAATATTTTGGCAAAAAAATTAATGTAGAATAATCTTTTTTCAAAATGTTCTCCTTTTATAAAAAATGCTTCGATAATATAATACTATTTTGCTTACATAAAATAAAGACTTCTCCAGAGAATCTGAACTAGGATTTATGAAAAATTCACGTTATTTTAAGAGTTACTACCAATTGAAATAATTATCGGCTTTTTTTTCTTAAAATTTCTCCCCTCTGTTGTAGTAAAATATGGATAAATCCACTTCTAAGTTGTATATTTCAAAAATTCTAGTTCAGCAGCCTCTATACAGAGGTGTGAGCTATATACAGGCAAAATATTATTACAATAGAAGCATTTTTCATAAAAGGAGAATATTTTGAAAATGGGTGATTCTATGTTCATTTTTTGTCAAAATATTGTACTTAAATAATTTTTATTGTAATAATATTCTTAAAACAATTTTATATACGTCTTCTAATCTAAGTGATACTAAATATCATAAATATTATCCATTTATACGCTTTTGCAACGGTTCCGAGCGTAGTCGGATACCTTAAGTAATAGGGATTTTTTTTCTTCTATTTTTCACAGAACAGACATAACCCCATCTTTCATCTAGTGCCCACTTAACATTGAGTTTTGGTACATCCTGTACAGGAAACAAACATTTTGTTATTATTTCTTATTCGAAAAAACCAAATCATTCAGTAATTGAAATTATGAATCAGTTAAACTGTTAATTAATAAAGTACTACTAAGGCAAAACACGATCAAATATAATAAATCACAAAAAAATTATTTCAAAACTCTAAATTAATTAAAAAATATTATATAACACTGTATATTAAAAATACTGTATGTAAAAGTGATTACTCTACATACTAAACTGTATATAAAATAAGTTGCAAAAATTTGTTATGGGATTCTCTGGGAGTTTGATTACTTAATTATTGAGGAGTTTTTATTAATTTTCTGAATTTTCTATTAGATCTGTTAAACATTGAAACCATTTTTTTGGATTTACTTTTCCATGTCATATATATTCCATCGTAATGTTTCTACGTGAATTAATACCAAAGGTAAATCAGTTTTACTTGTTGATACGATCTTTGATATCTTTTAAGATTCTCATTTAGTTTTCACCATCCCCTTTCTATTTAAGAAAAACACCCAAAATTTAACATTTTAAATCATGTTTTGCAAAGTATATGGAATACAAATCAGTTGGAAAAGATTTTTTACGAACTAATATGACGCCGAAAAAGAAGACAAGCACACTTTTGGATGGCGCTGCATGCTATTAATTTTACTCCTCTACTTGTTTTTTTTTTTAATTTCTAAAAATTCAAAGAAAGGACAAAAATTACTCGAATGATTCAAAAAGTGGTCCATTACAATTCAAGAAACAGCACTAGACGGGCAAACACGCGTCTTGTTGTGCATACGCACCAGTGCAAGGTTAAGAAAAACGTAATAATGATGACGTATCCAACTTCTGTGACGTACATCTTCAACAACTGTGGGTAACATGATCTCCACGGGCACTACGAGTGAATTTTAATTTTAAAGTTCTTTTTTTATGACATTGACTACCTTTAGTGACATATTTTGATCGGACGTGAAGCCGTAAAGCGAAGGACACAACAATCATGCACTTTCTAGATGGGAAACGGCAGTTATAGTTTCGAGTAACTGACGTCATTTGTGAGAAATTTAATACACAAGAAACAAAAGTAAGCCTCATCTCAAAATTATCAGTTTTTAACAAAACACTATAGGGGGAACGTATTTCTAATGAATAATAGGGCTGCGGATTGGTGTTTTACCAGGGCAGTTTTTAACCTCCCCAGCATTTCAAATTGTTACGACCCCACTGTTCTCAGAGCACCCTTCAGTTCTTACCTTATCAGTTTTGGTTTAGAAGGGATTTTTCAATTCCTACTATTAGGTCACACTCTCTATATATTTATTTATCTTGGTGGAATTTTCAATCGTTAATAAAATACATTCTAAAGCGCTCAATTGAGCTGAAAATTTATGTACATGATTATTTTGGATGGCAAAACAATAATTTAACTAAAATTAATAAAAATTAATTGATTAAAACTAACTATTTAAAGAATTACAAATACTGCCACGTTGGCATCATTTTTGGCGACTTGTGTCAAAACTTGAAAAGGTTTTTTTTTTCTCACATTTTGAAGCTCTCATTTGAGTTGAAATTTTCTATACACTATTGTTTTGGGTTAAAATACGATAATTGAATTATAATTAATTAATATTGATTGAAACGAATTATTCAAAGAATTACAGATACAGCCATGTTTGTTTCATTTATACCGGTTTCTGACGACATCTTAGATTCATCTTTATTGTTGTAAAACAATGTAACTGTTAAAACAAAGACAAAAGTTGGTGTCGAAAACTTGTTTTTCAGCCAAACCGGGTTTGCATTGTTATAACAATGCAGGCAAATCATGCTCTTTTATCAATTCCTACTATTAGTTCACTCTCTCCCCTATATATATATATATATATATATATATATATATATATATATATATATATATATATATATATATATATATATGTATATATGTATATATATGTGTATATATGTATATATATATATGTATATATATGTGTATATATGTATATATGTATATATATATGTGTGTGTGTGTGTATATATATGTATATATGTATGTATATATATATATATATATATATATATATATATATATATATATATATATATATATATATATATATATATATATATATATATATATATATAATTCAGATTTCCAATCGTTATTAAATACTTTCTATTATTCATCCATTCAAAGTAGGAATTGACTTAACAAAAAATTTTTTTTATATTACTTGTTTCTTAATTCTCTTACTCTTTCTTTGTCTTTGCTGTTTGGAGAGTCTTACTTTTATCCACCCCCTATGGTCCCGTCGTGTCCTGGCAACCGTAAGGAAAGGATAATGCCATGGTTTGGCCACTCTTGTTCATTTCTTACCTATGGCATCATAGACCACCTACCCACTCTTTTGTTAATTAGTACAGTAAATTAATGGAATTTTTTGCTGTTGCAGTATAGAGTATATATGTATTGTACTTCTTCAGTATCATCTTTTTCATCGCTTATCGCTTTACTATCTTTTAATTTTAGACAACATTATTCTTTGTTCAGTCACTGTCATTGTGCTGGTACAAGCAAGGATTCTTTGAGCTTTGTTTACTGTAAACTCATTAATAACAAGATTGTAATCCATTTCCATGGTAATATCATTTTAGCCCCTAGCAACATAAAACTGTTAATCTTTTCACTTTCCATAGTAGATATCATTTCAGTCTTTATTCTCTTAAGGTATCCGACTACGTTCGGAACCGTGATTTTCAGAAGCGCATAAATAGATACTTTTCATGATATTTAGTGTCACTTAGATTAGAATATATGCATAAAATTGTTTTAGGACATTTTGACAAAAAAATTTATTTAAATATAATATTTTGGCAAAAAGTTAACTTAGAATAATCTTTTTTCCAAATGTTCTCCTTTTGTGAAAAATGCTTCTATTAGAATAATATTTTGCCTGTATATAGCTCAGACCTCTCTACAGAGGCTAACTAGAATTTTTTAAATGTATAACTTAGAAGTGGGTTTATTCATATTTTACGACAACAGAGGGGAGAAATATTAAGAAAAAAACGCGAATAATTATTTCAATTGGTAGTAAGTCTGAAAATAATGCGAATGTTTCAAAAATTCTAGTTAAGCCTCTGTAGAGTGGTCTGAGCTATATACAGGCAAAATATTATTATTATAGAACCATTTTTCACAAAAGGAGAACATTTGGAAAAAAAATTATTCTAAGTTAATTTTTTGCCAAAATATTATATTTAAATAAATTTTTTTGGTCAAAATGTCCTTAAAATAATTTTGTGCATGTATTCTAATCTGAGTGACACTAAATATCATGAAAATTATCCTTTTATGCCCTTTTTTAGAATCACGGTTTCGAACGTAGTAGGATACCTTAAGGGCAGAAATACTGCTTTCATGACTTTCTAGGCCAGGGATGGCGAACCAGTGGCACGCGTGCCATCAATGGCACGCGACACAATATTTTGGGCACGCAGGTGATCAAAATGGTTTACATTTTATTTCAAAATAACAAAGTTCACTGTGAAGTATTACGAACGATTGCGAGGTCGCAGTGAGCTCCCTTATTTGTTATTGTCTTGCCTTAGTTAGGTCGTGGACTACAGTTTTAAAGTTTATTTGTGTTATATTTACGATTCAAAACTGTTATTTAATATGACTAGTTCAGCAAAAGAACAAAAAGTGCAAGTTAGTAAGTGTAGCAGAGAATTTCAAACTTAGTGAATCTTTAAAGAGGGCATTATTCGTAAAGGAGACAAAGTGGTGTGTGTTTTATGTTCTGGAACAGTGATATGTAGAACATCGTCTGTAAAACGATATTCTAAAACAAATCACAAATCCTCTTCTCAACCGGAGCAAAAATAATCAATTTCTTAGAAATCCTTTGGCAGATAACTCCAATTCAGCATGTATTCTACTAAAACTAACATCTTACAACCCCCTAATATAAGTTATTTGTCATCCATTCTGTAACAACAAAAGTCACACTAATGTTACTTAAAACTATACAGTACAAAAATTTTTTTTTCTCGTTGTAAATAAAGAGTTTTGTGTTGTTAGTATTTAGTTTTGCATTATTGTTCCAAAAATCGTAAGCAGTAGCGCACGCAGGAATTTTTCAAGGGGGTCCGGGGTCGAAAGTTCACCATTCTTGTATCATGCTCCTTTTGATTTTGTCGATTTTCGGGAACAAAACAGTAAAAAACTAATTTTTGAATAAATAATTAGCATTAATCAATAAATTAATCATTAATAACAAGTAATTAATTAAATTTTATGTACTATATACTTAGAATTATAATCAATCAGAAAAAAATCAAGGGCTTTGGGGGGTCCGAACCCCCAGGCCCCCCCCTTGTGTGCGCCACTGATCGTAAGTCAAAATAATTAGGCGGTGGTATGTGTGTGTGTGTGTTCGCTGTAATTTTAATTTTTTTTTTTTCCTATTTTCTCCCTGAAATTTTTTACATCCTAGACACGTGCCTAGAGCGGAAAAGCGGCCCTGTATTTTACCATTGCAGACCCTGTACATTCGGCACCGTATAAATGGTATACCAATCGCCCCTGATTTTTGAGATACAATATACACTGCTGGACAATTGCTAAGGACGGATAACACTATCATCCATAGCAACCACAAAATGAAAGGAAGCAAAATGTGGAAAATTAGAATAAGTGCGGGATATTAGTAAGAAGAAGTATGAGTATGCAATTTTTTTCCCCACGTCTGTTCATCACGTGATAGCGTTCATAAGAGCTTTAAAGGTTTTGACGCGTGTGGACAGTTGTTGTTTCAAGTCAAAGTTTTACGGGAAAGATTTAATAGACGAACTTAAAATTTTTGGCATGTCTTCCCGACATCACATAGTTGATTTTATGCGTGGCCGAATTATTGGAAAGATCGAAGAAGGGCAAAAAATAACAGATGTTGCCAGGGAGTTCGACATCGCTCACAGCGTTGTTTCACGGCTGTGGAAGTCATTTAAAACTACTGGAATGTGTAGATGGCACGGGGGAGGTCGTGTTAGAAGTACGACGCCTGCAGAAGACAGATATATCGTCCTATCAGCAAAAAGAAACAGGCGCACCACAGCTCATCAGGTGGCAAATCAGTTTCTTGCTGCCTCAAGAAAGCAGATCTCCCGAAAAACTGTTGCCAGACGTTTGAGGGGAGGAGGACTATACGCACGCAGACCTGTTGCGTGTGTTCCATTGACCAGACAGCACCGTACTTCCCGTTTGCAATGGTGTCGTGAGCATCACAATTGGACTGAACAGGACTGGGCATGCGTACTATTCTCAGATGAGAGTAGGTTCAGTCTGTCATCGGATTGTAGACGCCAACTGATCTGGCACGAGAGTGGTACTGCTTATCGTCCAGAAAATATCCAGGAAAAGGACCGATATCCAACATGCAGTATCATGGTGTGGGCCGGCATCATGATCAATGGCCGCACGCGCCTACATGTGGTTGCGAATGGGACTATGACGGGCCAACGATGCATTGATGAAGTTCTACTTCCTCATGTTCGTCTTTTCCGTGGTGCTGTCGGTGATAAATTTGATTTTATGGACGACAACGCAACATGTCATCGAACACTCGCTGTTCAGGATTGTCCAGACAGCGAGGGTATTCAACGTCTCGTATGGCCAGCGCGTTCTCCAGATCTAAACCCCATTGAATATGTGTGGGATGCTTTGGGGAGGCAAGTTGCTGGTCGAAACTATCCTCCGACAAACAAGAACAGCCTCATCCGTGCACTCACAGAGGAATGGGATAAATTGCCTCAACAGCTGCTGGATAATGTTGTGCAAAGTATGGTACGACGTGTGGAATGTTGCATCACACTCCACGGTGGACATATCCCGTACTGATACCTTTCTTTAAGGTGCCTGCTGACTTTTAGATGCATTGTTCCATTTCTCCGTACGCAGATCAAATGAACATTTTTTTTCTTTCAGATGTTTCACAGCTTGTGTACTTTCCAGAACAATAAATATTCTTTATTCTAATGTCTGAACAGTGTGGCAACTATATTTTATCCCTGCGGCCCCATGTCTCGCT
>BMAU01011212.1:600000-936135 GCA_019973935.1 Trichonephila clavipes | reverse complement strand
TTGATCAGTAGCCAGTGGAGTATTTTGGTTTTAGAAAGTTTACGGTTGGGTGGGAAAAAATTCAGATTCATTGTCTTTTCTTTTGAGTGAGGCAGTTTTCGGTAGAGTAGGAGATTCGTTATCATTATTTTTGGTGGGAGTATTTAAAGGAGTGTGGTGTTCTGCACAAGCGGGGTTATCACAGCTGGGAAGAGAGGAAAACTCACTTACCGTTAGTGCGTTGAGGGCGGTGTAGTTGTCGAGTCTTTGGAGGTGTTCTTTCATGATATGGCAGTCTTCGTCGTTTAATCCGTGAAGCTTGAGGGATCTTATGTTAGCCTTGATGTTCTCGATGGTGATAGTGTAGTATTTGATGTTTCTTGCCAGTATCTTCATTTGCTCACAGTTGGTGAGGTGTGGAGTTGCGGGGCGGGAGTCATCTTGAGGTAAAGGCGGTTCATTTTCCATAGGGTGTCGATCGTCATTGTTATCCATTCCATTAGTCAATTCAGTATCCAAGTCCATAGCCGGGGTCAAATCCAAAATTTCAGTCATGGTATTTTTTTTTGATTTAGGTAAATCAAGAAGGCAGAAGTTTGCGTGAGGCTCTAAAAGAGCTCAAAGCGATACTGAAGTGGCGCAATCAGCACGCTGGCACTGTGCACCGGAATTCGTATGCGGAGCGTTCAAAATTACAATTCAAAGCAGCTTCGGAATCCCGAATATCTTCCAGATCATTCAGTATCTTAAGTATGCTGTCAAGAGACAAAGGCTATTACTTATTCTAATATGTATAACAAAAAAAGTGGTAATTTTACAATTATTCAATGCTTTCTAGAACTTTTTGAACACGCTGATGTTCCAACGCTTCAAATTTCGGATAAGATTATTTACGGGGCCCCCTTTCATGTGCACTAAAGTTTCACGCTAGAATAGTTTTCGTTTTTCTTAAAAGACAGAACAATAGCTTGAATCAAGGATGGGCAAATAGCGGCCGGCAAACACAGAAAACCAAATAGAGTGAAAATCGATCAACACGTGACTGAGGGGGACTGGAACATTTTTTTCGTGTTAAAGCCTATTGCAAATAAAATAAAAGCATATATTCATCAAAATTAAGTTTATTAGAGTACATTTTATTTACGTAGTTGCATTACGTATATATATATATATATATATATATATATATATATATATATATATATATATATATATGCATGAAAAAATAAAATTCAATGAAACAAAGACATTCACAAGAACTCAATGAAATTTAGTACAAAATTTAAAAGTTTGGTTTTTGATCAACAACCTCAAGAGTTTTCTGTCTGTATTTTAGGAAAAATAACTGTTGGCAATTCTCCGAATTCTTTGCCATAGTGCTCGCAAAAAAATTCTTCTAAAGTAGAAAAAGAATACGCGAGCGAACTCGGTTTTTACTCTCATTGCGATGTACTCGTCACCGAATTCCAAAGTCAACTGATGAGAGATAAGACGTTTTTGTGAGTGAGTGAGTGAGTGAAGATTAACGTCGCACTGTTCAGCTGAACGAGGGCGTTTGGCGACGGACCACGTAATTTTGAACCATGGTCAAGTGACGTGGACGACACCTGAGCTGGCACCCCCTCCCTAACTATCACACTACACCAACGGGAGGACGTTTCAGCTCTCGACAGATTTAACGCGCATCGCTGCCCTACACGGCGGGTCTTTAGTGGTACTGGGCTCGAACTCGTGACAAAGCCAGCCACGATCCGATGCCTATACCACAAGACGTTTTTGTGAGGCGTTTGTATAGGTGGAGAGAGAGGGTGAAAGTAACTTAGATAAACAAAATTGGCTTGTCACAGGCTATTCCGAGGGCATTTCAAAGCGAAGCTAGTCTCCTTTCTACAAAGCAAGTGGTGTCCCTTCTCTTTCCTCTTACACCCTTTTTAAATCTCACCAGTGTAGCTGATGTTTCCAGTATATTGTTCAATCCACAAACCCAACGTCCATATTTTCAAAAACTACAGTATATTGTTCAATCCACAAGCCCAACGTCCATATTTTCAAAAACTACCTTTATCCAACAAATGGCGTTGTTTGCAACTCGGATGACATCAGAGCAACAATGTTTTTTAAAAGGTAACCCTTCGTTAGTACAGCAACGGGGTGCGGTTAAGATATGATTGACAGATATTTTCGGTTTCAGAAGGTTAAATAAACAGACTATTCAAAACCATAATCAAATGGTGAGGACAACGGAGTGGAGTGTTAGTTGAATGGTTGGAAAAGGGGGGGGGAGTAAAAGTGTGCTGACTTTTAGAATTGCCGCGGAAATGGGTGCGCAGTTTTTTTGTTTTAATCCGTGCTAATAATTTGGAATATCCAGGAGTGAATGAACAAGTACGTTTACATTTTCTTGGGTATCATAAACATTGCCCATAGTTTTAAGAATAAAGATGGAATTTAAAAAAAGAGTTTTAATTTTTGGAGGAAGGATTTGATAGTCCTCCAGTATTATTTTTGTAGAGATATCTTTTTTATTTGTCTCGGCGTAATTAATTCAATTTTTGGTGAAATTGTCGAATCGGGCGCCTTTCCGCCAAATTTTGAAAACTCGCAAAATTTGGCGCGTTTTTGTGTGTTGTGTTTCGGAGTTTCACTCCTACCACAACACGCAACGCTGGAGCGCGAAATTCAAAATGGAGGAAGGAAAATCATTAAAAAAGTAGCATTTTAAAGTTTTGAAACTGAAAATTGATGCAAAAATCTAGAATTTAAAAATGGAAATAATTTCACTTACCTTTAAAAAAGGCTGCTATTTCCGACATTTATGATGACGATGAGTTGCCTACTGAAATTATACCAGTGTGCTACTGCATCTTTCTGAGAGCACCTTCCATAACATTTTTATTTTTGCATCACTAACAAAATTGTGCACAAATCCATATTACTCAATTCAAACCAAAACCATTTCTTTACACTCCTAAACACATGATGGGTAGCCTCTTTCACACTGGACTGAATATTGCAGTACCATTCAAAAACGATCATTCACTTTCTTACCCGTTCTTTATCTCAATTCCATAGTTTTTTCCCATTTCGGACATACATACGATGATCCAATCTCGAACCTTCTTTCATGCACCATTCTAAAACAGCTTTCTTTCCAAGCACAGGCAACATGGCAAAAAAAATCTTTAACAATAGTAATCGTAACTTTTCATGCATTAATGCAAATTTATCCTAAGAGCATCGCTGGATATCATGACAATCTTTTGAAATTTATGTGGAGAAAGAAATAAAAATATTACATGTAAAAAGTAAATACCAAAACGAAGCCGAACAGCTGACCCAACCGGAGCAAAGAAATAACCGTTTCCTCATTAACGGAATTTTTAAAGTAATAACAGCTTTCTGCTATTGCGCGAGAAAGACCGTTGAAGAATTAAACGGTTAAAATAAAAAAAAAAGAATTACGAATGCACTAAAACTTGCCGCGATATCGTTAAAACTGTTAGAATGAAAGAAATCTACTGAGCATGCTCGAAACTTCTCCTAAAAACGACTGTTCTTCACCGGAAAACAAATTCAGAAGGGTTACCAGATTTAGCAAGAAAACAATTGGCGCGAGAGGCACCCGATTCGACAAATCAACCCAATTTTTTAAGGCATGTAATAAATTTCTTTCTGCTCATATCTTAGATACAAATTGTATTTGAAATTGCTATGTAAGAATACTCATCAGGGAAATAACCATTTTCAATTAGAGTCTTTCACAAGAAAATGTTACTTTTTTAAGAAAATAACACAGAACAATTTTTTCACAAATAGTTTGTATAATTCTGTTTTCAAACACATCTATTTCTTGTTTTATAAATTAATGTTATTATTTCCGATGAGCAAGAAAATATGATAAAAATTTCACTAAATACAGTTGTTAAACCTGTAAAAAAGTTCGTTATTTGGAAAATTTCGTGAAATGGTGATTTATCTTTCAATATAGTTTAAAAACCACTTAAAACAAATTTTAAAAATCCACATAACTATACATTACTATAAAATTAATTGCTCGCACATCTTTTTTTGTGAGTTAATATTTATTTTACATATCTTAACTATCAAAAAAAGAATTTGGATAGGAAAGCAGGGGAAAAAACTTTGTCAAGAAATATACTGAGTATTTCTAACTTTAAAAAAAACTTTGGTATTATGATTAACGAATTTTAATAACATTTTCAGTTTTAAGCCTACAAGTAATTTTAAACATGCATATTTTATGACCAGTAATTTTAAGAATGCGTGTCCTTTAATTTAACTACTGGTTAAGTCTATTAATTTTGTTTGAGTTTTTACGTTTTTTAAAAAAATGTTTTCTTTCATTCCTCGAATCTCTGCAATGCACACGAAATACCTCATCAGGCGTATTTTCTTCACATAATTCAAGCCTAATCGTTTCAAGTGATTTTACTTGCTCATTACATCACACGAAGGTCCAAACATATTTCAAAAACAGAAAAAATTCGAATCCCAAGAGAAAAATTTCGATAAATGGAAAATGCACTTATCTATTCGGAGGTTGTTTGACGTAGAAAATCATAAAATGTTCTTGGTTCCAGGAAAAAGTTCGCGAAATAGAGAAATTCGCAAGATAAGGGTTCTCAAGAGGGAGGGCCAACTATATAATATTCATCGAATTGATTTCCAAATTAAGCTTCCTTTTTTTTTCACGCTTCCTTAAGTTGATATGAAATTGAAAACTTGTTTCGTTGTTGAATTTTAACAATAGTTCTTATAGAAAATCCGAGAAAAAGCATGGATATTGTTAAATTTGGAAACCTGGAAGAAATATGAACATTTTAAAAATATTCACTCAAATGTTTTAAAAAACTAGCTGGAGTTCTCAGATCTAAATTTATATAAAACTTTTATAGAACAGATATGTATATACACACTGCTGGACAATTGCTAAGGACGGATAACACTATCATCCATAGCAACCACAAAATGAAAGGAAGCAAAATGTGGAAAATTAGAATAAGTGCGGGATATTAGTAAGAAGAAGTGTGAGTATGCAAATTTTTTTCCACGTCTGTTCATCACGTGATAACGTTCATAAGGGCTTTAAAGGTTTTGACGCGCGTGGACAGTTGTTGTTTCAAGTCAAAGTTTTACAGGAAAGATTTAATAGACGAACTTAAAATTTTTGGCATGTCTTCCCAACATCACATAGATGATTTTATGCGTGGCCAAATTATTGGAAAGATCGAAGAAGGGCGAAAAATAACAGATGTTGCCAGGGAGTTCGACATCGCTCACAGCGTTGTTTCACGGCTGTGGAAGTCATTTAAAACTACTGGAATGTGCAGTAGACGGCACGGGGGAGGTCGTGTTAGAAGCTCGGCGCTTGCAGAAGACAGATATATCGTCCTATCAGCAAAAAGGAACAGGCGCATCACAGCTCAGCAGGTGGCAAATCAGTTTCTTGCTGCCTCAGGAAAGCAGATCTCCCGAAAAACTGTTGCCAGACGTTTGAGGGGAGGAGGACTATACGCACGCAGACCTGTTGTGTGTATCCCATTGACCAGACAGCACCATACCTCCGTTTTCAATGGTGTCGTGAGCATCACAATTGGACTGAACAGGACTGGGCATGCTTACTATTCTCAGATGAGAGTAGGTTCAGTCTGTCATCGGATTGTAGACACCAACTGATCTGGCGCGAGAGTGGTACTGCGTATCGTCTAGAAAATATCCAGGAAAAGGACTGATATCCGACATGCAGTATCATGGTGTGGGCCGGCATCATGATCAAAGGCCACACGCCCTACATGTGGTTGCGAATGGGACTATGACGGGCCAACGATACATTGATGAAGTTCTACTTCCTCATGTTCGTCTTTTCCGTGGTGCTGTCGGTGATAAATTTGTTTTTATGGACAACAACGCGACATGTCATAGAACACTCGCTGTTCAGGATTGTCTAGACAGCGAGGGTATTCACCGTCTCGTATGGCCAGCGCGTTCTCAGATCTAAACCCCATTGAAACTGTGTGGGATGCTTTGGGGAGGCAAGTTGCTGGTCGAAACTATCCTCCGACAAACAAGAACACCCTCATCCGTGCACTCACAGAGGAATGGGATAAATTGCCTCAACAGCTGCTGGATAATGTTGTGCAAAGTATGGTACGACGTGTGGAATGTTGCATCACACTCCACGGTGGACATATCCCGTACTGATACCTTTCTTTAAGGTGCCTGCTGACTTTTAGATGCATTATTCCATTTCTCCGTACGCAGATCAAATGAGCATTTTTTTTTTTTCTTTCAGATGTTTCACAGCTTTTGTACTTTCAGAACAATAAATATTCTTTATTCTAATGTCTAAACAGTGGGGCAACTATATTTTATCCTACTAGGCCTCATGTCTCGCTTAATGTTATGCTACATAGCAATTTGTGATCCGTCCTTAGCAATTGTCCAGCAGTGTATAAGTATGTTCAAAAAATTTCAAAATTATTTTGAACAGAAATTTTTTTTATTGAATAGAAAACCGTTTCATATCTTCCAAAATGAAAATCTGAGAAAAACATATTTAAAATTTGTAAAGGCATAAAACAGAAACTAATAATGTCTGTAAATCTCTAATTTTTTAATACGTTTTTTCCAACTGAAGAAGGTTGTAAAATAGCTTGTAATTTTCTATGAGACAAAAATCGTTTCAATCTACAATTATATAATATAGAAGCTAATCTCTGACTGCAATGTAATGGTATTAATAATAAATGATTATTATTTGGTTTCTAAAATCAATAACTGTATGAATCAAAACTTGAATTTCACTTTGCATATTTAGCACAGAACAAGTCTAATTGTCATACATCACTTTGACACTATTGGTATTGCAATTCATGTTTAGCTGTTCTGTGATTAAGGTTTAATTTTTTTGATAAATATGTAGTTATCTTTTTATGGATCATGTCTATAAGAAAAAGGATTTAAATTAATTATTTATAAAGTTTCATTTTTAAAATTGGTCTTTAAAATAAAATAACGTAGTATATATATACATATACATTACATACGTTCAATAAATGTATATTAATCACTTAAATTAATGAAATTATATACTGATGTATAAAACAACACTGTTATAAGCAGATTTCAGCCTTTATTAGTATATGTATTTTTATGTTACTAATAATTTTTGAATTGTGCGTTCATTGAAGATATGTAATTAACATAGTAACTCTTTTATCAATCAATACAAATTATTGGATTTTAAAAATATGAAGAAGCCAATGAGCTGATTCTTTGAAATGACAAAAGAGAAGAAAAAAAAATTCTTTGCTGGGAGAAATTACTTTGAAACAGCTAAAGGAAACACATTAACATCTAGAATGCACAAGTTTTTTCTTGCATAATGTACGATGAGTAATATTCGTCTTTGAACAGTGAAGAAGGGCAAACGGGTCTAGCAGTCGTAAAAACCGCAGACTGGGCTTCTTTTCCTTCACCCCCTCCACTATGAAGGAACCAAGAGGGAGACACCAGATACTTTTTTTGTCTTCAGTTGCTTCCATAACCAGTTTATGTCGTCTAAAATGAAATTCTTAGTACACAGTTTTGTTGTATTCTCATAAATACCAGAAATAATAACATTAATTTATAAAAAAAGAAATGGAAATGTTGTTAAAAAAAGATTATAACAATTTATGAAAGAGTGCTCTAATGACCATTTTCACTGAAAAATGACGTTTTCTTTTTAAAGACTTGTATCGAAACTTATTATGTTCTTGATGAGAGTTTCTTATAAAACAATTCAGAAATTCAAAGTTGAGTACAATTTATTTCTACCATCTACATTTTCTTCAACAGGATACCACATAATGTAGTCTATTTTCTGAGTTACTACATAAAATTAACCTGTTATTTGGTTACCCAACACACACGTGCGCGTAAAAATTAAACAATATGTTTGAAATGAATTAGGAAAAAGTAGCTTATAATTTTCTTAGAGACAAAAATCGATTCAACTTACAATTATATTATATAGAAGCTAATCTCTTATTGTTTTATCTAATGACATTAACATCAAATTATTATTATTATTGTTACTAAAATCAATGAAAGTATGTGACTTAAAACTTGAATTTTCATTTACATGTACAACATAGAATATGTCAGTATATTGTTATGCGACACTTTTATCACAACGATGTAATTCAGAATTCAAGGAATGCGTAATTATTAGAATCTCGGCTTACACAGAAACGATGAATAGTGAGTGAATATTAACGCTAAACTGTACAGCTAGCTACACGAGGGCTTTTGGCGACGGACCACGTACTTTTGAACCATGGTCAAGTAACTTGGACGACACCTGAGCTGGCACCCCCTCTCTCCTAACTACCTGACCACACCAACGGGAGGACGTTTGAGCTCTCGACAAATATAACGTGCATTACTCCCATACACGGCGGGTCTTTAGTGGTAGTGGGCTCGAACTCGTGACAAAGCCAGCCACGATCCGATACTTTTACCACTTGGCTACCGCTGCCATATGTCTATGTTTAAACCTCCTCCAGTTGGTGTGGTGTGGAAGTTAGTAGAGGAGGGCTGACTCAGGTATCATTCTCATCGCTTGATTATGGTCATAATTAGTAGATCGGGTGCCAAAAGTGCTCGATTAACGAAAAAGTTCGGCGTTAATATTCCCTCACCCAACTCTTATTAAAAGTTGTATTTTTATGTTATTAATAATTGTACAAAATTTTTAATAATTGTGTGGTCATTGAAAACATATTTAATTAACATCGTAACTCTTATATAAATTAATTCAAATTATTGGAATTAAAAAATAGGAAGTGAGACCGAGACTGATTGTTTGACATGACAATAAATAAATAAATAAAATTTCTTTGCTCCCATAAAAATAATTTTTCCAACAAGCTTCAGTAGTAAAAGTATGAGTTAATAGCCATTTCCTTGAAAGAATCAATTTTTCTCATAAATATCTATTTTATAAAAACAAAAAAGTGTTTTGTGATGGAAAACTAAATTTACATAAATTTACTTCTACTTAAGGTGAAGTTAATAAAAGAAACTACATCTTTACAACAACTACTATATGACTAGTAGTGAAAGTCAGAGGAATGAAAAAAGATACGAGGACACCTTCGCCTCAGCTTACACCATGTGAGCAGTTGAAATACAGTAAAGCCCAACTTGCTAAAATGGAAACCTTCCGCAGGTGCAAGCAGGCCTACGTCGACGTCTGATGATGATGCCAGACCACCACCCTGATGAACCCTTCTACGTCAGAGCAGTCACTGAGCTACAAGACATCGAAGAAGCCATGATATTGGCGGTAAGTGACATTGACTCCTTTGAACCATGCATTATCCCTGGCTGTCCCCATCATGAAAATGAAAAAACTCAACAAAATTCCCCAGTAAAATCCATTTCTACTACTAATAACTCTGGAAAAAGGAAAGAAATTTCCAACTTTGAATATCCCCCCCCAAAGAAAAACGGCAAAAAAGATAGTTCTTGAAAATACGGTTAATGATGAATTAAATTTGTCTCAAAATAAATTTGAACTGCCACAAGGCGCTCACTTTAACAACCTCGAAGACTCAGGTCCAGTCGAAAACGAAAACAACCCCAATGGCTCGAAAAATTCGGCCAGTCAAAATGCTCCACAAACTCAACTCCCACCACCCATCATGCTTTTCGTCGAAAAAAACTACAAAGCCCAAATGGCAGCAATAACAAAAGCTTTCCCCAAAATAAGATCCCGCCTTACGGGTGAATTTCTTAAATTATACACAGACAGCGCAGAAGAAAGACGTATGGCTGTACAACACCTTACAATGCTTGACTTTCAATTCTACACTATTAAATCAAAAGCCGAACGCCCCATTAAAGTAGTGATCAAAGGCCTCCCCAGAAACACCAACCCTGAAGAAATTAAACAAGATTTGGAAATACTAGGATACACCCCAGACAGAGTTAATCAATTAATTGGAAGAAAAAAATAAACGCCCCCTCCCCCATCTTTTTAATCACCCTCCCCGTAATCTTGACAATCTCAAAATATTTGATCTTAAAACCATAAATTACCTCAGCTTCAGAGTTGAGGGTTATGATGGTAGGGGTGTAACTCAATGTTACACCTGTAACAATTTTAATCATAGCTCTGAAAACTGCCACCTTAAACCAAGATGCCTAAAATGCGGTGAAAATCACCTCACCCGAGATTGCCCCATTAAACAAAAAACTTGAAACGCCTTACTGCATAAATTGCAACATCTACGGTCATATGGCAAACTATAGAGGTTGCCCCTCATTCCCAAACCCCCAAAAGGAGCCGCAAAAAACAACAGAAATTCTTACACCAACATTTACAATAGCTTAGTTAGACCAAATATCTCCTACGCACAAGCGACAACCGGAGCTATTAATTCAAAAATACCCCTCAGATGGCGACACGCGGACCTGGGTCTTCGGCACAAACTGAGACCAACAAACCAATTCCCCCAATAACAGATATAATAATAATCACTTCCCCAATTTTAATCGTAGAAATAACAATTTTAACTTTAATAACATGAATAATAACAATAATATTAATATCAAACAACGCTGCAAATGACAATGCACTGTCTAATGCAGCTTTCCCAAATTCTTTGTAACGGCAATAATTTAAATACAAACCAACAATTAAACCCCAATCAAATGTACGCCCAAATAGAGGCATCGTGTAACAATATTAATAATGTATAGTTCATCCCGATTGGTCTCAGTTTGTGTTCATGGAACGCAAACGGCTTACTAGAAAAATTGCTGAACTACGTATTTTTATAGAGAAGCACTCCCCGGATATTTTTCTCATACAAGAAACACACCTGAGACCTTCTCACAACTTTAATATAGCAAGCTATACCTGTCACAGAAATGACAGAATCTCCGATGGACCGCGGACCGCAGGTGGAACTCTGATCCTAGTTAAAAACTCTCTCAAACACTACTGAATCCCCACCCCTCCTCTTCGAGCTCTTGAAGCAACTAATATAATACTAACTCCCCCCAAGCATGATCCCATTTCAATTACTTGTGTTTACATTCCTCCCTCTTCCGATGAAAATTTATTTACTATAGACATTGAGCACTTTATTCAAACAGCTAGTAATTGTATTCTCTTCGGAGATTTCAACGCAACTCATAACGCTTGGAATTGTAAAAATAATACTACAAGAGGAAGACACCTCTTTAATTTCGCTAATATGCTCAACTTAAATATCGCTTTTCCCTCAACTCCTACTAGATTTGGTCACAATTCCGCTAACACCATTGACATCGCACTAATTAAAAACTTCTACTACCCCTTTACAATTAACTCCATCGACGATCTTTCCTCAGACCATAATCCGGTTTTCTTAAATTTTAACTTCAAACTCGCAGAAGCACCCCCAAATCCCAGAGCGGTCTCCACAGATTGGAAAACATTCAAAATAAATCTAAATAAAAATCTTTCTCTCTTTGATTTCCATCCTAATAATATTAACAATACTAACGACCTAGAACAAAAAATCACAGAGTTCACCGAGGCGGTCATTGATACTCATAGCCACGCCTCCCGACCAATAGAAACAGACCGAAGGAACTTCACTCCACATAACATTAACCAGATGATTAAAATCAAAAATTACTTCAGAAAACGTTATCATCAAACCCTCAATCCCATTTTCAAATCACATTATAACAGAGCTCAATCTGATCTTAAAAGAACTTAAAAAATATAATGATATCATTTGGCAAAAAAGACTCGAAGCTCTTAACACCGCAGACAATAGCCTTTGGCGCACGCAAAAATTTTTCAAAAATAAAAGACCAAAAATTCCACCTCTTAACTGTGCGACAGGTACGGCAGTCACTGATCAGCAAAAAGCCAACCTTCTTGCAACTAACATTAAAAATAGTTTTGTTGAAAACGATCGCGAAGATGATAATTATAATCAAAATGATGAATTAATAAATACTACCGTAAATAATTTTCTTTCTACCCCCCCCCCCTAATTCTTTCATCGAACCCGCTCTCCCGGATGAAATTATCCACTACATTAAACATGTCAATGCCAAAAAAGCCCCTGGTAAAGACTCTTAATTAAACTAATCCTAATTTTAACAATCCTAATTAACAAAATCCTCAAATTCAATCACTTTCCAGATAACTGGAAAGAAGCCATTATTTTCCCCATTAACAAACCTGGCAAGGACCCTCATCTCGCATCTAGTTACAGACCAATATCTCTCCTTTCCACTATCGGTAAACTAACCGAATCTATTATTCTTCACAGACTAAAAAATTCTATCAATGAAAATAACATCCTCAATCCCAATCAGTATGGTTTCACTAACAAGCTCTCTACCCTTCACCCGCTTTTAAGACTCACCGAAAATATCTCTGAAGGTTTCAGAAAAGAAAAGCACGGGAGCAGTTTTTCTGGACATCCAGAAAGCCTTCGACCGTGTTTGGATTAATGGTCTAACTTTTAAGCTAATTACCTTTAAAATTCCACATCCTCTGATTCATCTTATTCACTCATACCTCACTAATCGCTCCTTCAGAATTAGAATTAATGAGACCCTTTCTAATGAACACTCTGTTTCTGCAGGGTGTCCCCAAGGTTCCTTGCTCGGTCCTTTGCTATTTAACCTCTACATCAACGATATCCCTGACTATTCACTCACTAAAATTAACCTTTACGCTGATGATACTGCCATTCACACCACGTATAAAAAACTAGAAACAATTTCCTTCGCTTTAAACAAACACCTTCTACTCCTGCAAAATTTCTACGACAAATGGAAAATAAGTATTAATGTCGAAAAATCTACTGCCATTATTTTCACGAAAAAACAGTCACTCCCACCACCTATTTTCATGTACAACAAGCAAATCCCTGGTCTCAGGAAGCCAAATACCTTGGAATTATTTTTGATACACACCTAACTTGGAAACAACACATTTATTACGTACGCGACAAATTCCGGAAAATAATGTTTAAACTTTACCCCCTAATTGGCCGGAATTCATATTTAAGTATAGAAAACAAAGCGCTTCTCTATACAGCCGTTATGCGTCCCATCTTAGCTTATGCATGTCCAGTTTGGGGTTATGCCGCTAAAACAAATATTAATATACTTGATACCCTGCAAAATTCTTTAATACGTATGATCGTCAAAGCCATAAGATATATGCGTAATGACCACATACGTAAAGCTCTTAAAATTAATAGTTTCAAATCTCATATTCAGAATATCGCAATTAACTTTTTTAACGATTTAGAAACAACCAATAATATCAATATGCAAAATTTATCACATTATACCCCTAATGACAAAACAAAGAGACCAAGAAGAATTCTTCTTGACTCCTATAATCCCCCGTAATTCTATTTTCTCGTGCAATTTTTATTGCACACCGTATTTTCTAAAATGTCACTTTTTTAATTTTTGTCAATAATTTTCTCCTGCTCTCCCCTCTGGAGATGTTCCTCCCCATAATTTAAATCACAGCCCCCGGGGCAGCCAATCGGAGTCAATGTTCACTGTACCCAGCATCCAATCTCAGAGAGCAATCTCTTAGCTCTCAGCCAAGCCAAAAAACTCAAAAACTTTCCACCCAGATGAAAAAACATAGCCACGCCTCCCGGATTCCATCGCTCGACCAATCGCCGTCATGCCACTCAGCAGAATGGAAAACACCACTTTTGCCATGCTCAGCATCATAGACTCTCACGATATGGGATTGAGGACTGTTTACAGTCCAGACGCCGGAAATTAAACGCCTATTCAACGCCTATGATATTACAATTATTTGGGATGAAATGCTTTAAATGGCCATTTTCAATAGGAAAAAATATTCAGCAAATTATTCTTGCACTTTTTTGCTTCGTCTAAATACATGTTAATTTTTTTTCCTTAAGTTTTTGGACAAATATCGGGAACAAATGTGTTTACTTGAAATAATTGATTGATAGTGCCAATTTTGGACAATATTGCTAGCCATACTAATAAACAAAATGATTGGCATTTCTTGTATTGAATCCAATAAATTTTTAGTTTCAGATACCGCTGTATAATCATTTACATCAATGAATTCTTCTAGGTTATTACGAGTTTGTCCAAACATTGCATACACTGCTTTAACGGCATCTATTTTATGAACTATTACGAAAAACGAGTGTGATCGGTCGCAGTTTGTAAAGTATTGCTTAAAGAAGTTTAATCAGGTAAATAAATAAGAAATTAAAAAAAAATCAAAACGCATGGAACGTTTTTAAATTTTTTAAAAACTATACTCATTTTTTTCTCACCAATTTTTTTGTATGATTTTAGTTCTATGTTACATAGAGCCAGTAAAAATTTGGGGCATGTTTGTAAGAAATTTTACTGCCTACTGTAGTCTTAAAATACAAATTAATGAAGCACTATATAACACTTTCACAACAATCAAATTAATTACACCAAAACATATATATGATTTCAAAACTCACTTCTTAAACTGGATTTAGAAATTCCATTCGATTGAAAGTTTAGTAAACACAATCTTTTATTACCAAACTATTGGAAGAAATGTTGTGTTGCCACTAAATTTTAAAACAATAGATTGTTTGCATTATTTCCTTAAAAGAATTTTAAAACTTATATCCAAAACCTCGTAAACTAATTTTGACAGATTTTGAACATTTAAATGCATACTTCGGGTAAGACTCACTTCCGATTTTTTTTAATTCATAAAATTGATTATATTTTGACTTCTAGGTAACGTATCACAAAGCTAAAAGAGGAAAGACTTGTTAAAGCTGCTGTTTAAAGAGGAGAGGGGGTGGGTGCTAGCTCAAGGCTAATAGACGAAAAACACAAAAGAAATTTTAAAAGCCGTAATTTTTAATCTATTTTTTCAATCTTCGAACAGATTACGGATAATACTATTCTACATATGGAAAATTAGTTTCGTTAGATTATTTTAATAAATAATGAAGTTAGTAAATATTTAATTAAAATTTTGAGAATTTTTGAAAAATCGTAAAAATAAAAAGATTTCGTCATTTTTTATGACTGATTCTAAAAGAGAAAAGCATGAACTTGTTTAAAAAAATGTATCAATTCATTAACTCGAAAGGAAACTTAAAGGGAATGATTTAGAATCCATTTTTATAAAAGCATATCCATTATGACCCATTTAAAAAAAAATCGTAAAAAATAGAAAATATCATTATTTTGTAAAAAAATATACCATATCGTGGCAAAAAGAATGATCTTACCGATTCTGTAATTATTTTTTGTCTGAGATAGATAGTATGAATTAAATGTCGTTTTTTAAAACTAGGGGAAAATTCGGAGCTTCATTCATTCATTTCTACCTTGTGAAGGTCTCCTAGGACCTCACTTTGAGAACGAGAATAAATAGGAGTCATGTAAGAACCAGTAGCCATTTTTATAAACAACTTTCTTTATTTGGTTATCTTATCCAAATAGAATCAAAGACTTATAAACAAATTTATCTAACTAGTATTATGAGGTTTTAAAGGTATTATCCTTTAAATTAACTTAATTAATTAATGATCAAATTAATTAATTATTAAATAAATATCACGCAGAGATTACCACGATAAGAGATCCCAGAATTATATTTAATAATGTTCTTATTGAACATTTAACTTTAATCTCACTCCTAAAACTTTAATGAGACTTTAAATACAAATCAATAGTTACCACTCGGAATCTCAATTCTTCTTGAGATTAAATATCTCCAACAAGAAATCTTCAATTTAAATTCACTATAACTTTCTGCTTCAATCTCTATCTCCTACTGCTCTAACTTTACTATTATGTTTGACTTAAATACTTAATCTAATCTGCATAACAAGGAATCCTGTCCGCTTTTTGGAGTTGATTGGAAATAGGTAGGGAATTAAATTTCCCTAAAAAGGTCGACTCAGAAGGTTAGTGATAAAGTTCCGTATAGATTTGTCAGAACCTTACCATCATCGCTAACCGTAACTAATAACGCGTAACGGAAATTTCTCCCTACCGTGCCATAAGAAGTTAACTTCAAAAAATTTCTTACAACTTTCATGAAACAACACGCATAGTTTTTGAATTACGAAATATTAAGCGATCTTTAATCATAACACACTCCAGTAATTTAAAATCCTAGGTCAAAGCTCGAAAGAGCCATCCAATCTGGTCATCTCCCCCGCCCCACCCTACGACTATTTTTAGAAAGTAACGGGGGAGTAAGACAAAACCCGTATGCAAAGACGTAATCCCGGGTTACCTTATATTCTTTATACTTTG
Organism: Trichonephila clavipes; assembly: GCA_019973935.1. Taxonomy (NCBI): domain Eukaryota; kingdom Metazoa; phylum Arthropoda; class Arachnida; order Araneae; family Nephilidae; genus Trichonephila; species Trichonephila clavipes. Next base: position 919,803 of record BMAU01011212.1, on the reverse strand, counting down.
CGATCCCCCCCCAATATTTTTTCATGGAAAAAAAGCAGAATTAACGTTTGTGAAGTGAGTCAAGTCATTATATTTGTGTAGAAAAATATTCTTTTTCATGAAATATATAGTATTACTAATGTGAATTTAAGCAGCTTATGGCGTATAATTTTCTTCTAAAAGAAAGTTATTTTTACTTTGTGCTTAGAATGCATACACGTAGCGCCATTATATTAAAGCTTGCCGAACACGGCGTCAGAAAATTATAGAAGCAAAGATATATGTATTTTCCACAATTTTCTAGACAACAAATGACATTTCTACATTTCATGGTGAATTTATAAGAGTAATTTACGTTCTCTGCAAAAATTTTACACCTATATAATGTGATGAAATGTTATAACGTTTTCAGTACATGTGGTTATATGAATTAATAGAAAATAAAAATTAAAACCGGGTTACTTTTATCATAACTACCAAAAAATTTATATATAGTTGAACGATTGTTGTTAATATCTCATAAACCTTACTACGAAGTGACTTGGTATCTCACCCCATTCGCCACGCAACACGGTACTTCAAAATGCCACGGAAGTGCAAGTATTAACGAAGGAAGAGATTTTTGTGAGGTGAAGGAAGGAATTATCAGTGAAGTGCATATCTATTTTAAGAGCTTGAAGGGGCCGCGCACGGCGCAGCCCCGCTACCAAAAATTGTGCACCCCAAGCAACCGCTGTTTGCGGATGTGGCGAACGTCAGCCTACCGATGTGCAATGATAGGCCTCTGCTCGGGAGATCCTCCTTAATGATCAAGGATAACTCCAGTGCCAGGTAAGTATGCTTTCAAGGCAAGAAGTTGGGGGTCTTTGGGAAACTGGATTTTATGAAATCCGCCGTCCCATATCGAAAGTAGTTGAATCATTAAAAAGTGGTAGTTGGAAATTCTAATGCACATAATGTAACTATAGTTCACTATTGTTCTTAAAAATCTATTGTCCGAAATGTTCAAAATGTTTAATCATGAGTTCGTTTGCTGTCTTGGGTGAAATAGTAGAGAGTCTTGAGAGTTCGTTGTGGCTCGCGAGGAGCCGTGCTTTCCTTAGCAGTGTGGTTGGAGCATGATGATTGATGGGGTGACATCGGAGGTGAAGCGCTTGTCCGGAGGAGTGACGTCATCTCGTAGAGGAGCGGGCTGTCAGTCTTGATGGATGATCCAGTTGTGTGAAAGAGGGCACTGAGAATCCTGAGAATCCTCTAATGGCTGTGCCGAAGGTTGTGCAGAAAGTAGTGGGGGAAAGATTGAATATTTCCTGATAGATGCATTGAATATAGGATTGATGGGAGTTTAGAGTAAATTAGAGTTTAATGAAAATTTAGAGAAAAGTAGATTAAAATTTAGTAAGAGGGGGTTCATTCGCCGATTGGTGAATGAACATTTAAATAAATTAAGGCGGATTGTAGGAGTCTAGGAGAATTCTCCTAGGTCTTTTTGAGTATCCAGAGGGGTGTAATTTTCTAGATTGATGATGTTGGTATTATTGATGTTGGGGAGATTGTCATAAAAATTTTTGGCTAAGTCTTGTATATGTTTTTTAAAAGGAGGTATTTTGATGGCTCTGTAAATATTTTCGTTTGAGTTGTATCTGCATGCTCTTACGATACATCGGATGATAGAATTTTGTGCAGTTTCTAGGATTTTTATGTTTGTGTTAGCTGCGTAGCCCCATATGGGACATCCGTAGCTCAGAATTGGACGCAAAACGGCCGTATAGAGAAGTACCTTATTGTATAGATACATATTGGAATTCCGGCAAATTAAGGGGTAGAGTTTCTTTAATGCGATCCGGAATTTATCGCGCGCATAAAGAATATGAGGCTTCCATGTGAGGGTTTTGTCAAAAGTAATTCCAAGGTACTTGGTTGTTTGAGACCAGCGTAGTGGTGTGGAATATAGAGTGGGCGGCGCAATTGGTTTGCGAGCTTTAGTGAATAACACCGCAACGGTTTTATCCACGTTGATTTTAATTTTCCAGTCATTGAAGTATTTTTCGAGTAGGGCCAGGTGTTTGTTTAGTGCAATTGTGACTGATTTTGTATTTTTGTAAGTGGCTGAGATCGCAGTGTCATCAGCATATAGATTAATCATAGTGCGTGGGTGTGAAGGTATATCATTAACGTAAATGTTGAATAACACAGGTCCCAAAAGGGAACCCTGTGTTACCCCAATGCTGACGCGGTGTGTAATTGAGAGCGTGTCGTTCACTCTGACTTTGTATTTCCTGTTAGTGAGGTATGAGTACAGAATATGAATAATAGCAGGTGGAAAATTATACGTAATAAGTTTATAAATGAGTCCGTCTATCCAGACACGGTCAAATGCCTTTTGATATCCAGGAAGACAGCACCAGTGATCCTGCCTCTGAAATCCTGAGGAAATTTTTTCCGTTAATCTGAGTAGTGGGTGGTAAGTAGAAAGTTGTTGAGTGAATCCAAACTGGTTAGGGTTTAAAAAGTTAGTGCTATAGATGTGATTTTTGATTCTATTTAAAATTATGTGCTCAGCAATTTTGCCGAGCGAAGATAATAGAGAGATTGGCCGGTAGGCATCTGGAGAATTTTTGTTTTTTCCAGGCTTGTGAATTGGAAAAACAATTGCAACTTTCCATTCAGTTGGAAAGTGCCTGAGTAATAAAATTTTATTAATAATGTAGGTAAAGATTAAGATAATTTTAAAAGGAAAGTTTTTAATCATTTTATTGGTGATATTATCGATTCCAGGTGCTTTGGAGTTTTTTAGTTTTTTCATATAGTCACAGATCTCGTCTGGGTCTGTGGGAGAGATAGGAGATGAAGGTGGAGTAGAGAAAAATCTTGTTAGTGTATTAGTGACGTCAGAGTCTATGTTGGTAGTGTGCTTCCCTGGTCTTTTATTTTCCGTGTAATTGTCTATGAAAGTGTTTGCAATTAAGTTGGCCTTCTGTTCATCGTTGCTAGCGATGCCATTGGGTCCGGTTAAATTTGGAATGTCTGAGCGTTTTTTGCGAAAGTATTTTTGCATGCGCCAGAGACTGTTATCTTGGGTTTCAAGTGATTCGAGTTTGGCGTTCCAAGTGTTTTGTGCGTGTATCCTGATTTCTTTTTAATTAATTTTTGAAGTCTGTTGGCTTCAGTTTTGTGTAGTGGATTTAGTGTCTGTTGGTATAATTTCCTGGCCCTATTTTTACAAGTTATTAGATAGTTGATGTGTTGTGGCGTGTAGCTGTGTCGGGTGTTTTTAATTGGCTTGGAAGCTAAGTTGTGGGCGGAGCTAACCGCATCCGCGAACTTTGCTATTTTTTCTTCTAACGTAGATTCACTGTTGATTTTAGCATAGTCGAAGAGTTTAATTTCATTTTTGAGATTTTTTCTGAAAGCAGACCAACAGGTGGTAATTGCTCTAGGATTATCTTTATGGATGGGGGTAGCAATATTAAAGTTTAACATGACAGGGTTGTGGTCTGACGAAAGGTCGTTTATGGATACAATATTGTAGGGGTAGTTGAAGTTACTAATTATTGCGAAATCAAGAGTATTCGAGGAGTTGTATCCATATCTGGTTGGAGAGTTGGGAAAAGCAATTTCTAGGTTATTGTCGTCAGTGAAGTATTTTAATCGAATGCCTCTGGGAGAGTTTTTGGAGCAATTCCATGCACTGTGTGTGGCGTTAAAATCGCCAAAAATCACACAGTTACTGTTGGCCTGAATGAGAGCCTCAATATCAACAGTGAATAAGTTTTTATCAGATCTAGGGGGAATATAAATACAAGTAATTGAGAAGTTGCTAATATTCGGGGAGTAATAGTTACGGTGGTAGCTTTTATATGATGCAGAGTGGGGGATGGGGGGAGAAATGCGGAATAGATTTTTTAATAAAAATTATTGTACCACCGAGAGTAGGAGTAGTTCCGTTCGAGATGCGGTCGTTCCTGTAACATGTATAATTTGAAATGTTTATGTTGAGGGTGGGTCTCAAACGTGTTTCTTGGATTAGTAAGATGTCGGGATCGTACTTCTCTATAAAAATTTTTAATTCTGAGATTTTGCTTAGTAGGCCGTTTGCGTTCCAAGAACACAAACTCAGGCCGCTTATTTGGTGTCTATTCATCGTAGTCATCTAGAAGAGCCTCTACTAAGGCGCGTATTTCCTTCTTTCGTTGAGATTTATTTTTATTGGCACTGGATGGTTGAGGGGTGTTAGATGAGAAGTCTATACTATTAATTTGTTGAACAAGTAGTGATAGAGCTTGAATAGTTTGAGTTAGTGTTTGGGTTATGAGACCCATACATTCGTTTTTAGCATTACTGGTTTTTTGTTGCTTTTCAATGTGAGTTGTTGCGGCCTGAGTTTGTGCTGTTATTGTAGTAGGAACCTGACCGATTCATGGTGCCATCTGTTGGGGGTGGGAGCGGTATTCTTATTCTTTCCTGTTGGGCTGCTGCTTGCGCAAAAGATACGTTTGGGCGGACTAGACTGTTAACTATTGTAGTGTAATTTGGTTTTATTGTTGCTCCTTTGCGTGGTTTGGGGTATAGTGGACATTTTGAGTAATTGGCCATGTGGCCATATGCTTCACAATTCACGCAGTACATAGTTTCGACCCTATCGATCTCGCATTCACTTGTTTGATGGGGTTCCCCACATTTAAGACATTTAGGTTTTATATGGCAATTGCTTGCCGTGTGATTGAATTGTTGGCATTTATAGCATTGGGTCACCCCTTTGCTATCGTAGCCCTCTACTGTAACGTTTAAAAATGAAAGTTTATCTAGCTTAAAAATATTAGCGTTGGTCATGTTTCTTGGTAAGGATACCAAGAATACTGGGAGTGGTTGATTAGTTATTTTTCCAATTAGCTGGGAAACCCGATCAACGGTGAATCCCAGATCGATTAGGTCTTTTCTATATCTTCAGGTTTTGCTTTTTTGGGTAGTCCTTTAATTACTACCTTGATAGGTCTTTCTGCTTTAAGTTTAATAGAGTAGAATTGATATTGGATTTTTTTGAGAAATGCAAGAAGTTCATGGTATTGATCGTGTGTGTCGCAATATAATTTAAAATATTCTCCGGTCATTTTGCTACGAATTTTTGGCATGAAGTTGTTTATCACTCTCATTTGCTCTCGGAAGTCTAAAGTTATTTTTAGCATTACTGGTGGGGGGAGGTTCTTCGTGAGATCGGCTGATTTATTAACGGTGGCATTGGTTGTGGGTTTTTTCTTGTTATTTACAGCGTTAGCATTGTTGACAGACGTTGCGGTCGAGGTTCCTTCTACGGGATCGATTTCAGAGTCATGAATTTCGAGGGCGTTGAATTTGTTGGAGAGATTGATTTTAAAATTTTGATCAGTAGCCAGTGGAGTATTTTGGTTTTTAGAAAGTTTACGGTTGGGTGGGGAAAAAATTCAGATTCATTGTCTTTTCTTTTGAGTGAGGCAGTTTTCGGTAGAGTAGGAGATTCGTTATCATTATTTTTGGTGGGAGTATTTAAAGGAGTGTGGTGTTCTGCACAAGCGGGGTTATCACAGCTGGGAAGAGAGGAAAACTCACTTACCGTTAGTGCGTTGAGGGCGGTGTAGTTGTCGAGTCTTTGGAGGTGTTCTTTCATGATATGGCAGTCTTCGTCGTTTAATCCATGAAGCTTGAGGGATCTCATGTTAGCCTTGATGTTCTCGATGGTGATAGTGTAGTATTTGATGTTTCTTGCCAGTATCTTCATTTGCTCACAGTTGGTGAGGTGTGGAGTTGCGGGGCGGGAGTCATCTTGAGGTAAAGGCGGTTCATTTTATATAGGGTGTCGATCGTCATTGTTATCCATTCCATTAGTCAATTCAGTATCCAAGTCCATAGCCGGGGTCAAATCCAAAATTTCAGTCATGGTATTTTTTTTTTTTAGGTAAATCAAGAAGGCAGAAGTTTGCGTGAGGCTCTAAAAGAGCTCAAAGCGATACTGAAGTGGCGCAATCAGCACGCTGGCACTGTGCACCGGAATATCAAAAACTCAGCGTTCAAAATTACAATTCAAACCAGTATCAGAATCCCGAATATCTTCCAAAAGATCATTCAGTATCTTAAGTATGCTTTCAAGGACAAAGGCTAATACTTATTCTAATATTTATAAGAAAAAAAGTGGTAATTTTACAATTATTGCATTGCTTTCTAAAACTTTCTGAACACGCTGGTGTTCCAACGCTTCAAATTTCGGATGAGATTATTTATGGGGCCCCCTTTCATGTGCACTAAAGTTTAACGCTAGAATAGTTTTCGTTTTTCTTAAAAGACAGAACAATAGCTTGAATCAAGGATGGGCAAATAGCGGCCGGCAAACACAGAAAACCAAATACAGTGAAAATCGATCAACACGTGACTGAGGGGGACTGGAACATTTTTTTCGTGTTAAAGCATATTGCAAATAAAATAAAAGCATATATTCATCAAAATTAGATTTATTAGAGTACATTTTATTTACGTAGTTGCATTACGTATATATATATACATGCATGAAAAAATAAAATTCAATGAAACAAAGACATTCACAAGAACTCAATGAAATTTAGTACAAAATTTAAAAGTTTGGTTTTTGATCAACAGCCTCAAGAGTTTCTGTCTGTATTTCAGGAGAAAGAACAGTTTGCAATTCTCCGAATTTTTTGCCATAGGGCTCGCAAAAAAATTCTTCTAAAGTAGAAAAAGAATACGCGAGCGAACTCGGTTTTTACTCTCATTGCGATGTACTCGTCACCGAATTCCAAAGTCAACTGATGAGAGATAAGACGTTTTTGTGAGTGAGTGAGTGAGTGAAGATTAACGTCGCACTGTTCAGCTGAACGAGGGCTTTTGGCGACGGACCACGTAATTTTGAACCATGGTCAAGTGACGTGGACGACACCTGAGCTGGCACCCCCTCTCCTAACTATCACACTACACCAACGGGAGGACGTTTCAGCTCTCGACAGATTTAACGCGCATCGCTGCCCTACACGGCGGGTCTTTAGTGGTACTGGGCTCGAACTCGTGACAAAGCCAGCCACGATCCGATGCCTATACCACAAGACGTTTTTTTTAGGCGTTTGTATAGGTGGAGAGAGAGGGTGAAAGTAACTTAGATAAACAAAATTGGCTTGTCACAGGCTATTCCGAGGGCATTTCAAAGCCAACTAGTCTCCTTTCTACAAAGCAAGTGGTGTCCCTTCTCTTTCCTCTTACACCCTTTTTAAATCTCACCAGTGTAGCTGATGTTTCCAGTATATTGTTCAATCCACAAGCCCAACGCCCATATTTTCAACGCGTATATTGTTCAATCCACAAGCCCAACGCGCGCGCGTCCATATTTTCAAAAACTACCTTTATCCAACAAATGGCGTTGTTTGCAACTCGGATGACATCAGAGCAACAATGTTTTTTAAAAGGTAACCCTTCGTTAGTACAGCAACGGGGTGCGGTTAAGATATGATTGACAGATATTTTCGGTTTCAGAAGGTTAAATAAACAGACTATTCAAAACCATAATCAAATGGTGAGGACAACGGGGTGGAGTGTTAGTTGAATGGTTGGAAAAGGGGGGGGGGGAGTAAAAGTGTGCTGACTTTTAGAATTGCCGCGGAAATGGGGGCGCAGTTTTTTTGTTTTAATCCGTGCTAATAATTTGGAATATCCAGGAGTGAATGAACAAGTACGTTTACATTTTCTTGGGTATCATAAACATTGCCCATAGTTTTAAGAATAAAGATGGAATTTAAAAAAAGAGTTTTAATTTTTGGAGGAAGGATTTGATAGTCCTTCGGTATTATTTTTGTAAAGATATCTTTTTTATTTGTCTCGGCGTAATTAATTCAATTTTTGGTGAAATTGTCGAATCGGGCGCCTTTCCGCCAAATTTTGAAAACTCGCAAAATTTGGCGCGTTTTTGTGTGTTGTGTTTCGGAGTTTCACTCCTACCACAACACGCAACGCTGGAGCGCGAAATTCAAAATGGAGGAAGGAAAATCATGAAAAAAGTAGCATTTTAAAGTTTTGAAACTGAAAATCGATGCAAAAATCTAGAATTTAAAAATGGAAATAATTTCACTTACCTTTAAAAAAGGCTGCTATTTCCGACATTTATGATGACGATGAGTTGCCTACTGAAATTATACCAGTGTGCTACTGCATATTTCTGAGAGCACCTTCCATAACATTTTTATTTTTGCATCACTAACAAAATTGTGCACAAATCCATATTACTCAATTCAAACCAAAACCATTTCTTTACACTCCTAAACACATGATGGGTATCCTCTTTCACACTGGACTGAATATTGCAGTACCATTCAAAAACGATCATTCACTTTCTTACCCGTTCTTTATCTCAATTCCATAGTTTTTTCCCATTTCGGACATACATACGATGATCCAATCTCGAACCTTCTTTCATGCACCATTCTAAAACAGCTTTCTTTCCAAGCACAGGCAACATGGCAAAAAAAAAAATCTTTAACAATAGTAATCGTAATTTTTCATGCATTAATTCAAATTTATCCTAAGAGCATCGCTGGATATCATGACAATCTTTTGAAATTTATGTGGAGAAAGAAATAAAAATATTACATGTAAAAAGTAAATCCCAAAACGAAGCCGAACAGCTGACCCAACCGGAGCAAAGAAATAACCGTTTCCTCATTAACGGAATTTTTAAAGTAATAACAGCTTTCTGCTATTGCGCGAGAAAGACCGTTGAAGAATTAAACGGTTAAAATAAAAAAAAAGAATTACGAATGCACTAAAACTTGCCGCGATATCGTTAAAACTGTTAGAATGAAAGAAATCTACTGAGCATGCTCAAAACTTCTCCTAAAAACGACTCTTCTTCACCGGAAAACAAATTCAGAAGGGTTACCAGATTTAGCAAGAAAACACTTGGCGCGAGAGGCGCCCGATTCGACAAATCAACCCAATTTTTTTTAAGGCATGTAATAAATTTCTTTCTGCTCATATCTTAGATACAAATTGTATTTGAAATTGCTATGTAAGAATACTCATCAGGGAAATAACCATTTTCAATTAGAGTCTTTCACAAGAAAATGTTACTTTTTTAAGAAAATAACACAGAACAATTTTTTCACAAATAGTTTGTATAATTCTGTTTTCAAACACATCTATTTCTTGTTTTATAAATTAATGTTATTATTTCCGATGAGCAAGAAAATATGACAAAAATTTCACTAAAATACAGTTGTCGTTAAACCTGAAAAAAAGTTCGTTATTTGGAAAATTTCGTGAAATGGTGATTTATCTTTCAATATAGTTTAAAAACCACTTAAAACAAATTTTAAAAATCCACATAACTATACATTACTATAAAATTAATTGCTCGCACATCTTTTTTGTGAGTTAATATTTATTTTACATATCTTAACTATCAAAAAGAATTTGGATAGGAAAGCAGGGGAAAAAACTTTGTCAAGAAATATACTGAGTATTTCTAACTTTAAAAAAGTACTTTGGTATTATGATTAACGAATTTTAATAACATTTTCCAGTTTTAAGCCTACAAGTAATTTTAAACATGCATATTTTATGACCAGTAATTTTAAGAATGCGTGTCCTTTAATTTAACTACTGGTTAAGTCTATTAATTTTGTTTGAGTTTTTACGTTTTTTAAAAAAATGTTTTCTTTCATTCCTCGAATCTCTGCAATGCACACGAAATACCTCATCAGGCGTATTTTCTTCACATAATTCAAGCCTAATCGTTTCAAGTGATTTTACTTGCTCATTACATCACACGAAGGTCCAAACATATTTCAAAAACAGAAAAAATTCGAATCCCAAGAGAAAAATTTCGATAAATGGAAAATGCACTTATCTATTCGGAGGTTGTTTGACGTAGAAAATCATAAAATGTTCTTGGTTCCAGGAAAAAGTTCGCGAAATAGAGAAATTCGCAAGATAAGAGGTTCTCAAGAGGGAGGGCCAACTATATAATATTCATCGAATTGATTTCCAAATTAAGCTTCCTTTTTTTTTTCACGCTTCCTTAAGTTGGTATGAAATTGAAAACTTGTTTCGTTGTTGAATTTTAACAATAGTTCTTATAGAAAATCCGAGAAAAAGCATGGATATTGTTAAATTTGGAAACCTGGAAGAAATATGAACATTTTAAAAATATTCACTCAAATGTTTTAAAAAACTAGCTGGAGTTCTCAGATCTAAATTTATATAAAACTTTTATAGAACAGATATGTATATACACACTGCTGGACAATTGCTAAGGACGGATAACACTATCATCCATAGCAACCACAAAATGAAAGGAAGCCAAATGTGGAAAATTAGAATAAGTGCGGGATATTAGTAAGAAGAAGTATGAGTATGCAAATTTTTTTCCACGTCTGTTCATCACGTGATAACGTTCATAAGGGCTTTAAAGGTTTTGACGCGCGTGGACAGTTGTTGTTTCAAGTCAAAGTTTTACAGGAAAGATTTAATAGACGGACTTAAAATTTTTGGCATGTCTTCCCGACATCACATAGATGATTTTATGCGTGGCCAAATTATTGGAAAGATCGAAAAAGGGCGAAAAATAACAGATGTTGCCAGGGAGTTCGACATCGCTCACAGCGTTGTTTCACGGCTGTGGAAGTCATTTAAAACTACTGGAATGTGCAGTAGACGACACGGGGGAGGTCGTGTTAGAAGCTCGACGCTTGCAGAAGACAGATATATCGTCCTATCAGCAAAAAGGAACAGGCGCATCACAGCTCAGCAGGTGGCAAATCAGTTTCTTGCTGCCTCAGGAAAGCAGATCTCCCGAAAAACTGTTGCCAGACGTTTGAGGGGAGGAGGACTATACGCACGCAGACCTGTTGTGTGTATCCCATTGACCAGACAGCACCATACCGTCCGTTTTCAATGGTGTCGTGAGCATCACAATTGGACTGAACAGGACTGGGCATGCTTACTATTCTCAGATGAGAGTAGGTTCAGTCTGTCATCGGATTGTAGACACCAACTGATCTGGCGCGAGAGTGGTACTGCTTATCGTCCAGAAAATATCCAGGAAAAGGACCGATATCCGACATGCAGTATCATGGTGTGGGCCGGCATCATGATCAAAGGCCACACGCGCCTACATGTGGTTGCGAATGGGACTATGACGGGCCAACGATACATTGATGAAGTTCTACTTCCTCATGTTCGTCTTTTCCGTGGTGCTGTCGGTGATAAATTTGTTTTTATGGACAACAACGCGACATGTCATAGAACACTCGCTGTTCAGGATTGTCTAGACAGCGAGGGTATTCACCGTCTCGTATGGCCAGCGCGTTCTCCAGATCTAAACCCCATTGAAACTGTGTGGGATGCTTTGGGGAGGCAAGTTGCTGGTCGAAACTATCCTCCGACAAACAAGAACACCCTCATCCGTGCACTCACAGAGGAATGGGATAAATTGCCTCAACAGCTGCTGGATAATGTTGTGCAAAGTATGGTACGACGTGTGGAATGTTGCATCACACTCCACGGTGGACATATCCCGTACTGATACCTTTCTTTAAGGTGCCTGCTGACTTTTAGATGCATTATTCCATTTCTCCGTACGCAGATCAAATGAGCATTTTTTTTTCTTTCAGATGTTTCACAGCTTTTGTACTTTCCAGAACAATAAATATTCTTTATTCTAATGTCTAAACAGTGTGGCAACTATATTTTATCCTACTAGGCCTCATGTCTCGCTTAATGTTATGCTACATAGCAATTTGTGATCCGTCCTTAGCAATTGTCCAGCAGTGTATAAGTATGTTCAAAAAATTTCAAAATTATTTTGAACAGAAATTTTTTTTATTGAATAGAAAACCGTTTCATATCTTCCAAAATGAAAATCTGAGAAAAACATATTTAAAATTTGTAAAGGCATAAAACAGAAACTAATAATGTCTGTAAATCTCTAATTTTTTAATACGTTTTTTTCCAACTGAAGAAGGTTGTAAAATAGCTTGTAATTTTCTATGAGACAAAAATCGTTTCAATCTACAATTATATAATATAGAAGCTAATCTCTGACTGCAATGTAATGGTATTAATAATAAATGATTATTATTTGGTTTCTAAAATCAATAACTGTATGAATCAAAACTTGAATTTCACTTTGCATATTTAGCACAGAACAAGTCTAATTGTCATACATCACTTTGACACTATTGGTATTGCAATTCATGTTTAGCTGTTCTGTGATTAAGGTTTAATTTTTTTGATAAATATGTAGTTATCTTTTTATGGATCATGTCTATAAGAAAAAGGATTTAAATTAATTTTTATAAAGTTTCATTTTTAAAATTGGTCTTTAAAATAAAATAACGTAGTATATATATACATATACATTACATACGTTCAATAAATGTATATTAATCACTTAAATTAATGAAATTATATACTGATGTATAAAACAACACTGTTATAAGCAGATTTCAGCCTTTATTAGTATATGTATTTTTATGTTACTAATAATTTTTGAATTGTGCGTTCATTGAAGATATGTAATTAACATAGTAACTCTTTTATCAATCAATACAAATTATTGGATTTTAAAAATATGAAGAAGCCAATAAGCTGATTCTTTGAAATGACAAAAGAGAAGAAAAAAAATTCTTTGCTGGGAGAAATTACTTTGAAACAGCTAAAGGAAACACATTAACATCTAGAATGCACAAGTTTTTTCTTGCATAATGTACGATGAGTAATATTCGTCTTTGAACAGTGAAGTAGGGCAAACGGGTCTAGCAGTCGTAAAAATCGCAGATTGTGCTTCTTTCCCTCCCCCCCTTCCATTATGAAGGGACCAAGAGGGAGACACCAGATACTTTTTTTGTCTTCAGTTGCTTCCATAACCAGTTTATGTCGTCTAAAATGGAATTCTTAGTACACAGTTTTGTTGTAATCTCATAAATACCAGAAATAATAACATTAATTTATAAAAAAAGAAATGGAAATGTTGTTAAAAAAAGATTATAACAATTTATGAAAGAGTGCTCTAATGACCATTTTCACTGAAAAATGACGTTTTCTTTTTAAAGACTTGTATCGAAACTTATTATGTTCTTAATGAGAGTTTCTTATAAAACAGTTCAGAAATTCTAAGTTGAGTACAATTTATTTCTACCATCTACATTTTCTTCAACAGGATACCACATAATGTAGTCTATTTTCTGAGTTACTACATAAAATTAACCTGTTATTTGGTTACACAACACACACGTGCGCGTAAAAATTAAACAATATGTTTGAAATGAATTAGGAAAAAGTAGCTTATAATTTTCTTAGAGACAAAAATCGATTCAACTTACAATTATATTATATAGAAGCTAATCTCTTATTGTTTTATCTAATGACATTAACATCAAATTATTATTATTATTGTTACTTAAATCAATGACAGTATGTGACTTAAAACTTGAATTTTCATTTACATGTACAACATAGAATATGTCAGTATATTGTTATGCGACACTTTTATCACAACGATGTAATTCAGAATTCAAGGAATGCGTAATTATTAGAATCTCGGCTTACACAGAAACGATGAATAGTGAGTGAATATTAACGCTAAACTGTACAGCTAGCTACACGAGGGCTTTTGGCGACGGACCACGTAATTTTGAACCATAGTCAAGTAACTTGGACGACACCTGAGCTGGCACCCCCTCTCTCCTAACTACCTGACCACACCAACGGGAGGACGTTTTAGCTCTCGACAAATATAACGTGAATTACTCCCATACACGGCGGGTCTTTAGTGTTAGTGGGCTCGAACTCGTGACAAAGCCAGCCACAATCCGATACCTTTACCACTTGGCTTCCGCTGCCATATGTCTATGGTTAAACCTCCTCCAGTTGGTGTGGTGTGGAAATTAGTAGAGGAGGGCTGGCTCAGGTATCATTCTCATCGCTTGATTATGGCTCATAATAAGGAGATCGGTTGCCAAAAGTGCTCGATTAACGAAAAAGTTCGGCGTTAATATTCCCTCACTCAACTCTTATTAAAAGTTGTATTTTTATGTTATTAATAATTGTACAAAATTTTTAATAATTGTGTGGTCATTGAAAACATATTTAATTAACATCGTAACTCGTATATAAATTAATTCAAATTATTGGAATTAAAAAATAGGAAGTGACCGAGACTGATTGTTTGACATGACAATAAATAAATAAATAAAATTTCTTTGCTCCAATAAAAATAATTTTTCCAACAAGCTTCAGTAGTAAAAGTATGAGTTAATAGCCATTTCCTTGAAAGAATCAATTATTCTCATAAATATCTCTTTTTGTAAAAACAAAAAAGTGTTTTGTGTGTGTGTGTGTGTGATGGAAAACTAAATTTACATAAATTTACTTCTACTTAAGGTGAAGTTAATAAAAGAAACTACACCTTTACAACAACTACTATATGACTAGTAGTGAAAGTCAGAGGAATGAAAAAAGAGAATTTGCCTTAAGTTGGATCGAACTTATCCATAACACTGAAAATGTCGGTTTACCAGTCACAAAAATAAACGAAAATCAGGTATAATAAACTGAGATGATCTGGTATTACAATTATTTGGGATGAAATGCTTTAAATGGCCATTTTCAATAGGAAAAAATTATTCAGGAAATTATTCTTGCACTTTTTTGCTTCGTCTAAATACATGTTAATTTTTTTTCCTTAAGTTTTTGGACAAATATCGGGAACAAATGTGTTTACTTGAAATAATTGATTGATAGTGCCAATTTTGGACAATATTGCTAGCCATACTAATAAACAAAATGATTGGCATTTCTTGTATTGAATCCAATAAATTTTTAGTTTCAGATACCGCTGTATAATCATTTACATCAATGAATTCTTCTAGGTTATTACGAGTTTGTCCAAGCATTGCATACACTGCTTTAACCGCATCTATTTTATGAAGTATTACGAAAAATGAGTGTGATCGGTCGCAGTTTTCAGCCAGATTTTTTCAGTTCAAAGAGTTATCGGAAACGCTTAAGTTTTTTATGTTCCTTGATGTGACTTAAACTAATAAACTGAGTTCGTCCTAATTCTATTGGCTGTCAATTGAAAAATTTGAAATGAAACTCTGTGTGTAATTGATTTCCTGTTCAGTTCAATGTGGATTCAAAAATCTGTTGAAAAGAGGAAAAAGTTGGAATTGATTAAAATAGAAATATTAACAGGCAATATAGGTAAAAATGCTAGTAATGAAATTTTGGAAACACGAAATTCAATTCCAGATACATTTAGCTGTTTGAAGAAGCTGGCTCATTCTATTTTAACCATATTTTCATCTACCTATGCCTGCGAGTCATTATTTTCAGAGACGAAAAAAATAACACTGAAGACTCACTTAGAAACCGTTTGGAAGATGACTCAAATTCAGCTTGCATTCTGTTAACAGTAACATCTTACAATCCTAATAGAAGTTATTTGTCATCTAATCTACCCCAATAGAATTCATACTAATGTTACTTCAATTTGAATCAACAAATATCATGTCTGCAATTTTGGCTTTAAAAAACATACCTGTCATTTATCACCAATTATGGAATATCGTAAGCAAATTTTTAATTACTTTTTCATTATGGTTGCCAATCTCGAAAACATAAAAGAAAGAGGGGAAATAAGTTCTGGATACCTCCAAGGAGATTTAGGGTTAAACCTGACACAATTGATTTCAAATGTTGAAAAATTGTTCTTGAAGCACCAGATTTGTCCCTCTCTTTAAAAGCATTTGTTTGTTGCTCATTTATTATGTGTATTAATTAAAGTTCAATTCAATTAACGTGTTTTTTTTAAGTTTTAAAGACCATACTTCACTTCAGTTAGAAATTTAAATAGTTTAAAGTAAGTAGATCTATACCACCTGTCATTAAATTGGTAAATCTGCAAAAATTTAATATTAGGTAAGCAGGGGTCTACCCCAAACCGATAAAACATGGTAAGAGGTCTATGATACAAAAAAGTTTGGGAACATCTGTTGTATAGGATTTTGCGTTTACTTTTTTACTCAATGTTTGTCATTTTGAGTATTTCCGGTGTAGCGGTCTATCCTCAGCGAAAGGGGATACTTGCTAAGGACTGCCACAGTTGTAAAACTGGTAAAAGTAATGCTCATTCTCTTTTTTCTTTTTCAGGGTGGTGGGGGTTAAAACAGCAGTAAATTTTGACCATGGGAGAGTTCTTATTTCTGTGGACAAAGATCAGTGGTGAAATGTTTTCGACTCCTCTCGGAACGCTTAGAACTGTAAGATGTTTTGGGGAATCCCATTCCACACTTAGAAGAATATATCTTAAAATAATATTTAAAGTATGAAGATAAACATATTTCTAATATTATATGTAAAGACAATTTTAAAAAAATATTTCATTTTCTTATTAAAAAATTTCATGATGTAAATTTAATGTTATTTACTCATTGATAATATTAGTTTTTCATCCAATTGTCACCAACGCATTTAGTAACTGATATGTGTTCACAATATTTTACACAAACTGTTGGCGTATATGAAAAATTATGAAATTATCTGCATTCGCACATTTCATATTCCGGGTTTAATTCGTTGTTATATTTTGTTTTTGTAACCACTCGCATCGAGAAATATTTTTCTCTTACTAAACACATTTTTGTGAAATGTTCATAGCTGTGAGAGAAAATCTGTGTACTTTGCACATGAATTATAGCAATCTAAGGTTTAAAACTTATAACTTAAATATAAATTTTAACATCGAATCTGTTGAGAAATTCTTCCATTTTCTTCATTATATATGCTTTCCCCCCACAAATGTAAAAGGTTTCAAAACATTTTTCTAACTAGTATGAAATTACTTCGTGAAACTCGGGATAGCAAACAATAGCATATACACAACCTACTAGATAACGAAGAAAAGTTTTGAAAAATTCATTTATTATATTACAATAAAAGTTTAAAAAGTTTTTTAAAACAAGTTAAACTATGTAGAAATAAAAATTTTAATTTTAATGTACATCATCTTTAGATAATATATATTGTGGGTATACGAATTTCATGAAAACGTGAATCCATTTTGCAAAAACATTTGTAATATTTCTTTCCGAATTTTTTTTTACTTTTTATTGTGACACGTGGAACCCCAAGGTTCTGTGGAACACAGTATGAAGGTCAATTCTCTAGATAAATGATGAAGATAAAGAAACTGTTTATTTTTTTCCTGAATAAATTTTTTTTAAAGGAAGAATAGGAGGATTTACAGCAATGGAAAATTAAATTTCACGTTTTTAACTGCTGTATTAATGAACAAACTGTATGATAAATTTTACTTTTATACGACAGAACAGGGATTGGGAACTTATTTCACGCGTGCCACATGGGGCACGTGGCACAATTCTCAGTGGCACTCTGCAATACTCAACAAATGTGTCAATTTTTGAGAGGAAGGAAGTTGATATTTTTGTATATATATATATATATATATAATGGATATTATTTGACAAAGAACTCCGTAATTATGCACAACTACGAAATTTCGAAAAAATCGGAAAGATAACTCAAAAATAGTAAATGTACAGCTATTTTGTGATCTATTGAATGTCATTGCTGAAGAGATTTAATTGTTTAAACAGAGAAAATTGCATGCACTCTGCTCTCCGCTTTTAGTTCTACTTATCTAACAAGTAAAAAAAAGTAAAGTATAAGTAAAAAACTTTTATCATAAGAAAAATATTTCGAGCCCACATAGAAAATCAACAAAGAATAGGCTCAATTTTCTTCTTAGACAAATTCTTCTCTGTGAAATATAATTAAATATTTTTCAAACACAAATACGCAAATAATAACTTCATTATATATTATTTTTAATTATGAACAGTGGTATCAATAGTATCACGTGTATTTCAAAAATGTTCAAATTTTAAATGAAGAAAGTACAAACAAAAGAATAAATACTAATTTTTTCCCGTCGTTTTCTCAGTACAAATTCTGAAATATATCAACGTTATTAAAAGCGTTGTATAATAATTGGCATGATATATATTTTATGCTGCTTATACATATAGATTAAAAAACAAGTTTTAAATCTCATAATATTATTGATTTTAGTGTAACAATAACATAAAAATTAATATTTATACCGTCTAATAACCGTAAGAATATTTAATTTTTACGTATATTTGGTAACAAAGTAATAGTTTCATTATTACGTATAATGTATTATGCATAATAAATGACTCGACTGGACTACAATTTTCGACTATTACATAACCTCTGCTGGTTACAGAATTTCGATTTAAACTTACACTTAAAATTTTTTTTTTTTTTTTATTTGTGCTGGATATATACAGTTTTTTTTCCGAATCTAAGCCGCCATCGATCCCAAGCTGCACATCAAATTTTCAACGTTTTTGTGAAAAATGAAAAAATAGTGTAAAAGGGTTTATCTATATCAAATTTTACGAAATTAAAATAAATTTAAAATGAGAGCTAATAAGAAGTGAATAGTTATTTATTTTATCGTTATTATAAACTTTAAATTACATACATGCCCCCGTACTTGCTCTAAATACCCCAACTAGCAAATTTCTCTTCCTTCGACTCTAAACCGCACTCGATTTTCAGTAGCATAAGCATTGGAAAAAAAGTGCAGTTTAGATTCGAGTCAATACGGTAATTCCTCCACTTTAATTAAACATTCACTAATAAAATCTTCATTAGTAAATCCTTTTGATCTGTGTTTGTGATTAAAAGTGATATTATATGACTAGTTTTTACTGCAGTTGTATAGTCTTCAACGAATTTAGGTGGCTGCGGTAGCCTGGCGGTCAAGGTAACGAACTCGAGGCATGAGTTTGAGCCTTGCACCACAAAGCAAATGCACATTAAATATGTCGACGCTCAAACGTCCTTTAAATGGTGCCGTTTGGAAGTTAGGAGAGAGGGTGCCCGCTCAGGTGTCGACCTCGTCACTTGACCATGGTCCGTCGCCAAACGCCCTCGAGTGGATAAACAGTGCTACGTTAATATTCACTCTCACTCCTTCACTCAACAAATTTAGTGAATATATTTTCTTCATTTTTTAAGAGTTGATTTCAATTCCGACAACTCGTCTCCACAAAGTTTTGCATCACATTAGTCATAGTTTGTTTTTGGTTTTGTGGCATAATGCCTTTGAAATCATATCAATCCACCTCTTTCGGCATGTGAGGAGATTTTACAAACAAAGCCCAGCTGCAAAAGATGGAGACTTTCAAAAGTTCAAGCTGGCCTGCATCGCTGAACTTCAAGCCATGCCCGATCACCACCCGGATGAGCCTTTCTACAGACGTGCCGTTTCGGAGCTTCAAGAAGTTGAAGAAACAATTAACTTGGCGGTAAGTGATTTAGCCTCATTTCCTCCTTGTGTTTCCCCTGGCTGCCCTCATCATGATTCAGGATTGAAAATTATTACGCCTAAAAACTCCCCAGATGTAACTCCTACTAAAAGAGTATTAAACCTTAATAGTAACGGGATTTCCAATAAACGAAAAGAAGAATCGGACTTTGAATATCCTCCTCTAAGGAAGACAACTAAAAGGCAAATTTTAAATATTCCAAATGATAGCATTTCGATTTCCCCAAATAAATTTTCCTTACCTAGTGATAGCAATATAGAAGAAATCACAGGTTCTCAAAACGCTATTCCCGTTGTTACTCCCAAACCCCCATCGGCCACTGGCCCTACCCCTTCCGGCAATCAAAACCCCGTTAGTACGCTTCCCCCTCCAGTCATGCTTAGAATCACTGAAACTGTCAGAAGTCAAATGAAAATTATTAATGAAAAGTTCCCTAAGATAAGATCACGTACAACCGGAGAATTTATTAAACTTTATACCGATAACTTAGAACAATTTCATGAACTGTTAACTTTTGCTGAAAAAAACTAAATTCAATTTTATGAAATTAAACCCAAAAACGAGCGCCCCATCAAGGTTGTACTGAAAGGACTGCCCCGCAACTTCAAGGTCGAAGAAATTCAAGCCGACTTAGAAGAACTAGGCTTTACCCCTGAAAAAGTAAATCAGCTAATAGGCCGCCGTAGTAAACAACCTATCCCGGTATTTCTGGTGACTCTCCCAAGAAGTATTGAGAATTTAAAAATCTTCCACTTAAAAACCCTAAGTTACTTAAGCATTCGTGTGGAAGGTTACAACGGAAAAGGTGTCACGCAATGCTACACGTGTAACCACTTCCATCATAATTCAGAGAACTGTCATCTAAACCCCCGCTGCTTAAAATGTGGTGAGGGACATATTACCCGTGAATGCCCAATAACCGAAAGGCTAGAAACTGCCTACTGTATCAACTGCGAAATGTACGGCCACATGGCTAACTGGAGAGGATGCCCCTGTTTCCCAAAGCCCCCTAAGGGCACTGCCCTGAATAATCGTAATTGATACTAATATATACAATAGTATTATAAGACCCAATGTATCCTATGCTCAAGCCGCAAATCCAAATAAAATTTCAACCAACTTTAACTCCCAAAATAAACAACCGATGGCACCAAAAGGACCTGTGAATTCTGCTCAAATTGAGGCCAATAGAAAATCCCTCTGCAAATAACAGATCTATTCCAAATTTTAATAACAAGTCTAATAATAACTTTAACGGATATAACTTTAACGGAAATATTTTTAATAATAATAATTTTAACTTGCAAGCGACCCTACAAATGACTATGCAATGTTTGTGCCAACTTTCTCAATTTACCCAAGCCATAGCTACTTCAAATCCTAATTTCATGAATAACTTTAACCAAGTGCAAAGAGCAAACAATAACCCAAATCAAATGTACGCCTTATTAGAGACCTCTTGTAACAATAATAATGGTTAAGTCCCCCATTGGCCTCAATTTGTGTTCTTGGAACGCAAACGGACTGCTTAGACGTAGAGTAGAGCTACGAATTTTTATAGAGAAGCACTCTCCCGATATTTTTCTCATACAGGAAACTCATCTGAGACCTTCGCACACTTTTACAATAGCAAATTACACTTGCTACAGAAATGATAGGATCACTAACGCAACGGCCGCCGGCGGAACTCTTATTCTTATCAAAAAATCTCTTAAACATTACTGTCTCCCCACCCCACCTATGCAAGCTATTGAAGCGACTAACATTATTCTAACTCCCCTCGACCATGACCCCGTTTCTATTGTCTCTGTTTACATTCCCCCTTCCTCTGACGATAACTTATTTACAATAGATTTAGAATATTTATTTAGAATATTTCTCTCCTTTCAACTTTAAATAAATTAACTGAGTACATTATTCTTAATAGACTTAAAAAATTCATTAATGATAATAGCCTAATTAACCCTAATCAATATGGATTTACAAATAAACTATCTACCCTTCATCCTCTTCTCAGACTAACAGAAAGTATTTCGGAAGGTTTCCAAAAAAAGAAGAGCACGGGAGTGGTCTTTCTGGATATCCAGAAAGCCTTCGACCGTGTTTGGATTTTAGGACTCACTTTCAAACTAATTACTTACGATATTCCTTCTCCCCTCATTCACCTCATCCACTCGTATCTCACTAACAGATCCTTTCGGATCAGAGTAAATGAATCATTATCTAACTCTCATTCCATCTCTGCAGGGTGTCCTCAGGGCTCATTGCTCGGGCCCCTGTTGTTCAATCTCTATATAAATGACATTCCCAGCTACTCACTAACAAATATTAGTCTCTATGCGGATGATACGGCCATTAATGCCACGTACAAAAACTTAAAGACTGTTACCTTTGCCATTAACAAACACCTCAAGCTGCTAGAAAATTATTACGACAGATGGAAAATTAGTATCAATGTAGAAAAATCTTGTGCAGTCATCTTTACAAAAAGCGCACCATTCCTCCCCCTCTCATAATGTTCAATAAACAAATTCCCTGGTCTCAGAATACCAAATATCTTGGCGTTATTTTTGACTCACACTTAACTTGGAAACAACACATATTACACGTTCGCGATAAGTTCCGAAAAACAATGTTTAAATTTTTCCCCCTAATTTCCCGGAACTCACATTTAAGTAGAGATAACAAAGTGCTTCTTTATACAGCCGTTATGCGTCCAATACTCGCCTATGCCTGTCCAGTATGGGGTTATGCTGCTAAAACCAATATTAATATTTTAAATACTCTGCAGAATTCATATATTAGAATGACTGTAAATGCCTGCCGCTACATGAAAAATGATCGCATAAATAAAGCTCTTAAAATCACTAGTTTTAAAGCACATATTCAAAAATTAGCTATAAATTTTTTCGATAATTTGCCAAATACTAATAATGTAAATATGTTAAATCTAAACGATTACAACTGTAACGATAATACTAAAGGCCAAGAAGAATCCTTCTGGATTCTTACAATCCGCCTTAGCTTTTATCCCTGCAATAATTTTTTAATTATTGCACCCTAGTAAATTTTTAAAATTTTTTATTATTTTTCTTTCAATATTTATTTAATCTCCACACCCAACTGGACAGGTATATATTTTTAACTTTTACCCCCATGGGCAGCCAGCCTGAGGCTAAATTCACTTCTACCTCCAATTCACTGAGAGAGCAGTCCTAAGCTCTCAGCACCGTATAAAACTTTAACTCCAAGTAGTCATCTCTAAGCCCCTCCTCCCGGATTCCATCACCACAGCCAAATCGCCGACATGTCACTCCGCAGACTGAAAAAACCAACGAAGTCAAGTCCTGCATCACAGACATCATGATATGGGATTGAGGACTGTTTATCAGTCCAGGTACCCAAAAATAGACTGTCATCCACTGTCATCCAAGCACAAATCCACCACTGAAGATTGTATGGTACCATAAATATCGGATTGACTGACAGAACATTCTATGGATGGAGTTATAATGTTAAGAGCCTCGCTAGAATTTTGATATATTGCAGCTCCTCCTGCTCTCGTATTTGGGGACCAGTTTTGAAGATTGGTAGTAGACAAGGGATTCTGAGCTACGCTTGAGTACGGTCGCGTCTCCTTTACGCTCCGTACTTTTCCTCGCTCGACGACCATTTGCATTACGATCTGATCTTTTGGAGGCAATTAAGCCAGTCGTCCTATAGCTCTTTTTAGGGCTAAAAGGATAGGGCGACATCCATCAGATTTTTTCGCCGCTACCTCTTATCGATTTTTCTGGATACTTGACCTCGGACATGGCCACGGACTCGAATTCAAATATGGAATGCCAAAACATCCCTCTTCCTACCTCAAGGCCCTCTACACCGGAACTCTCTACTCCCTGTGAACAACTCATTCAAATCCATAGCAATATCAGGAAATTCTCACTACTTGCCAAGGGCACCGAAGACTCGCTGAGACTCCTCTCGCCCTACATGAAAGCCAATGATCCGGAAGTGGTTGATCTGTTCGCCCGACTGAAATATTACCAGGAGCAGCACCACAACGCTGAATGTGAGTATGGCACTCTTTATTGTACTACTCCAGGCTGTACTGTTCATGGAACACCCCCTCCCACCCCTAATATCTCTCAACAGGAATTTCCGGCTCTCCCTAAAATTAACTCGCAAAAACGAAAGGAAATGATGACGGTTTCGTCTCTCCAACCAGGAGACAAACCATTAAAAAGCCGAACTTGATACTTAGCCCTAATTTTACTCTCGAAACTGATAATAAATTCTCAAATCTTAAACAACAGGAAATAGCAGGAACCTCGAATGACAACACTACAACTAATGATCCCCCTCCCTCTGCCAACACACCTAAGACTTATCTTCCCCCACCTATCATGCTTTAAACATCTGAGGAAACGCGAGAACACATGAAAGTAATTACTACTGCATTCCCCAACATCCGCAGCAAGCTCTCCGGAGAGCTCATTAAGTTATACACTAATACTTCCATAGACTACCACAAACTTTTAAATTTACTCGACCAGCACCAATTTCAATACCACGTCATCACACCAAAGGACGAACGACCTATAAAGGTCGTTATCAAAGGACTACCCTGTAACACGGATATTAACGACATTAAGTCAGACTTAACTGATCAAGGATTCACTGACACTAAAGTTTCACAACTAATCGGAAGAATTACCAAACAAAAACTCCCCGCGTCTTCATGATAACTCTCCCTCGGAATATAAACAACGCTAAAATCTTTCAATTAAAAACACTTAGCTGTCTCTCCATTAGAGTCGAAGGTTATGAGGGTACAGGAGTAACGCAATGTTACAAATGTAACCGATTTAACCACACGTCCGACAACTGTCACATGATCCCTAGATGCCTGAAGTGCGGAGAAGCACATCAAACAAAAGATTGCCCCATACAACGCGTCGAGACCGCATACTGTATTAATTGCCAAGCTTACGGCCATATGGCCAACTACTCAAAGTGCCCACTTTTCCCTAAGCCTCGTAAAGGTAAAACTATTAAAAATAACTACACAACTGTAGTCGATAGCATAGTCCGACCTAACATTACATACGCGCAAGCCACCAACAATAAGAAATCAGATCAATACAAAAACACTCAACAGATGGCACCACGAGTAAATGACGCTCCTGCTATTTCCTCGCAAAATCAAACCAATCGTCCATTCAATAAACCCCCGCTACTCAAGAATTTAACAATCGAAAATAGCCCACAGTTTGCAATTGTGCAAACTCTTCAACAGACTATGCATACCCTTGCTATTCTGACTCAACAAATTGCTTCACTTAACTTTAATGCTCTAGCCCCCCACCCAAAAAATCTAATAAAGCTCAAAAAAAGAAAGAATTAAGCGCCCTAATAGAGGCTATTCTCGACCACGATGACGATGATTAGTCACAAAACGATTGGTTTGAAACTTTGCTCTTGGAACGCAAACGGCATACTTAACAAAATTTCTGAGTTTAAAATTTTCGTAGAGAAGTACTCTCCCGATCTTCTTCTAATTCAAGAAACACATCTGAGACCACATCACAACATTAACATACCAAACTATAACTGCTACCGAAACGATCGTATTGGTGACGGACGCGCAGGCGGCGGAACTTTAATTCTAACTAAGAAAATGTCTCGCATTACAACATCCCCACCCCCACCCTTAATCATATTGAAGCCACAGTGGTAGTTATTACCCCTCAAAATTTAAATCCGATCTCAGTAATATCCGTTTACGTTCCCCCATCTTCGGACGAAAGACTCTTCACTCTTGATCTTGAAAATCTGCTTCAGACCAACAGTAATTGTGTGATCTTTGGCGATTTTAACGCTACACACAATATGTGGAACTGCCCCAATAATTCTATTCGAGGTTGTCAACTTAAAACTTTCGTAGATACACTCGATCTCAGCATTGCATTTCCAGACACCCCTACTAGGTACGGCTACAGATCTGCTAACACAATAGATTTCGCGATCATTAATAATTTTCACTTCCCATACAACATTAATTCGTTAGCAGAACTTTCATCAGATCATAATCCCGTTATTCTAAATTTTTCCCTTCTCCCCCAATTCATCATGACATCGCTAGGGCAGTTACCACCTGCTGGTCCGCCTTTAAAAATAACTTAAAAAATAATATCAAAATACTAGACTTTAAAGGTATTAAAAATCCCACTGTGCTCGAAGAAAAGATTGATTTTTTCACCGCAGCCGTTCGCTCCGCCCACCAGTTCGCTTCTAAACCAATAGCAAACACCAAACACGCCTTCACTCCTAACTACATTCGAAATCTCATTCGCGACAAAAATAGAGCTAAGAAACAATTCAATAACACTTTAAATCCCGCACACAAACAAAACTACTACAGATTACAGGAAAAACTTAAAAAGAACTTAAAAAAGATCTCACAACAAAATTGGAATAATAAATTAGAATCTCTTAACACACGCGATAATAGCTTATGGCAGTGTCAAAAGTTTCTCCGTAAAAAAAGATCTAACATTCCTTCCCTCTCTAGCTCTTCTGGCGTTGCTAACAGTGACGACCAGAAGGCCAATATTCTTGCAATAACTCTCAATAATAATTTCTCTGAAAATAAGAGACCTGGTGATAGCAATCATCCTATTGATAAGGAAATCACTAACACTTTAGAAAAATTCTTTGATAACCATCCTTCGATACCTATCTCGCCTACCGATCCCGATGAAATTTTAAATTATATTAAAACTCTTAAAAATAACAAAGCCCCCGGTTCCGATCTTATCACTAACAAAATGATTAAAAATTTTCCTCTCAAAATTATCTTAATTCTCACCTATCTTATTAATAAAATCTTGATTCTTAGACATTTTCCAAACAATTGGAAAAATGCAGTTGTATTCCCCATTAAAAAACCTAACAAAAATGCCCATAACCCAGAAAACTATCGTCCGATTTCCTTACTAAGTATCTTAAGTAAAATTACTGAATATGTTATTCTCAACAGACTTAAAACCTTTACTAATGAAAATAACTTCATAAATCCTAATCAATACGGCTTCACCAGGAATCTATCCACATACCACCCACTACTCGGACTTACTGAAAACATCACCGCTGGATTTCAGAGAGGCAGGTCCACTGGAGCTGTCTTTCTCGACATTCAGAAGGCTTTTGACAGGGTCTGGGTTAGTGGACTCATCTATAAACTAATCACTAACAACTTCCCTCCTGCTCTAATTCATTTGATTAATTCCTATCTCGTTAACAGGTTCTTCCAGGTTCGTGTTAATGACACACTTTCAAATTCTTTTAAAATTAATTATGGAGTCCCTCAAGGAAGCCTGCTAGGGCCACTATTATTCAATATCTTCATTAACGATATACCTACTCACCCCCAAACCTCCACTAATATGTATGCTGATGACACTGTCACCCTTGCAACATATAAAAATAATAAAACGATCACACTAGCACTCAATAATCACCTAAAACTATTAGAAACTTTTTTCGACACTTGGAAAATAAAAATTAATATTGATAAAACAATAGCAGTACTCTTCACCAAAAGGAAAACAAAACCAACACCTCCTACTCTATACTCCACACAACTGCAATGGTCTCAGAACACAAAATACTTAGGACTGACTCTAGATAATAAATTAACATGGAAACAACATATAATTCAAACGCGAGATAAATTCGGAGAGCTCAAAGAGCCTTTTTCCCCCTAATTAGCCGGAATTCAGTATTGAATATGTACAATAAGTTACTTCTCTACACTGCCGTTCTGCGTCCAATTCTGACTTATGGTTCACCTGTGTGGGGTTACGCAGCAGATTCTAATATTAAAACACTCGAGGTTGCTCAGAACTCGATTATCAGAAATATAGTTAGAGCAGATAGATACACCAGAAATTCTAAAATTTATGAAGATACTAAAATTCTTCCTTTTAAAAGCTATATACAAAAACTGGCTATTTCATTCTTTAATAACTTACCCAATATTGATAACGAAAACGTAAAATTGCTCAATAATTATATTCCAATGCCAGATCTCAAGAGACCTAGGAGAATCCTCCTAGACTCCTACAATCCCCCTAACAATTATTTTAGTCACTTGCCGGGTGGCGAGTGACCACTACCCTTGCTAAATTCTTAAATTTTAAAAATTCATTTTAAATTTTTTCTTATTTTTATTTAATCTTACTCAATTGCAACCCCACACAGGCTAGTTCTCTAGACCTCCCCTCTGATTTGTTCCAATGCTTCAGTGCAGCCAATTGAGTGCCTACTCTCGCAGTGCCATTGACCAACCACAGCAAAGCCTTATAGACAAAATTTGGACATTCCCGCCGAAACCGTATTGAAGAAAATCCTCGATCTCAAAACCACGCCTACTTGCAACGTTCGAACCACCAATAAGGACACTCTCTCTCAGGCAGGCCCACCCACACAAGGACTCAGCAACAATCTCGATATGGGATGGAGGAACGCTTCGCGTTCCATTTCCCAGTGACATCCAGCGTCATATCGTATTTGGTCGTGTAAATGCAGTTGAAATTTGGAATAGATATATCACTTTTTCATTGCTTAGCCAAGTTTCTGATAAAACTGAAACATTTGAATTTCTTATTACTGAATCTTTTAAGTCTACAGCGTGAGCTGTAAGAATTTGGCAATCAAAAGTAAAAATCAATAAACCTTGTCTGTTCGTTATGAAATTAATCAAAACTTCATTGATAGTTAGTAGTTTATTCAATGAAAGTCGTTTAAACTCCTCTTGCAAATCAATTGTTGATGACGATCGCCTTCGACAATGGTAAAATGTTTTATCATTATTTTTTGTCGTAATATATAATCCTTCAATACTCGTTACACGTGATAAAGCAACGTATAATAATGATTGAGAGTGAGGTAAATCGTATTCTTAAACAATTTCTGAGTATGTGTTGCCTTGAGATTTATGAATTGTTGTAGCACATGCACACACCAACGGAACGTGCGTACGCTTATGCATAGATTTGTAAAGTATTGCTTAAAGAAGTTTAATCAAATAAAAATAAGAAATTTAAAAAAAATCAAAACGCATGGAACGTTTTTAAATTTTTTAAAAACTATACTCACATTTTTTTTCTCACCAATTTTTTTATATGATTTTAGTTCTATGTTACATAGAGCCAGTAAAAATTTGTGGCATGTTTGTAAGAAATTTTACTGCCCACTGTAGTCTTAAAATACAAATTAATGAAGCACTATATAACACTTTCACAACAATCAAATTAATTACACCAAAACATATATATGATTTCAAAACTCACTTCTTAAACTGGATTTAGAAATTCCATTCGATTGAAAATTTAGTAAACACAATATTTTATTACCAAACTATTGGAAGAAATGTTGTGTTGCCACTAAATTTTAAAACAATAGATTGTTTGCATTATTTCCTTAAAAGAATTTTAAAACTGTATATCCAACAACCTCTCCTTAAACTAATTTTTGACAGATTTTTAACCATTTAAATGCCTACTTCGGGTAGATTAAAGACTCACTTCCTATTTTTTTTTAATTCATAAAATTGATTATATATTGACTTCTAGGTAACGTATCACAAAGCTAAAAGAGGAAAGACTTGTAAAGCTGCTGTTTAATGAGGAGAGGGGGTGGGTGCTAATTCAAGGCTAATAGACGAAAAACACAAAGAAATTTTAAAAGCCGTAATTTTTAATCTATTTTTTCAATCTTTGAACAGATTACGGATAATACTATTCTACACATGGGAAATTAGTTTCGTTAGATTATTTTAATAAATAATGAAGTTAGTAAATATTTAAATAAAATTTTGAGTATTTTTTGAAAAATCGTAAAAAAAAACATTTCGTAATTTTTTATGACTGATTCTAAAAGAGAAAAGCATGGACTTGTTTAAAAAAATGTATCAATTCATTAACTCGAAAGGAAACTTAAAGGGAATGATTTAGAATCCATTTTTATAAAAGCATATCCATTATGACCCATTTTAAAAAAAATCGTAAAAAATAGAAAATATCATTATTTTGTAAAAAAATATACCATATCGTGGCGAAAAGAATGGTCTTTCCGATTCTGTAATTATTTTTTGTCTGAGATAGATAGTATGAATTAAATGTCGTTTTTTAAAACTAGGGGAAAATTCGGAACTTCATTCATTCATTTCTACCTTACCTTCATCGCTAACCGTAACTAATAACGTGTAACGGAAATTTCTCCCTACCGTGCCATACGAAGTTAACTTCAAAAAATTTCTTACAACTCTCATGAAACAACACGCATAGTTTTTGAATTACGAAATATTAAGCGATCTTTAATCATAACACACTCCAGTAATTTAAAATCCTAGGTCAAAGCTCGAAAGAGCCATCCAATCTGGTCATCTCCCCCGCCCCACCCTACGACTATTTTTAGAAAGTAACGGGGGAGTAAGACAAAACCCGTATGCAAAGACGTAATCCCGGGTTACCATATATTCTTTATACTTTGCGATCCCCCCTCCCCATATTTTTTCATGGAAAAAAAAGCAGAATTAACGTTTGTGAAGTGAGTAAAGTCATTATTTGTGTAGAAAAATATTCTTTTTCATGAAATATAGTATTACTAATGTGAATTTAAGCAGCTTATGGCGTATAATTTTCTTCTAAAAGAAAGTTATTTTTACTTTGTGCTTAGAATGCATACACGTAGCGCCATTATATTAAAGATTGCCGAACACGGCGTCAGAAAATTATAGAAGCAAAGATATATGTATTTTCCACAATTTTCTAGACAACAAATGACATTTCTACATTTCATGGTGAATTTATAAGAGTAATTTACGTTCTCTGCAAAAGTTTTACACCTATATAACGTGATAAAATGTTATAACGTTTTCAGTACATGTGGTTATATGTATTAATAGAAAATAAAAATTAAAACCGGGTTACTTTTATCATAACTACCAAAAAATGTATATATAGTTGAACGATTGTTGTTAATATCTCATAAACCTTACTACGAAGTGACTTGGTATCTCACCCCATTCGCCACGCAACACGGTACTTCAAAATGCCACGGAAGTGCAAGTATTAACGAAGGAAGAGATTTTTGTGAGGGGAAGGAATTATCAGTGAAGCGCATATCTATTTTAAGAGCTTGAAGGGGCCGCGCACGGCGCAGCCCCGCTACCAAAAATTGTGCACCCCAAGCAACCGCTGTTTGCGGATGTGGCGAACGTCAGCCAGCCGATGTGCAATGGTAGGCCTCTGCTCGGGAGATCCTCCTTAATGATCAAGGATAACTCCAGTGCCATGTCTAGCTGAGATATATTACTAGAGCACTTAGCCCTTTTGGGGCTTTGATCTCTTGTCTGGTGAAAAATATTTGTGTTTTGATACTTTGAAACATTGCCCTTTTTATTTTAGAGATTTAAATAATTATTTAAGAGTATGATAAAAAAGAAGTTAAAAAACTAAGATTAAGACTATAAATAAAATCAAGAAAATTTAATTTTAAGAATCTGGATAAAAGTTAAGAAGTTACAATTGCTGAATTTTGAAAGATACATTAAAGTTAAATTCCTTTGGCCAATGGGGGCCTCAGGATGGCTGATTGCCTGTTCAATGGAGAGGACGCTTTTCGTGTTTGTGTTGGGTGTGAGACTAGAGTATGATTACTCTCTCCCGCGTTGCGAGAGCGAGCTTTCTTATTGGTCGTTGTGTTAATGTAATGACTTCGGTCCCGGTGCGGGTGCCGTCGTCGTGTACGGGATCGGAGGCTTCCAGAGTCCGTACTGGGCAATGGGGCTCTCCGATTGGTTGTTGGGTGTTTGTGAATTTTTGTGTTCATGAAGTATGTGAGAGAATGAGTGATGTTGAATGAATTTTTTTAATAAGGGTATTTTTAACATAAAAAACATTGGATTTTTTAGAGTTTCGGTTGAGCCGCTCAATAAATCCACCTTGCCTCCACAGTGCTATAGATGCCAAGAATTCTTTCATCACTCTCGGTTTTGCACTAGAGCACCGAAGTGTTTGAAATGCTCAGGAGGCCATCTCACCTCTGAATGCACCAAGTCAGCCAAGGCCCCGGCTAAGTGTGCCAATTGCAGCGGACCGCACGCTGCAAACTTCTCGAGTTGCCCCAAAAACCCCATCAACACTAAGACAACAAAGTCAAAAGCGGCGAAAAACGTCTGGCAAGAGCGTGCGGCTGCGCGCAAGCAAAATTCCAATCAATCTAAACCTTCCTTTGCGGAGGTTGTTAAAGGATCTAAAAACAACTCACTGGATGCCAAAGAAGTGATAACAAAAATGGCCCAGATGATGTCTCAGTGGGGAGATATGCTGTCCTTACTACAATCTAAACTTTAAATTAAAATTCATCTGTTTTAGTTTAAATAATTCTCTCAGGTTTTTTAGCTGGAATGCTAATATTTTTGTTAATTTATTCAATAAATATTTTATTATTTGTACTTTTATCGCCCCCGACGTAATCGGGAATACAGAAACGCTTTTCGTCCTTTTTGGACTCTATTAGCATTCCGATCTACATTTGTCACGCGAGTGACCGCACAAACACAAAACACGACAAAAACACGTTTTCACACTCTGCTTACAACATTTCCTTCGCTGCCTTGCACTGCATCTTTTGATACTGGGTTCTTGTGTGCTTAGTCACTGCTTTGATTTACTGCTTTCAGCCGTCCCGACTGCCTTCCTGCGTTCTTCCCCTCCCCCCGCCGGCGCCCTGCTTCGAAAGAGCGTTTCGAGTTTCGGGGTACGTCCTCCCTCCCCGTTCTGCCGAGGAATGTTTCTGGATTTTTTCCGTTTTCTTTCATGGTTTTTTCTATTTCGCCCATTCTGGGTAAAGGCGCTGTCGCGCCGTCGCCCGCGTTCCATCTAATTTAAGTTAACCCTGATGGTCTCGATCCAATTCAATTCTCCTTCTTCTTCTTGTCTTGGTAGAGTTCAGACGCAGTTTTCTGCCCTCCACTGCGACCCCGTTTTCGAGCGTTTTGCCCCGATTTTGGATCTTTTTACATCCGCGTTTTCGTTTCAACAGTGTCACTTTTTGGCCTTGTTCCTTCAAATATAACCGATAGAGGTTATTTCTTCGGATTAATTTTTAAATTTTTCCGCTTTTTGAAGAAGTTAGATTCGACACGCGGCATGTGTTAGGCCTCGTGCCTCACTGCAGTTTTTGACCCGGATTGTGTTTTTCTCTTAGAGATTTTTGGATTACCATTTGGATATGTCCGCTCCCTGGACAGATGTGGCTTCATCTATCAAGGTAGGTGATTTATTTACCTCGGAACCTTTGACATTTGACGCAATTGCAGCTAATGATTACTTGGAAAAATGTACCACGTGCATAGAATCAGAGGAGCTATGTGACGTGTTGGAAGAGATTTTGGTCACTCTAGACGACCCCGATTTGCCAAACACGCCTGAGAGACTTAGGCTTGTTAATTCTGTTCAGTGGACAGCACTGAAATGTTCAAGAAAGTCTATTAGACTCCAAAACAAGGAGTTCAAAGACTACATTAGGGACATCGAGCGACTTAATCGCGTCCCCACTGCGGCTTCACCCACTTCGCAGCCGAAGCGGAAACCAGCCAAGCGCCAGCCCGCATCGCCTAGCAAACAGACGCCGCCGAAGAAGCAGGCAAAGTCGGAGCGAAAGCTCCCACCCACATCCACCTCCCCTCGTCATATTGAAGGCGCTGAGTCTTCTATGGAGGAAGGGGAAACGTCAGCCGAAGAGAGCTCGGATGAGGTTTCAATAAAACCAGTCAAGCCGGTGATTGCGCCAAGCAGCCCGGCGGCGAAAGCCGTTGAAAGCGCTAGCGCTCCCGGAACCAGTGAGAAAGACGACGGCTTTACTTTTGTAGGCCGAAACGGAAGACGCATTGCTCCTATAGTGATTGATTCACAGAGTAATGCCACCGAGCTCCTTGACCAGTTAGGAAAGTTCTGCGACACACCACTCGAGGGGCGTTTTGAGAACGGGAAACTCCGAGTTTTCCCGGCTTCTGCTGAAGAGCACAGACAAATACAGAAATATATCTCGGACAAGAAATTGCGGTCTCACACATTTGAGATGGCCCACAACAAGCAGTTGAAGGTAGTCTTGAGAGGGTTACCCACAGATTTTAACCAGGAAGAACTCATGTCAGAGTTACATTCATTTGGTTTTCAACCCAATCATATTTCCCTGTTGAGAAACAGGAAAACAAACACAAATATGCCACTGTTTTTGGTAACCCTCCCCAAATCCCCTGAAAGCAGGGGAATATTCAACATAAAAACTATTGGATTTTTTAGAGTTGCCGTTGAGCCTCTTAATAAATCCACCATGCCCCCGCAGTGTTATCGCTGCCAAGAATTTTTTCACCACTCTCGGTTCTGCGCCAGAGCACCGAAGTGTCTGAAATGCTCAGGAGGCCATCTCACCTCTGATTGCACCAAGTCAGCCAAGGCCCCGGCTAAGTGTGCCAACTGCAGCGGCCCGCACCCTGCAAACTTCTCGGGATGCCCCAGAAATCCCATCAACACAAAATCAAACAAGTCACAATCGACGAAGAACGTCTGGCAAGAGCGAGCGGCTGCGCGCAAGGTTAATAAAAAACAGCCAACAACACCTTCCTTTGCGGAAGTAGTTAAAAAAGGCACAAACAACAGTTCTCTGGATGCCAAAGAAGTCATGAATCAAATGGCCCAGATGATGTCGAAGTGGGGACAAATGCTGTCCATATTAGAAACTAAGCTTTAAAATTAAAATTCAATTGTAGTACTAGGGATCACTCTCTCAGGTTTTTTAGCTGGAATGCTAATGGTTTAAAAACTAATTTAGAGGAATTAAAAGATTGCATTATTGATTATAACCCCGACGTAATCGGGATACAAGAAACTCATCTTCGTCCTGCGGACAGAGTTAGCA
This sequence comes from Trichonephila clavipes, assembly GCA_019973935.1. Classification (NCBI taxonomy): domain Eukaryota; kingdom Metazoa; phylum Arthropoda; class Arachnida; order Araneae; family Nephilidae; genus Trichonephila; species Trichonephila clavipes. Next base: position 885,418 of record BMAU01011212.1, on the reverse strand, counting down.
TTCCAAATTACACTTGTCACAGAAGTGACCGCACAACACATAGAGGGGGCGGAACGGCCCTCTTCGTCAAGAATTCTATTAGGCACCACGCCATCCTAAATGTTTCAAACACCTTCGAAAATTCATCAATCATACTTCAGTTAGGAAACAACAGTAAGATTACTGTGGCGTGTATTTATAGACCTCCACACGGCTCCATTAATACTACGGAACTCGACGCAATTCTCATCCATAGCAACAAAGCCTTTCTCTTCGGCGATTTTAATGCTCGACATCCCAGCTGGAACCCAGGCAGGGCAAACTCAAATGGAAATATTCTGTGCAATTGGGCCGTTGGGTCGGCACTGGATATCCTTGCCCCCGATACTCCTACACACTTCAACAGTCGACACTCCAACGCTATCCTTGACATAGGCTTTGCAGTTAATTTATCTCACACTGAAATTTTTACTATAAATACTCTTAGCAGTGATCACAATCCAGTTGTTTTTGATTTCGTCACTAATAATGCACTTCCACCAATTCTTAGAACTTTAAAAACTACCAACTGGATTAAATTTCAAGAAATAATTTCTCACACCATTCCCGGAAATCCCCGGATAGATGATTTGGATCTAGCCGTTCAAAATTTTACCAGCAATATTTCGAATGCTATTTCTGCTTCCACATCCACCAGATTAATTACCACTCCACACCTCCGCCTCCCTGAAAACATCAGAGAGCTTATCCGAGCTAAAAATAGATTTCGTAAACTCTGGAATGAGACCAGATACCCGCCATACAAACGCGAAGTTAATGTTCTCATTAGGCAGATCAGGAGAGAAATCCAAGAACATAAAAACAGGACCTGGAAAGATTTTCTATTAACTTTAAATCCTGAGGACAATTCCTTGTATAACTTACATAGGAAATTTTCTAAAAGGCATATCCCCCTTCCACCTCTTCATGGTCCGGGTGGAATGGCCTATTCGGATTTCGAAAAGGCGGAGGTTTTCAAAGATACACTTGAAGTCACATTTCAGGAAAATGAAGAACCCTACTGTGACGACAAGATTGAAGAAGTTGAAAGTTTAGTCGATGACTATTTCGACAACTTCGCAACATGCACGCCCCCTCTCACTTCCCCCTCCGAGGTCAGAGGCATTATTAAAAGACTGCAGAATGGAAAAGCTGCAGGCCCCGATCAAATCTCAAACATAGCATTTAAATATTTTACTCAAAATGCGCTTACTCATTTAACTAAGTTGTACAATCAATGCCTCATTAAAAATCACTTTCCTACACTGTGGAAGCAAGCAAACGTCATTATGCTGGCCAAGCCAAACCAAGATAGAACATATCCACAAGGCTACAGACCAATTAGCTTAATTAACGCCACTGCTAAGATTTTCGAAAGAATTATTTTAACAAGAATCAAATCTCACTGCAAAGCCATAGATTGTATTCCCCCGGAGCAATGCGGCTTCCGGGAGGGCCATTCAACGCTACACCAACTGATACGTGTAACAAACATTATAAACGAGGGATTTGCCCACAAATTTTATACTGTAGGTGTCTTTTTAGATGTTAAAAGGGCATTTGACAAAATGTGGCACGATGGCCTCACGTACAAATTAATTAAATTACAGTTCCCTGATTATTTAATTAAAATTATTCATAATTTCTTACACAATAGAACTTTTAGAGTTCGTGTAAATAATTCATATTCTAACACGGGATCTTGCCTCTCTGGGGTCCCTCAGGGTTCTGTTCTCTCACCGTACTTGTACAACATCTACACACATGACTTTCCACAGCACTCCACCGTCAGTACTTGCCTGTTTGCGGATGATTCCGCAGTTCTCTCGCAAGGTGTCCAGCTGAAATACACTATTAAAAATATTCAACACTTTTTAAATAAACTTGAGACGTGGCTTACACATTGGAGAATTGCAATAAATGTAGATAAATCTCAAGCAATTGTTTTCAGGAAATGGGGGGTTATTGACCCGCCTTTCCAACTTACACTTTTTGATGACAACATACAGTGGGTTCCGGTGGTGAAATATCTGGGTCTACACATTGATAGCCGCTTAACATTCAAAAAGCACATCGACTATCTATCTGAGAAATTCTGGGGTAGAATTTCTCTAGCCATCTCCCTTGTCGGGAGGAGGTCTCCTCTATCCCTAGAAAATAAAATCATTCTCTACAAGCAGATTCTGCGCCCAGTTATCACTTATGGTTCACCCGTTTGGGGAGCCGCAGCCGCCACTCACATGAAAAAAGTTCAAGTAATGCAAAACAAAATACTACGCGTCATGACGAACGCACCTTGGTACGTCCGAAATGACGTGATTCACAACGACCTACAAATGGAGCCGATTTCTAATTACATCACTAAACTATCTAGAAATGTATTTAAATCTATTGAATCTCATGACAACCCAATTATCAAAGCACAAACATTATTTACGTATCCTCATCCTAAAATTAAATATTCATACTCTTCGACGAAGTGGAGAAACCCGCTTCGCCCTCCATAACTCAACAATTAAACACTCTTTTCACACTCTCAACAACATATATTAGCTGCACTGCACTGCGTCATTTTATTTTGGGTTCTTGGGTGATAAGTCACCGCCTTTGAGTCACAGCCTTCGGCCGTCCCGCGTTCCTTCCTGCTTTCTTCCCCTCCCCCCGCCGGCGCTCTGCTTCGATAGAGCGTTCCGAGTCTCGGGGTACGTCCTCCCTCCCGTTCTGTCGGGGAGATCTCTTGATTAGATCCGCATTCCGTCATTTGGTTTTTTACTTTTCCTCCCACCCTTCTGGGAAAAGGCGCTGTCGCGCCGTCGCCCGCGTTCCATCTAATTTTAGTTAGTTTAGTTAACCCTGATGGTTAACTACACTTGGCTTTAAGCCCAACCATATTTCCTTGTTAAGAAACAGGAAAACCAACACCAACATGCCTCTATTTTTGGTAACCCTCCTAAGAAACCCTGAAAATAAGGGTATTTTTAACATAAAAAACATTGGATTTTTTAGAGTTTCGGTTGAGCCGCTCAATAAATCCACCTTGCCCCCACAGTGCTATAGATGCCAAGAATTCTTTCATCACTCTCGGTTTTGCACTAGAGCACCGAAGTGTTTGAAATGCTCCGGAGGCCATCTCACCTCTGAATGCACCAAGTCAGCCAAGGCCCCGGCTAAGTGTGCCAATTGCAGCGGTCCGCATCCTGCAAACTTCTCGAGTTGCCCCAAAAACCCCATCAACACTAAGACAACAAAGTCAAAAGCGGCGAAAAACGTCTGGCAAGAGCGTGCGGCTGCGCGCAAGCAAAATTCCAATCAATCTAAACCTTCCTTTGCGGAGGTTGTTAAAGGATCTAAAAACAACTCACTGGATGCCAAAGAAGTGATAACAAAAATGGCCCAGATGATGTCTCAGTGGGGAGATATGCTGTCCTTACTACAATCTAAACTTTAAATTAAAATTCATCTGTTTTAGTTTAAATAATTCTCTCAGGTTTTTTAGCTGGAATGCTAATATTTTTGTTAATTTATTCAATAAATATTTTATTATTTGTACTTTTATCGCCCCCGACGTAATCGGGAATACAGAAACGCTTTTCGTCCTTTTTGGACTCTATTAGCATTCCGATCTACATTTGTCACGCGAGTGACCGCACAAACACAAAATACGACATAAACACGTTTTCACACTCTGCTTACAACATTTCCTTCGCTGCCTTGCACTGCATCTTTTGATACTGGGTTCTTGTGTGCTTAGTCACTGCTTTGATTTACTGCTTTCAGCCGTCCCGACTGCCTTCCTGCGTTCTTCCCCTTCCCCCGGCGGCGCTCTGCATCGATAGAGCGTTTCGAGTTTCGGGGAACGTCCTCCCTCCCCGTTTTGCCGGGGAGTCTTCTTGATTAGATCCATTTTCATTCATATGGTTTTTCACTTTTCCTCCCATCCTTCTGGGAAAAGGCGCTGTCGCGCCGTCGCCCGCGTTCCATCTAATTTTAGTTAGTTTAGTTAACCCTGATGGTTAACTACACTTGGCTTTAAGCCCAACCATATTTCCTTGTTAAGAAACAGGAAAACCAACACCAACATGCCTCTATTTTTGGTAACCCTCCTAAGAAACCCTGAAAATAAGGGTATTTTTAACATAAAAAACATTGGATTTTTTAGAGTTTCGGTTGAGCCGCTCAATAAATCCACCTTGCCCCCACAGTGCTATAGATGCCAAGAATTCTTTCATCACTCTCGGTTTTGCACTAGAGCACCGAAGTGTTTGAAATGCTCCGGAGGCCATCTCACCTCTGAATGCACCAAGTCAGCCAAGGCCCCGGCTAAGTGTGCCAATTGCAGCGGTCCGCATCCTGCAAACTTCTCGAGTTGCCCCAAAAACCCCATCAACACTAAGACAACAAAGTCAAAAGCGGCGAAAAACGTCTGGCAAGAGCGTGCGGCTGCGCGCAAGCAAAATTCCAATCAATCTAAACCTTCCTTTGCGGAGGTTGTTAAAGGATCTAAAAACAACTCACTGGATGCCAAAGAAGTGATAACAAAAATGGCCCAGATGATGTCTCAGTGGGGAGATATGCTGTCCTTACTACAATCTAAACTTTAAATTAAAATTCATCTGTTTTAGTTTAAATAATTCTCTCAGGTTTTTTAGCTGGAATGCTAATATTTTTGTTAATTTATTCAATAAATATTTTATTATTTGTACTTTTATCGCCCCCGACGTAATCGGGAATACAGAAACGCTTTTCGTCCTTTTTGGACTCTATTAGCATTCCGATCTACATTTGTCACGCGAGTGACCGCACAAACACAAAATACGACATAAACACGTTTTCACACTCTGCTTACAACATTTCCTTCGCTGCCTTGCACTGCATCTTTTGATACTGGGTTCTTGTGTGCTTAGTCACTGCTTTGATTTACTGCTTTCAGCCGTCCCGACTGCCTTCCTGCGTTCTTCCCCTCCCCCGCCGGCGCTCTGCATCGATAGAGCGTTTCGAGTTTCGGGGAACGTCCTCCCTCCCCGTTTTGCCGGGGAGTCTTCTTGATTAGATCCATTTTCATTCATATGGTTTTTCACTTTTCCTCCCATCCTTCTGGGAAAAGGCGCTGTCGCGCCGTCGCCCGCGTTCCATCTAATTTTAGTTTAACCCTGATGGTGGGGATACGAAAAATGATAGATAAAATTATAATAAAAATAAAAGAGAAATATTCAAAATAAATGATAATTAGAAAAAATTTAGCAAAGAGTGTGCAATCAAATTGCACTAAACCAAAAGATTAAGGTGGATTATAAGAATCGAGAAGAATTCTTCTCGGCCTTTTCGTATTGTCATGAGAGTTGTAATTTGGCATATTAATCATATTTTCATTGTTTGTAAATTTAAGTGAATTAAAGAAATTTTTTGCAATTTTTTGAATGTAAGATTTAAAGCTATTAATTTTATTCGCGTTTCGAATGTCGTCATTTCTCATATATCTACGAGCACCTACGATCATTCGGATATTAGAATTTTGCAGAGTATCAAGGATTTTAATATTAGTTTTAGCTGCGTATCCCCACACTGGGCACCCGTAGGCTAATATTGGACGCATAACGGCTGTGAAGAGAAGCACTTTATTGTCTCTAGATAATTCGGAATTCCGGCCAATTAGGGGGTATAATTTAAACATTATATTCCGGAATTTATTTCGCGTGTGTTGTATGTGTGTTCTCCAAGTGAGATTTTTATCAAAAATGATACCAAGGTATTTAGTGCTTTGAGACCATGGAATTGTTGTGTTGTACATAGTGGGTGGTGGTGGCAGTTTGCGTCTTTTGGTGAATATTACGGCAGCGGATTTTTCAACATTAATGCTGAATTTCCACTGGTCGTAATATTTCTCAAGTAATTTAAGGTGTTTATTAAGTGCATATGTGACTCAGCTGATTCTTCTGTATGTTATGTGCACGGCTGTGTCGTCTGCGAACATGTTGAGTTTTGTAAGCGTGTAATCTGGTATGTCGTTGATGTACAAGTTAAAAAAGCAGAGGCCCAAGGAGACTACCCTGAGCTACTCCGCAGCGAATATTTTTCGTGTTTGAAAGCGTATCCTTGACTCGAACCTGATAGGAGCGATCGGAGTTGTACGAGTGGAGTAGGCAAATAAGGGGTGGGGGAATGTTGTACGTGATGAGCTTGAAGGTTAATCCGGTAAGCAACACGCGGTCGAAGGCTTTCTGGATATCCAGAAAGACTGCGCCGGTGCTCTTTTTTCTTTGAAATCCCTCTGCAGAGGTCATGTAATAGTCGAAAATTGTAGTCCAGTCGAGTCATTTATTATGCATAATAAATACATTATACGTAATAATGAAACTATTATTTTGTTACCAAACATACGTAAAAATTAAATATTCTTACGGTTATTAGACGGTATAAATATTAATTTTATGTTATTGTTAAACTAAAATCAATATTATTATGAGATTTAAAACTTGTTTTTTAATCTATATGTATAAGCAGCATAAAATTGCCAATTATTATACAACGCTTTTAATAACGTTGATATATTTCAGAATTTGTACTGAGAAAACGACGGGAAAAAATTAGTATTTATTCTTTTGTTTGTACTTTCTTCATTTAAAATGTGAACATTTTTGAAATACACGTGATACTATTGATACTACTGTTCATAATTAAAAATAATATATAATGAAATTATTATTTGCGTATTTGTGTTTGAAAAATATTTAATTATATTTCACAGAGAAGAATTTGTCTAAGAAGAAAATTGAGCCTATTCTTTGTTGATTTTCTATGTGAGCTCGAAATATTTTTCTTATGATAAAAGTTTTTTACTTACTTTACTTTTTTTTACTTGTTAGATAAGTAGAACCAAAAGCGGAGAGCAGAGTGCATGCAATTTTCTCTGTTTAAACAATTAAATCTCTTCAGCAATGACATTCAATAGATTACAAAATAGCTGTACATTTACTATTTTTGGAGTTATCTTTCCGATTTTTTCGAAATTTCGTAGTTGTGCATAATTCTGGAAATCTTTGTCAAATAATATCCATTATATATATATATATATATATATATATAAAAAAAATATCAACTTCCATCCTCTCAAAAATTGACACATTTGTTGAGTATTGCAGAGTGCCACTGAGAATTGTGCCACGTGCCCCATGTGGCCCGCGTGAAATAGGTTCCCAATCCCTGTTCTGTCGTATAAAAGTAAAATTTATCTCATACAGTTTGTTCATTTAATACAGCAGTTTAAAACGTGAAATTTAATTTTCCATTCCTGTAAATCCTCATATTCTTCCTTTAAAAATAATTTATTCAGGAAAAAAATAAACAGTTTCTTTATCTTCATCATTTATCTAGAGAATTGACCTTCATACTGTGTTCCACAGAACCTTGGGGTTCCACGTGTCACAATAAAAAGTAAAAAAAAATTCGGAAAGAAATATTACAAATGTTTTTGCAAAATGGATTCACGTTTTCATGAAATTCGTATACCCACAATATATTATCTAAAGATGATGTACATTAAAATTAAAATTTTTATTTCTACATAGTTTAACTTTGTTTTAAAAAACTTTTTAAACTTTTATTGTAATATAATAAATGAATTTTTCAAAACTTTTCTTCTTTATCTAGTAGGTTGTGTATATGCTATTGTTTGCTATCCCGAGTTTCACGAAGTAATTTCATACTAGTTAGAACAATGCTCTGAAACCTTTTACATTTGTGGGGGGAAAGCATATATAATGAAGAAAGTGGAAGCATTTCTCAACAGATTCGATGTTAAAATTTAAATTTAAGTTATAAGTTTTAAACCTTAGATTGCTAATTCATTTGCAAAATACACAAAACTTCTCACACAGCTATGAACATTTCACAAAAATGTGTTTAGTAAGAGAGAGAGAAAAATATTTCTCGACGCGAGTGGTTACAAAAACAAAATATAACAACGAATTAAACCCGGAATATGAAATGTGCGACTGCAGATAATTTCATAATTTTTCATATACGCTAACAGTTTGTGTAAAAAATTGTGAACACATATCAGTTACTAAATGCGTTGGTGACAATTGGATCAAAAATTAATATTATCAATGAGTAAATAACATTAAATTTACATCATGAAATTTTTTAATAAGAAAATGAAATATTTTTTTAAAATTGTCTTTACATATAATATTAGAAATATGTTTATCTTCATACTTTAAATATTATTTTAAGATATATTCTTCTAAGTGTGGAATGGGATTCCCCAAAACATCTTACAGTTCTAAGCGTTCCGAGAGGAGTCGAAAACATTTCACCACTGATCTTTGTCCACAGAAATAAGAACTCTCCCATGGTCAAAATTTACTGCTGTTTTAACCCCCACCACCCTGAAAAAGAAAAAAGAGAATGAGCATTACTTTTACCAGTTTTACAACTGTGGCAGTCCTTAGCAAGTATCCCCTTTCGCTGAGGATAGACCGCTACACCGGAAATACTCAAAATGACAAACATTGAGTAAAAAAAGTAAACGCAAATCCTATACAACAGATGTTCCCAAACTTTTTTTGTTTCATAGACCTCTTACCATGTTTTATCGGTTTGGGGTAGACCCCTGCTTACCTAATATTAAATTTTTGCAGATTTACCAATTTAATGACAGGTGGTATAGATCTACTTACTTTAAACTATTTAAATTTCTAACTGAAGTGAAGTATGGTCTTTAAAACTTAAAAAAAACACGTTAATTGAATTGAACTTTAATTAATACACATAATAAATGAGCAACAAACAAATGCTTTTAAAGAGAGGGACAAATCTGGTGCTTCAAGAACAATTTTTCAACATTTGAAATCAATTGTGTCAGGTTTAACCCTAAATCTCCTTGGAGGTATCCAGAACTTATTTCCCCTCTTTCTTTTATGTTTTCGAGATTGGCAACCATAATGAAAAAGTAATTAAAAATTTGCTTACGATATTCCATAATTGGTGATAAATGACAGGTATGTTTTTAAAGCCAAAATTGCAGACATGATATTTGTTGATTCAAATTGAAGTAACATTAGTATGAATTCTATTGGGGTAGATTAGATGACAAATAACTTCTATTAGGATTGTAAGATGTTACTGTTAACAGAATGCAAGCTGAATTTGAGTCATCTTCCAAACGGTTTCTAAGTGAGTCTTCAGTGTTATTTTTTTTTTCGTCTCTGAAAATAATGACTCGCAGGCATAGGTAGATGAAAATATGGTTAAAATAGAATGAGCCAGCTTCTTCAAACAGCTAAATGTATCTGGAATTGAATTTCGTGTTTCCAAAATTTCATTACTAGCATTTTTACCTATATTGCCTGTTAATATTTCTATTTTAATCAATTCCAACTTTTTCCTTTTTTCAACTGATTTTTGAATCCACATTGAACTAAACTGGAAATCAATCACACACAGAGTTTTATATCAAATTTTTCAATTGACAGCCAATAGAATTAGGACGAACTCAGTTTATTAATTTAAGTGTCACATCAAGGAACATAAAAAAGTTGAGGTTTTCCGATAGCTCTTTGAACTGAAAAAATCTGGCTGAAAACTGCGACCGATCACACTCGTTTTTCATAATACTTCATAAAATAGATGCGGATAAAGCAGTGTATGCAATGTTTGGACAAACTCGTAATAACCTAGAAGAATTCATTGATGTAAATGATTATACAGCGGTATCTGAAACTAAAAATTTATTGGATTCAATACAAAAAATGCCAATCATTTTGTTTATTAGTATGGCTAGCAATATTGTCCAAAATTGGCACTATCAATCAACTATTTCAAGTAAACACATTTGTTCCCGATATTTGTCCAAACACTTAAGGAAAAAAATTAACATGTATTTAGACGAAGCAAAAAAGTGCAAGAATAATTTCCTGAATATTTATTCCTATTGAAAATGGCCATTTAAAGCATTTCATCCCAAATAATTGTAATATAAGATCATCTCAGCTTATTATACCTGATTTTCGTTTATTTTTGTGACTGATAAACCGACATTTTCAGTGTTATAGATAAGTTCGATCCAACTTAAGGCAAATTCTCTTTTTTCATTCCTCTGACTTTCACTACTAGTCATATAGTTGTTGTAAAGCTGTAGTTTCTTTTATTAACTTCACCTTAAGTAGAAGTAAATTTATTACAGCATCACGAAACACTTTTTTGTTTTTATAAAAAGAGATATTTGTGAGAATAATCGATTCTTTCAAGGAAATGGCTATTAACTCTTACTTTTACTACTGAAGCCTGTTAGGAAAATTATTTTTATGGGAGCAAAGAAATTTTATTTATTTATTTATTGTCATCTCAAACAATCAGTCTCGGTCACTTCATATTTTTTAATTAGAAAAATTTGAATTAATTTATTTAAGAGTTACGATGTTAATTAAATATGTTTTTCAATGACCACACAATTATTACAAATTTTGTACAATTATTAATAACATAAAAATACAACTTTTAATAAGAGTTGAGTGAGGGAATATTAATGCCGAACTTTTTCGTTAATCGAGCACTTTTGGCAACCGATCTCCTAATTATGAGCCATAATCAAGCGATGAGAATGATACCTGAGCTAGCCCCCCCTCTACTAACTTCCACACCACACCAACTGGAGGAGGTTTAAACATAGACATATGGCAGCGGTAGCCAAGTGGTTAAGGTATCGGATAGTGGCGGGCCTTGTCACGAGTTCGAGCCCACTACCACTAAACACAACACCCACCGTGTATGGGAGTAATGCACGTTATATTTGTCGAGAGCTCAAACATCCTCCCATTGGTGTGGTGAGGTAGTTAGGAGAGAGGGTGTGCCAAGTGAATTTAAAAAACAAATTTTAATTAGATTTTATTTAGTTCATTTTAATTATTCGGAATAACAAAAGTAAGTTTGGTTTGCCTTCATAGATTTTAAAATAAAGACAGGTCTTTAACGATAACAAAAATCAAGTAGAAAAGGTCTGCGTTCACTGTTTTAGTAGTAACTATAAAAATTATTTAAAAAGAGAATAATGAGCTATTTAGTAGCTGGCTGGTTAATCTCATCATTTGTGAAACTCCTGAAGTCGTTTCGGCATTGAACTAACAAATCTTGGGTTTTTTCAGCACTTATCTTTTCCCATTGGTCCTTAAGAACACTCTTCAGCATATCCTTGCTAGATACATTGTGTTGACGAATCCTGCGTTCCAACAAATCTCATAGATGTACTGTAGGATTCAGATCAGATGACTGTGGAGCCATGTGCAGTTGATTTGGAACATTATACAAGAGCCATAGTTTCACAATCTCAGCGGTTTGCTTAGGATCGTTGTGTCGAAAACGAAACGATTATCCTAAGCTGAGTTTGGTGGCACTTTCCTTTAAATTGTTTTTTAAGGACATCAAAGTAATCATATTTGCTCATAATTGATTATATATACTCCAACTTGCCAACATCATTGCTCGCCATGTTCCCCCACACCATGACTCCTCCGCCGCCGTGCTTTACCGTTGGTCCAAGGAACGATTTTTATTTAATTCTCGCACTCTTATTAATTCAACATCCAGCATTATTTTTTATTTCCAAGTAAATTTTTCTTAACAAATATAATTCACTAAATTCAGAGCATTTAGAAATAAAAAAAATTTTCATGGATTCTAAGGACATTCTTTCATACTTTTAAATGCTAAGGTAAAGCCGGTTAGGGTTCTGGGCTAATGTAAAGCCGAAGCAATGCTCACCCACAGTTCTCAATGATTGGAGGTGAAGTTTCCCTGCGGGGGGAAACAGGTACTCTAAAAACTTTCCACGTATTTACCGTTGGTGCTAAATGCTCTTTTTCAAGCGCTGTGCAAGGTTTTCTCAGACTAATTTGCAACCTTTTATGCCGAAGATACAAAATTTGCTCTCGTCAGAGAATATCACAGTCCTCCAGAACTCAAGAGGCTTATGTATATGATCTTTTCAAAAACTACCCGCTAAAGCCGGTTGATCGATTGAAATATAAGGCTTTCTGCGAACCACTTTTGACTATGGTATCCGGCTTTTTTCAAGATTTTTCTTGCAGTATCCACCCAAATATTTTTGTTATACTGCTCGTGAATGTCTGTTGCTATTTAAGTTGCAGACAAACACGGATTTTTTTCACCATTGATGTCATACTTCGTTTTAATCTCATTGTGAGTTTAGATGGACGACTTAAAAGAGGTTTGGATGAGTATAAACTCTTGTAGATTTAAAATTATAAATAACACGCTGGATAGATGAATACTGCCGTCCAACAGATCTGACTATATCCCGACGACTTTTTCCATCTTTTCACATTTTCACATTGATTTTACGCTCACTGGTACTAATTTCCTTCTTTTTATTTTCCATGCCCTTGAATTGCTTCGAATCTCACAAAAACGTAACAATTATTGCGTCACAATTTTCTTAAGCTATTTTACTTGATAACTAAATGCAAAAACTCTGTTGCCTGTTGATACAAATTCCAAGAATATTCAAATAGTGTGAACGCAGACTTTTCTGCCTACTATTTGTGTATTTTGCTACAAAACTCCCGTCATCCTAATTAGTTTTAATTCAAAATTAACGAATTCTTGCATGCTCAATATTCAAATAATAGTAAACAAATTCGTGAAATTTTGTTATAAAAAAATTGTATTTCTATTAAATTTTATCTTTGCTATGTGATTTCTTATGGGAGAACGCAGACTTTTTCTAGAAAGTGTATATTACATGATTTCTTTATCTCTCGAGGAAAACGAAGCTTTTCTCTTTCAAAAAGACATAATTTGTAAAGAATATTTTTCGGAATCTATGGGTCGAAGTAAATATCCCAATTCTTAAAAAAAGCTGCAATTCATTCAACATCGTTCTTTCGCATTACCCACCTGTGAGAATCTACATTTTCTCTCAACGAAGAATATAATTAAGACAACATATTCCCGTTTCACAGACGACCACTTAGAATCCAGTTTAAGATTAGCAGTTAGTAATAATATACCGAGGTATTCAAGATTGGGGCAGATAATACGAAGACTAAGTCGTCTATTGAGACTATAGATATAAAAACTAATTTTAAGGGAAAGTTACTTAATTTGTGATGTATTGTGGATTGTTTAAAAATGCATCATTTGATATTAAATTCATAGGAATAATTATTATGTTTGTATTTTGTGTTTTACTTAAAACGTAGTTTTAAAAAGTAAGTTTTGTTTTTCTATTCTGTAGTTATATAGGTAAGTATACACATTCTGCATTTATTATTGTTGTAACATAAATATTGTGTTGAGCTTTTCTTTTTTGCTTATCACAACTACGTCACATGGTGGACTGCGACACCTTGAAAAAATTAAAAGTAGACCGTGCCATGTAAAAGTCTGCCCACCCCTAGTCTATGCCATGGGTACTCAACCTTTTTTTCTGTTGGGCCGCATACTTATGTCAATTATTACACGTGGGCCGCATACATATGTTAGTTATTTCACGCGGGCCGTAACATTAGGATAAAGGGTTAGAAGTGCTTTAAAGCCAGTATTTCTCAAACTGTGGGTCGCCCCCCCAGGAAGCGCGGTATCCCTGCGAGGGGGACGCGAGCATATTGAAAATAAAAGGTTTGAGAAAATAATTTTTTGGAATGAAGAAAATCAAAATGCTTTCTGACATAATAAAAAATGCACATTTACGCTGATATTATTTATATATATGATGTGGTGATCATCAAAAATAAAAGATTCCGCTTCAAACGTTCATTAGCCATCTTTGATCCTATAACCAAATAAAAAAAGACATTTTGTTTGCTTTACTGTATTCACACGATGAGAGATTTTTTTTATTACTTTTATTACTTTAACCCCTAAAATACTACTTTTGACTATCATATATTTGACCTTCAAACTTACTGGTATGTTTCACTCCATCCGTTTTTCTTTTAGGAAAGTTGTAAATAATATTTTTCTTTTGCTTTTTTTTCCCATGTGAATGAGTTATATGATATATGGGTAAGCATATTGAATACTTTGAAGGATTATTTGGCCAAGATGTATTTTTACGCAATTCTATTTTAGAACTAATATCCTTTTTTTTAATACACTTTTAACACGGGATCGGTCGCGCGATGCGCAGAGTCATTTGATGTTCACGAAATCGTTAATTCTGGGAAAACTGTTTATTTGTTACCAAGGACCTTGACAGAGTATCCTCCATTATGACAGTCTTAATGGGAACTAAAATGAATTTATCATATTTCGCCCTCTTTTTGGGGGTGTTGCAAACGGTTTTTTTACAATCAAGTTACTAGTTTTGATCGAATTCCCTGCCCGACCACTTTTGTTCAAAAATATTTTCTATGAACATGCTTTTTATCCTTTATTAAGGGCACGGAAATTTGGAACCTTTTCATCAATTTTATTGGATTTTTTCGAAAAGAATCAAAGAAAAATTGAAAAGTCCTTGAAAGTAGGTATAAGTATATTTTCTCTTAATTAAATTACTCACTAGAATTGTGATTTTTATTGTGTATAGTAAAAATAATTATAAAATAAATTACAGTTTAAAAACAAACTAAAAAAACACGCTTTTATAGTGAATCGAACTAAAAATAAAAAATAATAAAAATATATATTACTTAAAAGTAACATATACAAAATTTAATACTTATCTTGTTAATTTGTACGGTTTATAATTATGATCGTATTTTAGCTTTAGCACCCTCCCCCCAAAGTGCATTATTATTGCATTCAATACATTATTATTTTGGGGGGGGGCGCGATAAAAATTATAATTAAAAATTGGGTTTCCAGTAGTTAAAGTTTGAGAACCACTGCTTTAAAGCCAACAAGATAACATTGGAAATTTTAAATGCAAAATATTGTAACTCCTGTTTTGCCTTTTTTAATTATTATTTTTGTCACTAACACTAAATTCGATGCATTTAAGAAACACTCCAGCACAATTAATGCATCCGTAAACGGTTTCATATGATTATCAATAATATAACAAATTTCATAGGATGTCCTCACCGTTGTAATATTACCACACAAAAAAACTTTGTTGCTGTTACATAGATTATTCACACAAGAAAAACCCTATTTATCAACTCTTGAAAGAAATCTTCGAGAAAAAGTGTCATTGAATGATTCCGGTTTATTGGTATTTTTTAGTACAGCACTTTCGTGACAAATCAAACACAATTACTGATCCATATTTGCTTTTCACTACAAACGAGTCAACCTCCCAATCGTCTTGAAACGATTTATTTTTTTCAAATATTTTTCGCTTGCAAGATATGAAAGATAGTTAAAAATTAGCTTCATCCATAAAATGGTCGCTACTCCGTTGTTATCAGTTATTACTAACAATAACCGTTCCAAATGGAAAATTTTACGGGTAGAATTCGTACCTGTACGACAGCCAAAAAAAAAAAAAAAAAAATGATATATTGGATTTTTTGACAAAGAATTTCCCACCAACTTTTTAACATAATGTTCTTCATGACCGGGGTAATTAAAAAGGCTCGGTGGACCGTAGGTTGAATATCGCTGCTCTATGTTCTTTGTCCATTATTTAGTAAATCATGTGTATTGTCCTTGCGTAAATAAATTAATCAATAACTGTTACACAAAAGAGTCTTTATTAAACTCACTTCGAATTTACTACCTCTAGTTTAATCTTTGACGCGTCCAACGCTCTACACATCTCTAAATTTGTTAAGAAAAAAATTCAAAAGGAATTATAAAAGAGCAATAGATTTGAATTTCCAACTTACTAAAAACCGAAAAATATTTTCACATATTCTGACACACACAATTTAAAAATAATTATAAAAATTTCATTTAAACTTTTTTTTTTACTCAAAGAAAATGTCTTTGTAATAATATATAGTATTATTTAGTTACTTAACTTTAGTTACTTTAGTTACTTTTCGTATAAATATTAAAAATTGGTATCTCAGACTTCTCGTCCTTTTGACTGATGTAACATTAACGTTGTACATTTATATATAAATCCTAATTACTATCTGAATAATTGAAAACTACAAAAAATTGGACAATTTCTTATATTTTTCATATCATTTCTACTTTGGGAACATTATATTAAATTGAAGGACACATCATTATTCATTTTCTCTTAGCCTTCAAGATTATTATTTCATTTTTGAAGATTTTTTGACATAGTTTTCACTTAATTGTAAAATATTGCTGTAACCCTAGAAGACGCCTAAGCCCTATAAGAAAACTAAAATAGTTTTTTTTTCAAAGGAACTAGTTTTTTTAAAATAACTAAACTGTTAAACCTTATAAAATAACTGAAATAGTTTTTTTTTCAAAGGAGCTATAGTTTTTTTTTCTAACATTTCAAAATGAGCGAAATTAAGAGGCCCAATTTTCTACTAGAGGAAATTTTTAGAAATAAGAGACGTACTGTAGTTTAAATTGAATGGTCAGAGGCAAGAAATGTTTTTCTTTTTTAATTCGTAAAAGCAGTATTGATCATTTTAATTATCATGGAAATTTACGTAAAATAAAATAAAAAAATAATTAAATTAAATTTTGTTGCATTTAAATTAAATGTTTTATTACAATCATACTCTCCCTTACCTGTACTCTCTAGTACACACATGAAAGAAAAAAATGTGCCCTCAACAAATTCTTTTGGATTAATGATACAAAGAATTTCATTATTATTACTACTGTCACTTATGTTCAAGAATCTATTGATACGTATGTAATTACATTTGACAAAATATTCAAAAGTTAGTTATACGCATGCGAAACTACAAGTCACGGAGCAAATAACTCGAAACCAGCAATTTCCAACTGGGGCCAGGTTGCCCCATAGGAGGTCTAAGAGAGTATTTTTATGTTTGTGATAATTGATAATCCAGAGGTATATTGGGGGTCGATGACAAATTTGTTCAGTTGTATAATTTTCTTTAAAATGTATAACCTACAAAGAGAACGAAAACGAAACAGAAAGGAATTTTGAAGATTGTTATATTATTAAAAGGGTTAAGCTGGGGAGAAGAAATGTACCTTACTCCAAACGATAGAATAAGTCATGTCTGTGACGCGAAGGTCGTTTAAGAAATAATAGTGGTTTAAGTACCCTACCTAGCAAACCCATATCATACAAAAATTACTCATGTCTTTTCTACGGACATGTCAACATCCGTTTCTTTAATGATTACATTAAAGACCTGCTAAAGACCTTGAAGATTATTAATGAATAGGCGTTGAATAGGCGTTTATTTTTGGGCGTCTGGACTGTAAAACAGTCCTCAATCCCATATCGTGAGAGTCTATGATGTTGGGCATGGCAAAAGTGGTGTTTTCCATTCTGCTGAGTGGCATGTTGGCGATTGGTCGGGCGATGGAATCCGGGAGGCGTGGCTATGGTTCTTCATCTGGGTGGAAAGTTTTTGAGTTTTTTTTTGGCTTGGCTGAGAGCTAAGAGATTGCTCTCTGATTGGATGTTGGGTACAGTGAACATTGACTCCGACTGGCTGCCCCGGGGGCTGAGATTTAAATTATGGGGAGGAGCATGTACAGTGGGGAGAGCAGGAGAAAAATATTGACAAAAATAAAGAAAGTTAAATTTTAGTAAATATGGTGTGCAATAAAAATTGCACGAGGAAATAGAATTACGAGGATTATAGGAGTCAAGAAGAATTCTTCTTGGTCTCTTTGTATTGTCATTAGGGGTATATTGAGATAAATTTTGCATATTGAGATATTATTGGTAGCTTCTAAATCATTAAAAAAGTTAATTGCAATATTCTGAATATGAGATTTGAAACTGTTAATTTTAAGAGTATTACGTATGTCGTCATTACGCATGTATCTTATGGCTTTGACGATCATACGTATTAAAGAGTTTTGCAGGGTATCAAGTATATTAATATTTGTTTTAGCGGCATAACCCCATACTGGACATGCATAAGCTAAGATGGGACGCATAACGGCTGTATAGAGAAGCACTTTGTTTTCTATACTTAAATGAGAATTCCGGCCAATTATAGGAGGGGGTAAAGTTTAAATATTATTTTCCGGAATTTGTCGCGAACGTAATAAATGTGTTGTTTCCAAGTTAGGTGTGTGTATCAAAGATAATTCCAATGTATTTGGCTTCCTGAGACCAGGGGATTTGGGTGTTGTACATGATAATAGGTGGTGGGAGTGATTGTTTTTTCGTGAAAATAATGGCAGTAGATTTTTCGACATTAATACTTATTTTCCATTTGTCGTAGAAATTTTGCAATAGTAAAAGGTGTTTGTTTAATGCGAAGGAAATTGTTTCTAGTTTTTTATACGTGGCGTGAATGGCAGTATCATCAGCGTAAAGGTTAATTTTAGTGAGTGAATAGTCAGGGATATCGTTGATGTAGAGGTTAAAAAGCAAGGGACCGAGCAAGGAACCTTGGGGACACCCTGCAGAAACAGAGTGTTCATTAGAAAGGGTCTCATTAATTCTGATTCTGAAGGAGCGATTAGTGAGGTATGAGTGAATAAGATGGATGTGGAATGTCAGAGGATGTGGAATATTAAAGGTAATAAGCTTAAAAATAAGACCATTAATCCAAACACGATCGAAGGCTTTCTGGATGTCCAGAAAAACTGCTCCCGTGCTTTTCTTTTTCTGGAAACCTTCAGAGATATTTTCGGTGAGTCTTAAAAGCGGGTGAAGGGTAGAGAGCTTGTTAGTGAAACCATACTGATTGGGATTGAGGATGTTATTTTCATTGATAAAGTTTTTTAGTCTGTGAAGAATAATAGATTCGGTTAGTTTACCGATAGTGGAAAGGAGAGATATTGGTCTGTAACTAGATGCGAGATGAGGGTCCTTGCCGGGTTTGTTAATGGGGAAAATAATGGCTTCTTTCCAGTTATCTGGAAAGTGATTAAAATTGAGGATTTTGTTAATTAGAATTGTTAAAATAAGGATTAGTTTAATTGGAAAGTTTTTTAACATGCGGTTAGTTATATTGTCTTTACCAGGGGCTTTTTTGGCATTGACATGTTTAATGTAGTGGATAATTTCATCCGGGAGAGCGGGTTCGATGAGAGAATTAGGGGGTAGAAAGAAAATTATTTACGGTAGTATTTATTAATTCATCATTTTGATTATAACTATCATCTTCGCGATCGTTTTCAACAAAATTATTTTTATGTTAGTAGCAAGAAGGTTAGCTTTTTGCTGATCAGTGACTGCCGTACCTGTCGCACAGTTAAGAGGTGGAATTTTTGGTCTTTTGTTTTTGAAAAATTTTTGCGTGCGCCAAAGGCTATTGTCTGCGGTGTTAAGAGCTTCGAGTCTTTTTTGCCAAATGATATCATTATATTTTTTAAGTTCTTTTTTAAGATCAGATTGAGCTCTGTTATAATGTGATTTGAAAATGGGATTAAGGGTTTGATGATAACGTTTTCTGAAGTAATTTTTGATTTTAATCATCTGGTTAATGTTATGCGGAGTGAAGTTCCTTCGGTCTGTTTCTATTGGTCGGGAGGCGTGGCTATGAGTATCAATGACTGCTTCGGTGAACTCTGTGATTTTTTGTTCTAGGTCGTTAGTATTGTTAATATTATTAGGATGGAAATCAAAAAGAGAAAGATTTTTATTTAGATTTATTTTGAATGTTTTCCAATCTGTGGAGACCGCTCTGGGATTTGGGGGTGCTTCTGCGAGTTTGAAGTTAAAATTTAAGAAAACCGGATTATGGTCTGAGGAAAGATCGTCGATGGAGTTAATTGTAAAGGGGTAATAGAAGTTTTTAATTAGTGCGATGTCAATGGTGTTTGCGGAATTGTGACCAAATCTAGTGGGAGTTGAGGGAAAGGCGATGTTTAAGTTAAGCATATTAGCGAAATTAAAGAGGTGTCTTCCTCTGGTAGTATTATTTTTACAATTCCAAGCGTTATGAGTGGCGTTGAAATCTCCGAAGAGAATACAATTACTAGCTGTTTGAATAAAGTGCTCGATGTCAATAGTAAATAAATTTTCATCGGAAGAGGGAGGAATATAAACACTTGTAATAGAAATGGGATCATGCTTGGGGGGAGTTAGTATTATATTAGTTGCTTCAAGAGCTCGAAGAGGAGGGGTGGGGAGGCAGTAGTGTTTGAGTGAGTTTTTAACTAGGATCAGAGTTCCACCTGCGGTCCGCGGTCCATCAGAGATTCTGTCGTTTCTGTGACAGGTGTAATTCGCTATGTTAAAGTTGTGAGAAGGTCTCAGGTGAGTTTCTTGTATGAGAAAAATATCCGGGGAGTGCTTCTCTATAAAAATACGTAGTTCAGCAATTTTTCTTAGTAAGCCGTTTGCGTTCCATGAACACAAACTGAGACCAATCGGGGATGAACTATACATTATTAATATTGTTACAGGATGCCTCTATTTGGGCGTACAATTGATTGGGGTTTAATTGTTGGTTTGTATTTAAGTTATTGCCGTTACAAAGAAATTGGGATAGCTGCATAAGACAATGCATTGTCATTTGCAGCGTAGTTTGGATATTAATATTATTATTCATGTTATTAAAGTTAAAATTGTTATTTCTACGATTAAAATTGGGGAAGTTATTATTATTATATCTGTTATTGGGGAGAATTGGTTTGTTGGTCTCAGTTTGTGCCGAAGACCCAGGTCCGCGTGTCGCCATCTGAGGGTGTTTTTGAATTATTAGCTCCGGTTGTCGCTTGTGCGTAGGAGATATTAGGTCTAACTAAGCTATTGTAAATGTTGGTGTAAGAATTTCTGTTGTTTTTCGCGGCTCCTTTTGGGGGTTTGGGGAATGAGGGGCAACCTCGATAGTTTGCCATATGACCGTATATGTTACAATTTATGCAGTAATGTGTTTCAAGTTTTTGTTTAATGGGGCAATCTCGGGTGAGGTGGTTTTCACCACATTTTAGACATCTTGGGTTTAAATGGCAGTTTTCTGAGCTGTGATTGAAATTGTTGCAGGTGTAACATTGAGTTACACCCCTACCATCATAACCCTCAACTCTGATGCTGAGGTAATTTAGGGTTTTAAGATCGAATATTTTGAGATTGTCAAGATTACGGGGAGGGTGATTAAAAAGATTGGGAGGGGGCGTTTGTTTTTTCTTCCAATTAATTGGTTAACTCTATCTGGGGTGAATCCTAGGATTTCCAAATCCTGTTTATTTCCTCTTGGTTTGTGTTTCTGGGGAGGCCTTTGATAACTACTTTAATGGGGCGTTCTGCTTTTGATTTTATAGTATAAAATTGAAATTTAAGTAATTTAAGGTGTTGTACGGCCATGCGTCTTTCTTCGGCGCTGTCAGTATAGAGTTTTAGAAATTCACCCGTTAGGCGGGATCTTATTTTGGGGAATGCTTTTGTTATTGCAGCCATTTCGGCTTTGTAGTTCTTTTCGACGAAAAGCATGATGGGTGGTGGGAGTTGATTTTGTGGAGCATTTTGACTGGCCGAATTGTTCGAGCCATTTTCGTTGGCGACGGGACCTGAGTTTTCGAGGTTGTTAAAATGAGTGCCTTGTGGCAGTTCAAATTTATTTTGTGACAAGTTAATTTCTTCGTTATCGGCAGATTCAAGAATAACTTTTCTTGCCGTTTTTCTTTGGGGGGATATTCAAAGTTGGAAATTTCTTTCCTTTTTCCAGAGTAGCTAGTATCAGGGGACGATTTTAAAGGGGAATTTTGTGGAGTTTTTTCATGGTGGGGGCAGCCAGGGATAATACAGGGTTCGAAGGAGTCAATGTCACTTACCGCCAGTGCCATGGCTTCTTCGATGTCGTGCAGCTCAATGAGTGCTCTGACGTAGAAGGGTTCATCAGGGTGGTGGTCGAG
This sequence comes from Trichonephila clavipes, assembly GCA_019973935.1. Classification (NCBI taxonomy): domain Eukaryota; kingdom Metazoa; phylum Arthropoda; class Arachnida; order Araneae; family Nephilidae; genus Trichonephila; species Trichonephila clavipes. The sequence continues at coordinate 863,548 of BMAU01011212.1, read as the reverse complement.
CATCATCATCAGTGCGTCTACGCAGGCCTGCTTGCATCTGCGGAAAGTTTCCATTTTGGCAAGCTGAGCTTTACTGTATTTCAACTGCTCACATGATGTAAGCTGAGGCGAAGGTGTCCTCGTAGCGTTCCGTTGCGATTCTGCTTGTTCCAGTTCCATGTCGGTAGGTAGGTTGGCCATTTCCAAGTCGTAATCAGTCTATTAGAAGGGTAGAGTGAGTAGAGGTTAGCTCTGTCGCAAGAGCCCTGAAAAGGGCTGTGGGAGTCAGAAAAGTACGTGCTCAGTCCGTGGCTTCCGAAACAGAAATCATTTCATTTAAGAGCCCTCGTGTAGCTAAACACAGTGTGACGTTAATATTCACTCCTTCGATCATGAAAGCTCATTAAAACTACAAAAACTTGATCAAAATATGACAGCTTTGCCAGCAAATAACATTTCTGTAATATTAGTGAAAAGTGTCTCTGATTTGCATCCTTTATTAAGGTCTTGCACTTTTCAATCATTTTAGTTCAGTTTTATTGGATTTTTTCTCAAATCATCAAAGAAAAAATTAATAGTCCGTGAAAGCTGGTAAGTATACTTTCTCTTAATTAAATTATTCACTGGAATTTCAATTTGTATCGTATACAGTAAAAATAATTATTAACAAATGATTGGGGTGACTGAGTCCCCCCGCACTACCATTAGCGTTTGTATCGAGTGCGCGCCTGCTCCCGGGTTAAAACATTTTGTAGTCTTCTCGCTTTAAATATTAAAAAGTTGCACAATTATTCTTCATAGGAACTTTATATTCTTTTTCATTATTTAACATTAATTCTAAATGCTAATTCTGTGAGGTTTAAAATTACAGATCTCTTAAATAGTTATTCACATTTATAGCATTTATCTAAAAAAATCATTTAACATTTTTGTATACAATGTCGTGCACGCAGTTTTACTCTCCTTACAGTTCAGCTATTATATCAAGATTAATTTTTTATTCCTTTAAAAAATGAACTCGTGCGAAGAGAGAGCCGGTGTTTTAACCAGTATACGTTTAATGTATCTTAGAACTGAAAAAGGTATTTTATAAATAATTTCTTAATACTAAATTACGAAGAAGTTTAATAATGATTAGTGACTTCCATGGGCTTGTCTTGTAGAGCAAAGTTTTTCAAAGGAAGGTTTAATATCAGAAATTGACACTAAGTTATTTTCTATATTTAGCTGAGATCTATATTTTGTCTTCAAAGCAGCCACCGTAGAAAATACGTTTTAACAAAGGTAGGATATTGAAAATGGTAATAGTATACGAAGTGCTTTTGTTTTCAGTGCAGAAAATTCATCATCCACCTCTACCCAAAATTCAAAGAGCGATTTATTACAAAATTGCCTTTTAATTTTTCACTGGATGTGAAACCTATGAAGATTTCTTCTTCGTAAGTTGAGAGCCCTTCTGGAGTATCTTGAAATAGATCTCTAATCCACCCGTAACTTGCTACCAAGTTGTCCTCATCAAGAAAATACTTTTTAAAATTCTTTGCCAACATGGCTAAATGATTTTACATGGTTTTAGAAACAACTTTCACATGTTGTTCTTCAGATTTGTAAGTTTTAACACATAACAATCTGGGGCGTTTTTTGTCATCATTTACTTCAGTAATGGTAAATCGAAAATTTAAATATTTTTGAGAAAATTTCCTTGAATTAATTTTCTGAACCATGCTCGTCTGTTTACTTGTTGATCCTTTATTATCGTCGAATTTTTGCTTACGACTTAAAAATGTATGTATGATTTTGTTTTAATATATTGCCGTAAATACTTAATTACCGTTAATTACAATTAACGTGCAAATTAAAAAATGTACATTCAAGCTAGATTCGGTAGCTATAGAAGTATCGAGTCGACCAAAACTGACTGGAATTGTACGAGTAAAAGCATTTTTACATGTTTTGCGCAGACGTCCGATAGGTTGCCCAGACTCACGCAAACGTACCCGATAATGCCAGATGTGATGGATATGATAGAGAGCAACATAGACTAGACTATTTTTCTAATGACATTTGTACTTTGAGAAATGGATGCTGGAGGAAATAAATCTTTAGTTAAATATATCATTTTGTGATCTGTTCCAATTTAAAAATTAGAGAAAGAAAAATAACATACTAATAAGTAAGTAATATATATTTTACGTAATTTTTATAAAATATATATTACTTAAAAATAACATACACAAAATTTAATACATATACAGTTTATAATTGAGATGGCTTTGTAGCTTTGCGTCAAAGTGCATTTTTACTGCAGTAAATACATTATATTTGTACAGGGAGGGGGGGGGGGCGACAAAAATTATGATTGAAAATGGGGTCGCCAGTATTGAAAGTTTGTGAAAGACTGGTTTAATGAATTTCTTGATGCCAAGCGACATTTCTAATGTTAGATAATAGTAAGGATGACTGATAAAAATTCTTACCATATATATTTTTCTTTAAAATTTCTTTTACAGCAAACACAAAACTTTAACCTCTTACAAAAACTTGTTCTTATTAACGCAATATACCTAATAGTTTGGAATGTAACATTTTATTTCATTCGTGAGGAGGATTTAAATTGAAATACAAGAAAACGCTTAGAATATTTGAGTTTCTCTTCCGCCATCTATTCCCTTTTTAGTTCCTGTGTTCCTCGATCTTTTTTAGATAAAATCAAATTTTAAGAATGCTTCAGCTCCTCTTCCGCATTTTCTTTTGATCACTATGATTTTAATCACAAAAGCATAAAGTAATCAAATTTAAATCGAAGCTATGCTTACTTTTAGCAAAAATGGCACCTTATTAAACTTGATGGGTTTTATTTAAATTGCCAATAACCGGAGCGAGAGAAAGCATGCAAATGAAAAAGAAGGCTTGTTTAGTCATAAAAATTCTTATCTTCAAATCTAAAAGTGGTAGTTTGGGGAAAGAGTGTAGGTCACTTGACGGTGGTTCAAATGTACGAGGACCATCGTCAACAGTCTTCGCGTTGCTTTATACTGCAATGTTAAGAAAACTCTCACTCATATAAAATAGGAAACAAATTATCTGAATGTAAAAAATATATAATTTTTTTTCTTAACTTAGTCCAGAATTATCACAGGCGTGAGAAATAGAAGAGTTGACATTTTGACAGAAGTTAGCAGGAAATGGCTGGAAAAAAATGCAGGTTTTACTGTGCCTTTTTCTACGGAAAATTTCAGCATTCTGTAAACCCTGCCCTGCTTATTTGTATTTCATGACTTGATTATTTTTATTTTATGTAACAGCTCTTTTCTACTGTGGGTGTTCACAGTCACCAGTACTCGACTCCACGGAATCAGCAAAGACATGAATGTCTGACCATAACAACTCGGCTACCCATTCAGGCTTTTATAAAATTACACAATTTAATTTTAGAATTTAATACTTTTTTAAATTTTAGGGAATAACTACAAGATGTACTTGTCTTTCTAGAGGCACTCCAGCATTTTACAAGCATATAACAAGCTCCATAATTTTTCATCAACTGACAGAGCCTTTATATCAGGGATGTCAAACTCGCGGCCCGCGGGTTTCAAACGGCCCACAACGAACATTTTCCGGACCGGTCAGTATATCGGCGCGTAATAATAGTATATAATAAAATATCTAAAATTTCGAATAGTGAAATAGGAAAAATGGTAACAGAGAAGAGATGTCAATTGTCAGAGCGTAAACACTAAATTTTCTTGTTCTTTTATTTAAGTTAGTCATAATGTATTCGAAATAAACTTTCATTTCTATGAATATTGATTTTTTTTTCGGTCCACCTGAAGTCAAACATTATTTGTTTAGTCCAAGTTAACCTTTCAGCTAGACACCCTTGCTTTGCATCATTACTATTAGTGTATATTTTAATATCTTGGTCTGAAAGGAGGACCCTGATTTCTGAGAGAATCTTATTAAGCTCTGTGAGTTGGAGTCTATAGTTAAAAATGATTTGTATAAGATAAAAGAGAGCGGCAGACTACGTTTGTCTACTAGTATTTTTACGAATTATCACATTAATTTTATTATTTCTATTAAGTTCTGAGTTTAAAATTTTGAAATTAATGCTAATGCCTAGTGGTGGATTGTAAGTGTCTAACACACCAGCCTTAGCAATTTTAACATACTGAAATCCATCTGGTTTCTATTCTTTTCATTTGCTTTTTGTTAATAGGTACATTTAAATGCAAGCAGTTTTTGATCAAGGAGGAAGGGAAAGAATTTCAATCAAGGTTTTGTCGACGTCTCGATTTCTTGAATAGCACTGTCTTTTTCTCAAACTCGCTGCTTTAGAATGCTCGCAAGAGGGTCATTCTGTTCGTAGTTTGCTGTTAAAATACTTACATATGATCTTGTAGATCCGGCTGATGATGTCGAGACCGAATCAATTACCATGGATTAATCCAAATCTGTAACTGGTAGAATTCGATCACAAATGATGTCGAATGGGCTTCAGGACACTTCTGTCTGATATCCGCTCGCGTCTAGATTAAACATAACACATATATAATGCACCGACACACAACTTTACCAGTTTATAATTTAATAACTTAACTTAACTCAGTGGTGCGGCAGCCCATTAGGGTCAAGGCCTACTGTTCCCAACTCAGTAGCCACGACCTTGAGCCCTGAGGTGCATGAGCAGATGTTCCGGTCAAGTGGTCAGCCTAACGCGAAACCACCAGTGTTAAGTTCCCAAGCAAGCTTGATACTCATTTATCAACCCACTAATGCAGTGCTTCTCAAACTTTCGATACTGGCGCCCCCTTTTCAATCCCAATTTTTATCGTACCCCCTTATACATTAATAATGTACTGAATGCAATCATAATGAACTTTGATGCTAAAGCTACAATAGACGATCTTAATTATAAACCATACAAATCAGTAACATAAGTATTAAATATTGTACACTACTTTTAAGTAATAAATAAATAAAATAATAGGATAATTATATTATGTGTGTTATTTTTCCTTTCTCTAATTTTTAAATTTAACATTTTGCAAAATGCGGTGGCTGCTTAGAAAACAAAATATAGATATCTACTAAATATAGAAAAAGAACTCAGAGGGTCAATTTCTAATCATAAGCATTCCTTATAAAAACTTTGCTCTTTGCAAGACAAGCCCATGGAAGTCGTTAATACATATTAAACTTGTTCTTAATTTAGTATTAATTAATTAGTTATAAACTACTATGGAGTACTGATACATTAAAAGGATACCGGCTGAAGTACCCGCTTGCACGAGTTCATTTATAAGAAAATAAAACATTATTGAAATAATCGTTGAATTTTGTAAGGAGAGTAAAGCCAAGTGCGCGATAATGTTTACAAAAATGTAAAATGATTTTTTTTAAATGATTGCTCGCAGTATAATTAGTTTAAAGCGAACTATAATTTAAGCCTTACAGAATTATCATTTAGAATTGATGTTGAATAATGAACAATAATATAAAATTCAGATAAAGAATAATTGTATTATTTTTAATATTTAAAGCGAAAAGACTTCAACATGTTTTAACCCTGGAACAGGCGCGCACTCGATACTAATGGTCCAGCGGGGTTATTGAGTCACACCAATCCTTTTTTTATAATTATTTTTATAGTACACAATAAAAATCGTAATTCCAGTGAATAATTTAATTATGAGAAAATATACTTACCTACTTTCAAGGACTTTTCAATTTTTCTTTGGTAACAAATAAACAGTTTTGCCAGAATTAATGATTTCGTAATCTGTGTGCCTAGCGTGTCCACTTCCGGGTAAAAAGTGTATTCATTATGATAATATATCTGTTACTAATAAAAAAATTTGTAAAACGTTTTTGGTTGTGCTTTATATATTTTAGAATACTCTTAAATATATATATATATATATATATATATATATATATATATATATATATATATATATATATGTACTCTCTCTCCGTGGTTTTCCAAATATAAAACTCTTTTCATGGAAAAAAGCGCAACAGAGAAATACATCTCTTACAACTTCCCTAAATGAGAAACAAACACACACATAAGAGAGAGGTCATGACTAACTGTACCAATAACTTAGAAGGTCAAACAAATTACAGCTATAATGTGCAGTATTTCAAAAATAACGACAGTGATGATTTTTTTTATGTTCCTAATTTTTTCGATTCTGGATCCGGCATCTGTTTCTTCTCTGAATGAGTAGTATGTTAGGATTAAAAGGTAGCTTAATAAAAAATCTCTCATCATGGGATTACAGCAAATCAAATAAAATTTTTTTGTTTGGTTATAGGATCAAAGATAGCTAATTAGGTATTGAAGAAGTTTTTATTTTTGATGACTTATGGTATCCGACTTCCCCAAAATCATGATTTTTTTCAAATATTGACATTTTTTTATGATTTCATTTTATAGACCATCTTATTAGCTTGATAAAAATATCAAGCTTTTTAATGTCCTTTCACTAGAAGGAAAACTACAAGCGTTTTAATAAAAGAAGATGCCATAACTTTACACAAGATGTCAAACTTTAAAATGCGTTTTACTCGAAATGTGTTTTTTTCGAAAAACTCAAACGGTGACAGCGGTTGCTCAAAAAGTTTTGAATATAATTTGCTGAAATTTTTTGTGAATGTTTCGTTTAACAGTAGAAGTGTTTTGATTTTCAGATTTATCAATAACTGTTTTATTTCATAATTTACAGTCCTTTATGTGAATATAATCACTGTTTTTTTTAAGCAATTTCATATAGTCACTAAGATAGAGTGCTCTAGTTTTTGTAAAAATTAAACTATCTATTATCCTGAAGGTCATTTCAAACATGAATAACGAAGTAACACATTAAAACGGAAAAATTGAAAATTTGTTCAAAGCATTTTTGTACAGAGCGGGCCCCGTTTATTGTAATTTTTTGTACATTTTCACCAGTTTTTTCCCATTTTAATAATAATATTTTTTTTTCTAATTTCAATTTTACGATTTTTCTTTAAAATATACTAAATAAATCTAAAAATCAAAAAAAAAAAAATCCTACTAGGATTAAATGGAAAATTCTCTAAAGTGCGCGATATTCTGAAAACACAAAGAGGAAAAAGCATGGACGAATTATTGAAAATTTTAAGGGAAGAAGAAGCAACTTTAAACTTGCCAATTAAAACTCGCATGGATGGAATTAATTCTGAAGCATTTTATTGTAGAGAAAAAATGAAAAGCAAACGAGACTGTGTTATATTTGCAGAAAATCAAATCATCTAGCTAAGGACTGTTATTATAGAAACAAGAACTCTCCAAGTACAAGCCAAAGAAACCATTCGTCTAGAAATGGACACGTATTTACAGCTTCCCATCGAGAAGAAAAACTTTGTGACAATATCTGGATTCTGGATAGTGGTGCATCCTGTCATATGGCTAAAGAATCTGTGTGGTTCAAAAATATTAGTCCAGAAGTGATGGACATTTACTTAGCCGATAAAAATTCTAAAATGATGAGCCAAGGAACTGGAAACGTTTCAGCTAAAAATGTGAGTACAAAACATTGTAATTCTATTAATCTAACAATTACTGATGTCAGTAATGTTCCTCAATTAAGATGTAATTTACTGTCTGTAACATGTTTAATGGATAAAGGTTATAAGATTAAATCAGAAAATAATTGTGTATTGATATATGATAAAAATGATAAGTTAATAACTAAAAAGCATTTAAAAATAATGGTAGATTAGAAATTAAATTAGAACCTATGTATAATTCTGAGTGTTTTATTTCTGACCAATCTACTAATAATTATGAAATTTGGCATAACAGGTTATGTCATTTAAATTGTAAATATATGCTTAAAATGAAAGATTATATTGATATTGATAATGTAAATAATTTCACATGTGAAACTTGTGATATAAGTAAGGTAACCAGAAAAACTCATCATAGTATTGATATATATCAAAGCTCACAAATTCTTGAGTTGCTCCATGCCGACCTGTGTGGTCCAATTAATATCGAATCACATGGTGGTGCAAAATATTTTATGGTAATTGTAGATGATTTTTCTGGCATGTACTTTACTTATTTCTTAAAAAATAAATATGAAGTGTTTGATATATTTTCTCAATTTAAAGCCAAATATGAAAATTTAACTCATAAAAGGATTAAAAAGATAAGAACTGATAATGGGTTAGAATTTGTAAATGAACTAGATACATACCTGGCTAATTCAGGAATATTTCATGAAAAAACTATTCCATACAATAGTGAATCAAATGGCAAGGCAGAAAGAGCCAACCGTGTTCTTCTAGAAAGAGCTAGATCTTTATTATATGAAAGTAAACTTCCTTTAAAATTTTGGGCTGAAGCTATTAATTGTAGTACTCAAGTATCTAATGTTACACCACGAAAAGGGAAAGAAAAAATCCCATTAGAAATTTGGACAGATAATAAACCAAAATTAAATTATCTGAAAAAATTTGGCTGTGTTGCCTATTTTCACGTTCCGAAAGTATTGAGAAATAAATTTGAAGTTCCGGGAAGACGTGGAATTATGCTAGGATATGCTAGAGAAAGGAGGGGATATCGAATTTATGATATTAAAAATCAAAAAGTAATTGAGGAGAGATCAGTTAAATTTAATGAATATTTAAAAGGTAGTAATTATGTAGGTGAGATAGAAAACGAAACATGGGATATTGACTCGTTTTTTGAAGTCTCTTCCGAAAGAAGCGAAATTAATCAAAATACAGAGAATGGAGTGTTGTATAATTTTGATATAAATAATGGACCTGGAGCAATTGAGAATGATAACTCAATTCCCCTTCAGACCACGTCATCACCTCGGACAGGCAGAATCCAAATCCTGGTACTTGAATTGAATGATGTGCAAAATCAAATCCCTGTGAGAAGATCGGAAAGACTAAAATCTAAGCTGATGTCTGTCCATTTGGTGAATAATGTACCAAACTCTTATTCTGAGGCAGAAAATAGTGCTAATTGGAAAAATTGGAAATTAGCAATGGAGAATGAATTAGATTCGTTAGATAAACATAAAGTTTGGGAAATTGTACAAAAACCTGCGAAATCAAAATTAATAAAAACTAAATGGGTATATAGCTTAAAACAAGATGATGCTGGGAAAAATATAAAATACAAAGCAAGGATTGTAGCAGCTAGTTTTAATCAAATTAAAAACATAGATTATTCAGAGTCGTATTCACCAGTTGTAAATATTGAATCTTTTCGATTGTTAATTGCACTTGCAGCTAAATTAAAGTTAAATGTTAATTTCTTTGATGTAAAAACTGCATACTTATATGGTGATTTAGAGGAGACGGTGTATGTGTGTTACCCCCTCCTGGTTATGAAAAATTAATTGGAGATGATAAAAATTGTAAATTGAAAAAGAGTACTTATGGTTTGCCACAGTCTGATAGAAACTGGTATATGAAAATAAAGGGTGAATTAGAAAATTTTGGTTTAAAACAATTAGCTTCTGATAATTGTGTTTTTATTAAATCTGTTAATCAAAGTGTTCTTATATTATGTATGTATGTAGATGATTTAGCTATTTTTTGTGACAATGATAAAATGTATAAAGATATTGTTAGTAAGATTAAAAATGTATTTGAAGTGGTTGAAAACAAAACTAATAAGTTTTTAGGCATGGAAATTGAAAAATGTGAAAATGGTATTTATTTATCCCAGTGTGACTACATTATTTCATTATTAGTCAAACATAATTTAGAAAATTGTAAAAGTGTGAAAACTCCAATTGTGAAGGGGGAAGACAAAATTTTTCCCTCTACAAATGAATTTATTGATATTACTATGTATCAGGAATTAATTGGTGAACTTTTATATTTAGCTAATAGAACTCGACCTGATATTTCTTTTGTAATGTCTTATTTATCCCAATTTAATCATAATCTAGAGAAGAGACATTACAATTTGGTTAAACGAGTGTTAAGATATTTGATGGGCTCAAAAGATAAAAAATTGTTTTATGAAAATTAATTTGGTATTTTAAATGCTAGTTCAGATGCTAGTTGGGGAAATGCAGAAAATGGAAAATCATTTTCTGGAGGTGTAGTTTTACTAGGTAATTCATTAATTTTATGGAAATGTCGTAAACAAAAGAGTGTTAGAGTTTATCAACATGTGAAGCAGAGCTATTTTCTATTTCTGAAATTTGTAAAGATATAATTTGGACTGTAAATTTGTTAACTGAATTAAAATGTGAACAATTTATAAATAATGCTGTAACTTTAAATTCAGATAGCCAAGCAGCAATTCAGTGGATTAAGGGTACCCGTTCTTCAAATAAATCAAGGTATATGAACTTACGTTTTCATTTTATAAAGGATTTAATTGAAGATACTGTAATTAAATTAGAATATGTCCAAACAGAATTTTTAATTGCAGATTTCCTTACGAAAGCCATGAATGTAGAAAAGTGGGAATATTCAATGCAAAAAATTGCATTACTCTCTTGATTTTATGTCACTGTGTTTATTGTTATATTTTATGTGTATTGTGTATATGTCTATAATGTTTCTGTATTGTTTGGAAAAAAATGTATCACTCGCAGGAGGGGTATGTTGGGGGTGAAACGAGTGAACTATTTTTTTTCTGGCGGAAGGATAACTGAGTGATCCGCCCACGCGCTCTTTTTACCCGCTTCACTCCCACGCATTCCTTCTACGGGGTTGACGAGCTGATCGGTCGCTGTGTGCAGTATCCACGATCATTATTTTCGTATTTATATAAATAAAATGTGATGTCCCAAGATACCGTAGTGTGGAAGTGATTTCACAAAAAAGAACAACAAATTTTATAAAATATTGAAAATACCTCGAAATATCAAAACATCAGGAAAAGTCCTGATAGTCATGGAAACTAAACTTTTTATTAAAATAGTGCAAACATTGCAAATAAATCTGTAAGAATTCCTGCAATCGTACTTCGGTATATTTCTTCAAACTCAATTCATTTATAATTCAATATCTTTAATAAAAATGCAGAGTTGTAAGCACAAAATAAATTTTACCATGATTCTTCCCAACAAGCAGGAAAAGTCCAAGACTTTTAAAATCGAGATATGCGTTCGAGAGTTCTCGGAACTCTGGCGCATGGGGTTATGTCACTGGAAACGAAATTCGTTACTCTTATCATGGTCCAGTTAGAAAGGAAAGATAGTTTGATTACAAAGTTCTCGTGTTATGTTTTAACTCCACTCATCGCTTTAAAATTCCCTTAATTATAAAATTGCTTTCATAATTAGCATACCTATACCTGAACAGTAAGTTGCTTAATTTTGTTACCGTTTCTTATAGTTTCTACACTCTTGAAGACTTGGTACCTGCCGAGTGACAACTTATTCTAGTGAAATCTGATAAATGATGACCGTAAAAATTAAATTCTTCCATTTCAATCGTTTTGAAAATCGAGCAAAAAAGTGGCCCGAGAAAACTAAGTGAAAGATTAAGTCACTGATAAATATAAAAATAAAGCATAATAAATTATTTTGAGAAAATAATAAGTGCAGTCATGCGACGCGCTTAGATGTTTCTGGCAGATTTAATGAAGTAAATCCTTGCAATCGAAAAAAAGAGGGGAGGGAGATCACCAAAGAGGAAATCGAGTTATCTGAACCAAAGGTCAACAATTAATTCGGCTGCAGGTCCGCACCATTTTACATTCATTAGCAAAATTTCAATATGAGAAAAAGTGCTAAAAACTTGTACCTTGTATAAAAAGTAATAAATACAAATTCCTTTTTTAGAAATCGAGAATGAGAATAGCTTATTGAAATTTTCCTCATAGCATGCAAATTAAGATCAGCCCACTTGCATCTATATTCAGTGTTGTTGATTTTCATGCAAGAAAAACTCAACTCATAAATATGCGACGACCCCAAATATAGAAAATATTTTCTCTATACAGTGACGAACATTTAACGCGAAAACGCTTAAGATGAAATATCGGTTAACACGAAATCATACAATGGTCCCGTCAAGCTAATATGTACACTGCTGGACAATTGCTAAGGACGGATCACAAATTGCTATGTAGCATAACATTAAGCGAGACATGAGGCCTAGTAGGATAAAATATAGTTGCCACACTGTTCAGACATTAGAATAAAGAATATTTATTGTTCTGGAAAGTACAAAAGCTGTGAAACATCTGAAAGAAAAAAAATGTTCATTTGATCTGCGTACGGAGAAATGGAACAATGCATCTAAAAGTCAGCAGGCCCCTTAAAGAAAAGTATCAGTACGGGATATGTCCACCGTGGAGACAGATGCAACATTCCACACGTCGTACCATACTTTTCACAACATTATCCAGCAGCTGTTGAGGCAATTTATCCCATTTCTCTCTGAGTGCACGAATGAGGGTGTTCTTGTTTGTCGGAGGATAGTTTCGACCAGCAACTTGCCTCCCCAAAGCATCCCACACATTTTAAATGGGGTTTAAATCTGGAGAACGCGCTAGCCATACGAGACGTTGAATACCCTCGCTGTCTAAACAATCCTGAACAGCGAGTGTTCGATGACATGTTGCGTTGTCGTCCATAAAAACAAATTTATCACCGACAGCACCACGGAAAAGACGAACATGAGGAAGTAGAACTTCATCAATGTATCGTTGGCCCGTCATAGTCCCATTCGCAACCACATGTAGGCGCGTGCGGCCATTGATCATGATGTCGGCCCACACCATGATACTGCATGTCGGATATCGGTCCTTTTCCTGGATATTTTCTGGATGATAAGCAGTACCACTCTCGCGCCAGATCAGTTGGCGTCTACAATCCGATGACAGACTGAACCTACTCTCATCTGAAAATAGTACGCATGCCCAGTCCTGTTCAGTCCAATTGTGATGCTCACGACACCATTGCAAACGGGCAGTACGGTGCTGTCTGGTCAATAAGACACACACAACAGGTCTGCGTGCGTATAGTCCTCCTCCCCTCAAACGTCTGGCAACAGTTTTTCGGGAGATCTGCTTTCCTGAGGCAGCAAGAAACTGATTTGCCACCTGCTGAGCTGTGATGCGCCTGTTCCTTTTTGCTGATAGGACGATATATCTGTCTTCTGCAAGCGCCGAGCTTCTAACACGACCTCCCCCGTGCCGTCTACTGCACATTCCAGTAGTTTTAAATGACTTCCACAGCCGTAAAACAACGCTGTGAGCGATGTCGAACTCCCTGGCAACATCTGTTATTTTTCGCTCTTCTTCGATCTTTCCAATAATTCGGCCACGCATAAAATCCTCTATGTGATGTCGGAAAGACATGCCAAAAATTTTAAGTTCGTCTATTAAATCTTTCCTGTAAAACTTTGACTTGAAACAATAACTGTCCACACGCGTCAAAACCTTTAAAGCTCTTATGAACGCTATCACGTGATGAACAGACGTGGGAAAAAAATTTGCATACTCATACTTCTTCTTACTAATATCCCGCACTTATTCTAAATTTTTCACATTTTGCTTCCTTTCATTTTGTGGTTGCTATGGATGATAGTGTTATCCGTGCTTAGCAATTGTCCAGCAGTGCATTTTCATGCATTTTCCCCCTTTTAGCTCGAAAATATTTCTCTACTGGATTGAACAATATACTGGAAACATCAGCTACACTGGTGAGATTTAAAAAGGGTGTAAGAGGAAAGAGAGGGGGCACCACTTGCTTTGTAGAAAGGAGACTAACTTGGCTTTGAAATAAAATCGGAATAGCCTGTGACAAGCCAATTTTGTTTATCTAAGTTACTTTCACCCTCTCTCTCTCCACCTATACAATCGCCTCACAAAAACGTCTTATCTCTCATCAGTTGACTTTGGAATTCGGTGACGAGTACATCGCAATGAGAGTAAAAACCGAGTTCGCTGGCGTATTCTTTTTCTACTTTAGAAGAATTTTTTTGCGAGCACTATGGCAAAGAGTTCGGAGAATTGCCAACTGTTATTTCTCCTAAAATACAGACAGAAAACTCTTGAGGCTGTTGATCAAAAACCAAACTTTTAAATTTTGTACTAAATTTCATTGAGTTCTTATGAATGTCTTTGTTTCATTGAATTTTATTTTTTCATGCATATATATATAAATATACGTAATGCAACTACGTGAATAAAATGTACTCTAATAAACTTAATTTTGATGAATATATGCTTTTATTTTTTTTTTGCAATATGCTTTAAAAGGAAAAAATATTCCAGTCCCCCTCAGTCAGGTGTTGATCGATGTTCACTCTATTTGGTCTTCTGTGTTTGCGGGCCGCTATTTGCCCATCCTTGATTCAAGCTATTGTTCTGTCTTTTAAGAAAAACGAAAACTATTCTAGCGTGAAACTTTAGTGCACATGAAAGGGGGCCCCGTAAATAATCTTATCCGAAATTTGAAGCGTTGGAACATCAGCGTGTTCAAAAAGTTTTAGAAAGCAATGCATTAAGTGTAAAATTACCACTTTTTTTCTTATAAATATTAGAATAAGTATTAGCCTTTGTCCTTGGATAGCATACTTACTTGGCATTGGAGTTATCCTTGATCATTAAGGAGGATCTCCCGAGCAGAGGCTTACCATTGCACATCGGTAGGCTGACGTTCGCCACATCCGCAAACAGCGGTTGCTTGGGGTGCATAATTTTTGGTAGCGGGGCTGCGCCGTGCGCGGCCCCTTCAAGCTCTTAAAATAGATATGCACTTCACTTATAATTCCTTCCCGTCACAAAAATCTCTTCCTTCGTTAATACTTGCACATCCGTGGCATTTTGAAGTACCGTGTTACGTGGCGAATGGGGTGAGATACCAAGTCACTTCGTAGTAAGGTTTATGAGATATTAACAACAATCGTTCAACTATATATAATTTTTTTGGTAGCTATGATAAAGTAACCCGGTTTTAATTTTTATTTTCTATTAATTCATATAACCACATGTACTGAAAACGTAATAACATTTTATCACATTATATAGGTGTAAAACTTTTGCAGAGAACGTAAATTACTCTTATAAATTCACCATGAAATGTAGAAATGTCATTTGTTTAGAAAATTGTGGAAAATACATATATCTTTGCTTCTATAATTTTCTGACGCCGTGTTCGGCAAGCTTTAATATAATGGCGCTACGTGTATGCATTCTAAGCACAAAGTAAAAATAACTTTCTTTTAGAAGAAAATTACGCCATAAGCTGCTTAAATTCACATTAGTAAAACTATATTTCATGAAAAAGAATATTTTAATACACAAATAATGACTTGACTCACTTCACAAACGTTTATTCTGCTTTTTTTTCCATGAAAAAATATGGGGGGTCGCAAAGTATAAAGAATATAAGGTAACCCGGGATTACGTCTTTGCATACGGGTTTTGTCTTACTCCCCCGTTACTTTCTAAAAATAGTTGTAAGGTAGGACGGGGGAGATGACCAGATTGGATGGCTCTTTCGAGCTTTGACCTAGGATTTTAAGGCTGTTTTCGGTCAATGTTAAAGGATAGGGATGAAACGGCAAAGACATTTGTGGGCAGGAAAAAGCTCCAATAATAATAAAAATTTTTATGGATATAAAGAAAATAATTGTTTAAAGGATAGTTTTTCTTGAATTTTGATTTTTTGGAAAATTACACAGTTTTCAGCATTTTTGCAAAGTGAAATTTGACTTTTCTATGTTAAAGTATAGGAGGTGGAAACGCAAAAGACATTTTAACAGAAAGAAAAAATTTTTTTAGAGTAGAATTAAATAGTATATAAGAAAGCAAGCTTCCCTCTTTGGACTAGTGTAGCCAGAATTAAGTTTTATGTTTTTCTTAATTAACTATTTTTAAATTTTAAGCTCATTCTGAATTATTTTTGGCGTAGTTAGGACTATCTCAAACAGATGGCACCACCATCGTTTGAAAAGCGAATTTATTCTGGCTACGAATACTTATTTTTGGCGATATCTTTCTGAAATATAGTCGCCAGCTGAAATTATGGTAACTTGCAAATAGTGGACAATGGAAAAGGTTTATGATGTACAGAGATTTAACATCTCAAATCTGACGAACTTTCCGATTTAGGAAAGTTTTAAATATTTTCTGCATGTGTGCTTTAAAAAATCGTTTATAATTATACTGCTTAGATTTTTTTTTTTTTTTTTTTTTGTCATTGAAGGAATGTCTGTAAGAATATTTAAATTCTGCGAAATGACTTAACGAAGAATGAAAGTATACTTACTTTATACTTGATCGAAAGTTGTGAATTAACTCACAATAAGAACACAAATTGCTACTCCTTATTCACAAATTAAAATTTTAATCTAGTTATTGTAATGCAATTATTATTATTATATTATTATTTTCTTTTTAATTAACAAAAAAAAAAATTTCCCATCGATTTTATATTTGACGTAAAACTTTACCATAAACCATTGGAACAATTATTAACACAAAATATTGTTTTCTAATTTAATTAACAGAAACTTATTTTTTCAATTAATTATATTCAGATTCTAAGCCGCACCCCAAATTCTCAGCACATTTTTGTGAAAAAAATAGTGTAAAATATATTATCGATATATGATATATTTACGGAATGAAAAGTGGCTGCGATACCCTAGTGGTCAAGGTAACGTACTCGTGGCTGGCGTATCATGAGTTCGAGCCTAGTACCGCTGAAATTCTGTCATGTAGGGGAGCGATGAACGTTAAATCTGAGAGCTCAAACGTCCTCTCATTGGTGTGGTAGTTAGGAGATGGGAGGTGCAAGCTCAGGTGTCATCCTCGTCACTTGACTATGGTTCAAAGTTACGAGGTCCGTCACCAAAAGCCCTCGTGTAGCTGATCAATATGACGTTTATATTCAATCACTAACTAAACGAAATAAAAAAAATAATAAAGGTGAATTAATAAAAAGTGAATAATTAATTTACTTTACCAGCATTAAAAGCTTTTTTCAGTCTTCGAATCTAAGCTGCACCAGAATTTTTGTAGCCTAAGCATCGGGAAAAAAAGTGCGGCTTAGATTCGAATAAATATGGCAATATCGCGATTTTAAAGTCTCTCTATTTTTAAATTTTTGCCTTTTTTTCTATTAAAAAATAATACTGTCTGGCATTTTCTGTCATTGAACATTTTCAATAACTTGATCAAGTTCTTGACTAAATTTTTAACATAATAGAAGTTGGGATTTTCTTTGCGCATTACATTTTACATATAAAATTTAGAATTAATGTTAATTCAAATTTTATCCATTTTAGTTAAATGTATGATAAAAATTTTTAAGTAGTAAAATTTTATTATGAATTCTTTATGGAAAAAGAAACATGTTGGGCATTACGATATGAACATATATTTATTGCTCATTGGAGTTTTTATTTTATTACTATAATTAAAATATTGATTTTTATTACTAGTTCATTTTTGAATTAGAAAGTAAAGCATTCAGAAAAAGATATATCTGCTGAATAATTTTAAAAACACTAATTTTTAAAAAAAATTGAAACTTAATTTTCTAAATAATTAAACGGTGTTTTCATTTTTTAAACCCAAATATTCATAATTTTTAATTTTGGAAGACTTTTTAAAATGAATGATTTATTTTATAAACGAAGGAAAAATATAACTGTTATAATTAATAATGTTTGCTTTTTTTATCTCGTAATTGTAGATCAAATTGTCAAATCAATTTTCAAATGTTAAAAAAGTTTTACATTTCTTATTTTTCTATTCATTTTCTCAGGAAATATCATAATCAGTTAAGAGCAATTTATACCTTTTTTTTCGGGGAGATATTGAATCTATCCACTAGAAAACTTAAGTCAATGTAATTATTACAAAGCTATTTTACCATAAATTATTGTTTAAAAACAATCTGGTACTCAGTATAATCACTCTATGATAAATTACTTTGCCGTTTTGTCAGCCACAATACCGTTTAGCGTCCTTTCAAAGGCATCTCGCCATGTCATGAGGTCAACATCTCATGGTATTTTTCAAGCACTTAATGCATTCTTTTAATTTTAAATTTTTTATTTCTATTACTGTCCTTAAAAATTTTTTTTACTTTTAAGTACTATTATTTAAAAAAATGTAAGAGTCATAACACTCGAAATCCTAATGGCGAGAGGTTATAGCTCGGAAGAGCTAAGTACTCTGGTCATCCACCCCACGATGTATAATATCTCATAGGAATTTCACTTCAGAGGGGACCGGAAAACACTTGTTGGTCCGCAGTCTTTAGGAAAGAAAAGTACAAAAAAGCAATAAAAGTTTCCAATTTCTTTCCTATGTATTAAAACAGAAAGAGAGGAAGAATAATTTATTTGGATTCCTACATAGAATGAAACTATTATTTTGTTACCAAATATGCCCAAAATTAAACAATAATGCAATTTTCTTTGATTTAAATATAATGTTAACTTCTCTCCAAATTTAAAAATTGTTATTGACATATATTCATTAAATAAACATAAATTTCTTAGAAAAAATAAAGGCAATGTTTATATATTATATGCTTGATTAATTGTGCTTGATAATTAATTGCCAGCCTATTTTCTCTCCCTTATAATGATATTTTAATCATTCTCTAAAGTTACAAAAGTAAATTTTAATTTCAAAATATCTTTCTTTCTTTCTTCCTTTTTTTTTTTTTTTTGCTGAACATGAAATAATTTTGTAATGCTTATTTTCATTTACGTACCATTTCTTATAAAAATATTTTTTGAATTTGAAAAATATTTTATATGTAAAATAATGGTCAAAACCATAATTAACCAGTTTTTTAATGAAATAGCTGCATACTATCTTAGAAAAATATCAAAATTGATAACCTTTAACTTTTTTAACATTTATATAAAACTACTTTTTTAAAGAAAATTCTATTCAAAATTGTTTCCCTTAAACCTTTAATAATGTAATACAGGTGTAAGTGTATACCTAATTGGAAATTTCTGAAACATTTTTTTTTTTTTACATAAGAACTTTATTTTGTAATACTTTTAGGAACATTTATTATTCCATTATAAAAGAATATTAAATCGTTTTTCTTTATATGTAGTGCCTACTAGATTGTGAACATTCCATTGTTTACTGTACCGGGACCAACAAAACAAATTTATTCACGTTAATACATTGCTTTTGCACAACTAAATCGTTTTGTAATGGAAAATGAACTTTTTTTTATTTGTGGATAAAAACACCTATAATCAAGGAGAGCGAACAACTTATTGACATTTTAAAAGACATTTGACGGTAAAATCTATATTAAAACAAGAAAGCTCCTAAAATTTAGATCGCAAAATACATAGGATTTTTTCCATAGTTAGAAATGAATAAAGCATTCATAACAAATTATCAGAATCCATGAGTCGAAAAAGTAAGAAAGCCATTTTAGATCTCTCTCATGGTCAAGATTCAACACTATTTTACTCCCCCCTCCCCCCAAAAGAACAAGTGTTTCGTTTCACAGTCGTAAAGACTGTGGCCCTCTTCCCCTTGCAGAGAAAGGGGAGGATTCTATTGAAGGAAGTGCGCTACACACAGAGAGAATTTTTTTTCTTGCCTTTTTCGAAATCAACCAAAAGCGGAGAGCAGAGTGCACACGATCTTCTCTTTTCAAACAATCAAATCTCACCAGCAATGACATCCAATAATTCACAAAATGGCTGTAAATTTATGTTTCGAGATATCTTTCCGATTTTTTCGAAATTTCGCAATTGTCCATAATTCTGGAGATCTTCGTATAATAAGGACCATTATAAATTTATCATCTTCCATCCTCTCAAAAATTGACACATTTTTTGAGTAATTCAGGGTACCACTGAGAATTGTACCTCTCGTGAAATAGGTTGCCAACCCCTGTTCTATTGTATAAAAGTAAAATTGTATCATACTGTTTGTTCATTAAAACGTGAAATTTAATTTTTCATTGCTTTAAATCCACCTATTCTTCCTTTAAAAATCATTTGTTCAGGAAAAATTAAACAGTTTCGTTCTGTACATCATTTATCTAGAGAATTGACGAACAAACTGTGTTCCACGAGTCCCAATAAAAAAAAATGGGAAAGAAAAATTACAAATATGTATGCAAAATGGATTTATGTTCTCATGAAATTCGGTTAGCCACAATTATCTAAAGATCTTTTTTAACTTTTATTGTAATATAATAAATGAATTTTAAAACTTTATTTTAGGCAGTAGATTGTGAATATACTATTATTTGCTATCCCGAGTTCCACGAAGTAATTTTATACTAGTTAGTACAATATTTTGAAACCTTTTACATTTGTGGGGGAAAAACACCTATAATGAAGAAGATAAAAAAATTTATCGACATATGAACAGATTCGATGCTAAAATTTAAATTTAAGCCAGAAGACCTATATCTTAGGTTACCAATTCATGCCATAAACGCAGAATTTCTCACGCAGCTATGAACATTTTCATGCCATTTACAAAAATGTATTTAGAAAGTGAAAAATATTTTTAACGCGATAGGCTTCAAAAACAAAATACAAAAACGAATTGAACACGGAATATGAAATGCTACTGCAGATAATTTCAAAAAGCTTATACGTCGATAGTTGGTGTAAAAAATTGTGAACACATATCTCAGTTACTAAGTATAATGCATGCGTAGGTGACATTTGGATCACAAATTTATATTATCAATGAGTAAATAACATTAAAATTACATCATAAATTTTTTTAATAAAAAATATAATATTTTTTTTAAATTGTCTTTACATATAATATCAAAAATATGTTTATCTATATACTTTAAATATTATTTTAAGATATATTCCCTTCAACGAGGAAGGGGATTCCTCGAAAACATGTTACAGTTCTAGGGATTCCAAGAGTTGAAAAAGTTTGACGATTGACCAATGTCCAGAAATGAGAAGTCTTTCATGGTCAAGATTCACTCTGCTGCTTTAACCCCCTCCCCCGAAAAAGAAAAAAAAGCTAACATTTATTTTACAAGTTTTACGACTGTCACCCCTCCCTTAGCCCCCCGCGTGTTCCCTTTCGCTGAAGGGGAGAATTTCATTGAAAAGGTTACCCGAGAGAGAAATTTATTGCCCATCTTGGGAGTCTTGAGACAAATATTTGTGCCAAAAATTTCGCAATAGCCAACGCCATCTAGATGTCATGTAAGGTGTTAAACTAATGTTCCGCCATCACCTTAAATTACTGGAGTGTGTTATAATTAAAGATCGCTTAATATTTCGTAATTGAAAAACTATGCGTGTTGTTTCATGAGAGTTGTAAGAAAATTTTTTGAAGTTAACTTCTTATGGCACGGTAGGGAGAAATTTCCGTTACGCGTTATTAGTTACGGTTAGCGATGAAGGTAAGGTAGAAATGAATGAATGAAGTTCCGAATTTTCCCCTAGTTTTAAAAAACGACATTTAATTCATACTCTCTATCTCAGACAAAAAATAATTACAGAATCGGAAAGATCATTCTTTTCGCCACGATATGGTATATTTTTTTTACAAAATAATGATATTTTCAATTTTTTACGATTTTTTTTAAAATCGGTCATAATGGATATGCTTTTATAAAAATGGATTCTAAATCATTCCCTTTAAGTTTTCTTTCGAGTTAATGAATTGATACATTTTTTTAAACAAGTTCATGCTTTTCTCTTTTAGAATTAGTCATAATGAAATGACGAAATCTTTTTTTTTTTTTCGATTTTTCAAAAAATACTCAAAATTTTAATTAAATATTTACTAACTTCATTATTTATAAAAATAATCTAAAGAAACTAATTTTCCATATGTAGAATAGTATTATCCGTAATCTGTTCAACAATTGAAAAAATAGATTAAAAATTACGGCTTTTAAAATTTCTTTTGTGTTTTTCGTCTATTAGCCCTGAGCTCATCTCCTCATTCAACAGCAGCTTTAACAAGTCTTTCCTCTTTTAGCTTTGTGATACATACTTTGTTTTGTTTTTACGTTACCTAGAAGTCAAAATATAATCAATTTTATGAATTAAAAAAAATCGGAAGTGAGTCTAATCTACCCGAAGTAGGCATTTAAATGGTTCAAAATCTGTCAAAAATTAGTTTAAGGAGAGGTTGTTGGATATACAGTTTTAAAGTTCTTTTAAGGAAATAATACAAACAATCTATTGTTTTAAAATTTAGTGGCAACACAACATTTCTTCCAATAGTTTGGTAATAAAAGATTGTTTTAACTAAATTTTCAATCGAATGGAATTTCTAAATCCAGTTTAAGAAGTGAGTTTTTAAATCATATATATGTTTTGGTGTAATTAATTTGATTGTTGTGAAAGTGTTATATAGTGCTTCATTAATTTGTATTTTAAGACTACAGTGGGCAGTAAAATTTTTTACAAACATGCCCCAAATTTTTACTGGCTCTATATAACATAGAGCTAAAATCATATAAAAAAATTGGTGAGAAAAATGAGTATAGTTTTTAAAAAATTTAAAAACGTTCCATGCATTTTGATTTTTTTTTTAAATTTCTTATTTTTACCTGATTAAACATCTTTAAGCAATACTTTACAAATGTATGCATAAGCGTACGCACGTTCCGTTGGTGTGTGCATGTGCTACATGTAAAAATATTGTTCGGAGTTCCAGGATTTAATGCTATCAATCCAAAAGAGCAAGGCAGTCTTCAGGAGTGATGAAAATTTATTGTTTAGATTCCTTAGAAGTGCCAGATACTGTACCTTTACAACTCTAGAAATACAAATAAATAATGTATTCCATTAGCAGTCACTCATCCTATTCAACAGCTGAAGTATTAACTAATCGTTGGCTGACTTTTCAGTAGTCAAAATGATACTTTGTTTTGGCGAGCACCACGCCCTATTTAGTCTGCTGGAATTTTTCTCAAGAATTCGTTTACATCAGAGACTGTGATATTAGTAGATTTCTTTTTAGAATTATCAATATATGTTCGCCAGAAATGATGCCAACTTGGCTATGCTTCCATTGAATCGCCATTTTTATGGAACGAACGGAATTGCTTGCGATTTTAACATAAAATAAATACAACAGAAAGTAATATTAACGAATTACAAATTCAGAACTAATTATTTACACCATTTTTAGCGTTCAGTGCACAAAATTTGTAACAATATATATATATATTAAGTAACAGCAACAAATAACTTGCAAAAAGAATAATATAGCTATATACGAAGTAACAAAACAAGGTACGAAGTGTTTTGCGTTAGGCGGGAAATAATTGAAAACAAATATCACTAGATCATAATGTCATATGAATTTAGTCCATTATAATATTTTACATTTTCAAATAAGTAATATAAAAAAAATTAAGACAATTCCTTATCAGGGTCAACAAAGAAAAATTTTAAGTTACTTTTTACTAAATATAAATTAGTATACACATATATATGACGGATTCACAATATTAAGTGGCAAAAAATTTTGTTCAATAGAGCTGTTTCGTCAATATTTGTGTGGACTGTAAAACTGGTTAAAGAATAAAAAATCAGTCTTTTTTCGCAACGCTAAGCCTACTTTATTCGTGCACCCGCTTTTGTTGGGGGTACAGCTAGACAATGTCTACTTTTACAAATTTTTTACAGATGGCGCTACAGTGCGCTGATGATGTAACATTCCGCCCGGCGTTGAAATATACAATATTTCAAAAAATATATTTAAAAAATGCAATTTGCTATATACAGTTTACAAATGCCTAAATGAATTAAATACAAATAAATTCAACATTCTAAAATAAGAAAAAAAATACAATATTCAAAAATAGAAAAATACAATATTCTAAGAATATAATATACTTCACATTACAATTTAATTTATATTATTATTTTCTATTGGTAAGATACATATTTTTGAGATAGAACGAGTGAGAACCCCCGTGGCAGTTTTTAGTTTAACGACTCTGACCTTACCGTCAGTTCCATAAATAACCTCCAAGATTCTTGCCATTGTCCATTTGCAGGGAGGCAAATCATTTTCCTTTAAAAGCACTAAACACCCTACGGCAACATTATTTTTCTCGAACTGTCACTTGTTTCTCTGCTGTAAATGATTAAGATAATCATTTTTCCAGCGTTTCAAAATTGTTTGTACACACTTTGTTGTATACTGCCACCTAGATAGTCTATTATCTGAAATATCTAAAATTGAGATGGCTCAGGTATTGCACTGATAGGTCGACCAATTATAAAGTGTCCAGTTAAAACTTCATATTCATTGATATTATCTGACAATGGTACTAATGGTCGTGAATTAAGTATACCTTCAATTTGAATTATTATTGTCTCGAATTCTTCGAAAGTTATTTTACTATTAACTAAAGTTCTATAGAGATGGTGTTTGAATGATTTTACCCCTGCCTCCCACAAACCCCCGAAATTAGGAGAACGAGGTGGGATAAATTTCCACTGGATAGCTTCTGAAGCAAAATAATTTGCTAATGTCTCGTTTTTGTTACAAATTAATTTTATGAAACGATTTAATTCTGCAGATGCGCCTTTAAAATTAGTAGCGTTATCGGACATTAATGTAGAAATGCGGCCTCTACGGGCACATAGCCTCTTCAAAGCTGCAATAAATGCCTCAGTTGTTAAATCAGTCACTGCCTCTAAATGTAGTAGTACTGCCTTTGTAGCCAAGCATACAAAAATCGCAACATAAACTTTTGAAAATATCCCCTTTCTCTGATTTTTAAATTTTATTTGAAAAGGTCCGCAAAAATCCACCCCAGAGTTTAAAAATGGTGCACTTGGAGTTACTCTCTCTGATGGTAAATTTCCCATTAATTGATCTACCCCAGCAGGCTTCTGTCTAAAGCATGCAATGCAATCATGAACTGTTTTTCGTGCAATACCCTTGCCATTAATGGGCCAAAACTGCATTCTAATTTGATGTACTAAACCCTGGGCACCAATATGAAAAAACTTCTTATGCATATGCTCAAAAAGTAATTTAGTAAATTTATGTTTACTAGGTATAATTATTTGATGTTTTGCTTCAAATGGTAAATCAGCATTACAAAGCCTTCCACCAACTCTGAGTAAAGAATTCTCATCTAAGAAAGGATCTAAAGCCTTTAACTTACTTGTTATTGAAACACCTTTACCTTTTTTCAAGGCATCGATTTCTGCTTTAAACTCACTTAATTGTGCTATTTTAGCTAAAAATTCTGTACTCCTCTTTACTTCATCTGCAGTTAGATATTTCTCCTTATTACAAGACTCCTTAGCTTTGATGTTATTAATGAACCTAAAAATAAAGCTAAAAATTCTAATTAATTTTATGAAATTATTTGTAACATTAAAGAGTTCATCATAAAAATTTGAAGAACACTCAGTCATTGAAAGAGTCACAGCACATTTTATTTCATCTCTGTAGGAAGGATCAGGAAAAAGTTGATTGTCCTCGTATTCATCAGTTTGTAAATCTGGACCCGAGAACCACAT
The DNA here is from genome assembly GCA_019973935.1 of Trichonephila clavipes. Lineage (NCBI taxonomy): Eukaryota > Metazoa > Arthropoda > Arachnida > Araneae > Nephilidae > Trichonephila > Trichonephila clavipes. The sequence goes on along the minus strand of BMAU01011212.1, from coordinate 838,117 downwards.
TTCGTTCTTTAAAAGTTCATCCACATTGCAGCCTCTAGAAATTAAGTCGGCAGGATTGTTTTTGGAGCTAACATGTTTCCCCAATGATAGTCCTTTGAAAGTGCTTGGATCTCCGCCACCCTGTTGCTGACAAATGTTTTGAGTTTATGAGGTTCAGTCTTTATCCACGCTAAAGCAATCGTTGAGTCCGTCCACATCCAAATTTTATGAATAGGTAATTGTAGAATTGGCACAACCTTTTTGACTAATATCGATAGTAGTAAAGCTGCAGACAGTTCTAACCTTGGTATGGACCTCTGGACTTGCTGCATAATAATCTAGTTTGAGATTGTCCAGATTCGTTGAAACATTTTATGTAGGCAACAGCAGCATAGGAACGTTCTGATGCATCGGAAAAGCCATGTATTTCAATCCGTATTGTTGCAGGAAGTAGAATGCACCTTATGATTTTGATGTTATTTACTTTCGATAATTTTTGGTAGAAGTTCATCCACTCTTCCATTGCATCTGGTGGTAGTTGTTCACTCCAATCTAATTTTATTTTCCAAAGTTCTTGGAAGAATATCTTAGCCTTCATAACAATGGGTCCTATCAGACCCAAAGGGTCATAGAGCCCTGCAATTTCTGAAAGCACGTCTCTTTTTGAGAAGTTGACTTTGTCACTAATATTTACTTTGTATGTGAGACAATCCACCATTGTATCCCATAGCATACCTAATGTTTTCACTGGAGCATCCTGAAATTCCTTATCAAACACATAGGAAGATGCAGATAAATCTTTCAACAGTTCTGGGCTATTTGACACCCATTTGTGTAGCTCAAACCCCCCTCTCTGTAATAGTTGAGATAATCTGGTTTGGAGTTTTTTTGCACCCTCTAATGTAGACTCTCCAGAAAGAATATCATCCATATAACTATCATTACAAATCACATCTGCTGCGTCAAGAAATTCCGCTTTTTCTTCATCTGCTAAGGCCCTTAAGGTCCTGGTAGCTAAAAATTGTGCAGAAACTGTCCCATAAGTTACGGTAGCTAGCTTGTAAGTCTTGACTGGAGCATATGCACTAGTCTTCCACATAATTCGTTGTAAATCCCTTTGATTAGAATCAACAAGTATCTGCCTGTACATTTTTTTAATATCTGCACTAAACGCGTACTCGTGTTTTCTAAATCTACTGACTATGGAAAAGAGATCTTGTTGAATAATTCCTCCGTTTAGTAAAATGGAGTTTAGAGAAAAACCACTTGTTTTTGCACTTGCATCGAAGACAACTCTCAATGGAGTGGATGTCTTTTCTGGTTTGTATACGGAATGATGAGGAATGTAATAGTTAATCTTATCTAATGTTTCATTTTTAATCTCCTCCATATGACCTAAAAGTTCATATTCATTCATAAATTCTTTATACAAAGTTCCCATTGTATTGTTTTTGTTTAATTTTTCCCAAATACCATTTAGTCGTTTGATCGCATTCTCTTTGGAATATCCTAATAATGTTTCTGCATTTTCCTTTATGGGTAACCGAACTATAAATCTTCCCGTTTTATCTCTTTTATTGGTACTAACAAAATGTTCCTCACAATAAATTTCCTCTTCACTTTTTGTTATTCCCTTAGAATCATCTGGAAGTGATTCCAGTTCAAAGAATTTCTTTACTGTTATATCTAAGCTTGGTTCACTTATTAAACAACAATTGGCTTGTTGTTGTGACTGAGGAAGGGTACCTGTGACTAAGTAGCCAAATTTTGTATTTTGTAAAATTACATTTCCCTCCTGCAAATAATATTGTTCTGGATTTAAAATTTCAAAAAATAGTTCACTTCCTATCAATATATCTATTTGACCTGGCATATGGAAATTAGAATCAGCCAGCTCAATTGAAGCTGGAATATTTAAATCCGATATATTTAATTTCGATACAGGAATCGCATCGATAATTTTAGGTAAAAGTGAAAATTGTACATTGCGTGCAAAAGTATAATCCCGATTAGAAATTTCAATTTTTACTGAATATTTCGAGGCTTGCGTAATCCCGTTAATGCCTGTTATAGATTGGTTTGCAGACCTAAATTTAAATCCCAACTTTCTTGCTATGTCTTCTCTCATAACGCATATCGTAGACGCATTATCTAATAATCCTCTTAACTTAATTCTATATCCATCAGCACTTTTAACGAAAATCATGAATGTATTTAATAAAACACATTTATTTCCATAAGTCAAAACCGCAACTTCTGGCTGACCTTCAAACCGAGTAGGATTCGAATTGCTCTCAATCCCCTTTCCCCTACAGTGTGATTTTTAACTGCAGAGCAAAATTCAGCAGAATCGTGAAGCAATGAATTATGTAATCCTTTGCAACCACTAACTGTGCATTTATATTTAGACATGCAGGCACCATAATGAAGTCTGAGGCAATTTATACAAAGTTTGTTATTGGTAACAAATTTCTTTCTGCACTCCACAGACATATTTTGAAATGCAATACATTTATAAAGAGGATGAGAATTTCGACAGAGAATACAAGGTTTAACAGTTATTTTTTTACTATTAACTACCAGCGATTTGGCTTTAGTTGACATTGCAGTATTTTTATGGATCATTTTAGTACTAGGAATGCGAGTAAAATGTTTTCTAACACAGCACTTCTCTTTTCTAAAAATTTCATAATAGAATCAAATGTTGGAACTTCTGCTGTTTTCAACGAAAGTTCGAATTGTTTTCTAGATTCTTTGTCAATTTTTTGAAGAATTATATTTATTAAAATTATATCTGATAGATCATTCTGCTCATATTTCAAAACTGTAAGTGCTCTAATGTTTCTATTGATACAATCCATTAAAGCGCGCAGTTCTTTGGCTGATTCGCTATAAATTTTTCATAATTAATTATCTCAAGGACATGTGAATCTATCAACTGCCGTTTGTTTTCGTAACGATCTTCTAATGCTTTAAAGAGAGAATCGAAACTATCGCTAGGCGACTCCAATAGCTTTGCTTCTCCTTTTAGAGATGCTCAAAGATAGTATAGCTTTTGCGAATCATTCAATTGCTCATTATTACTTATTAAATTAATAAATTGATTTTTGAAATTAGAAAATTCTGCTATTACACCAGAAAATTCTGGCAATGGAATTTGAGGTAAGAGGATACTATTTTTACCATTGTCATTTAAATTAATGTTCACATTTTCAGAATTTTTCAAATACATTAAAAGTTTGAGACCTACCTCTGTTGTCTCGATCCATTGATTTATATCTTCTATGTCCAGCTGAATGATTTCCAAGCTTTCGAAAATTTCTATTTCACAATAATCCTCAGCTATTTTATCTAGATTTATCTGTAATTGCTCAATTTTTTTGAGTTTAATTTCGATTTCAGTGACACTAGTATCCTTTGACACTGTCTTCTCCGAGGTAAAAGCCTCTAACCTAGTTAAAGTTCCTTTGATTGAATCTTTTAAAAGATTCAATTTCTCTTCAGTAGTTACGTTGGAGTTATTTTTATTTTTCGATTTTTTATCCATTTTCTGTGGCTTCGTAGGACCAATGTTTCGTCAATATTTCTGTGGACTGTAACACTGGTTAAAGAATAAAAAATCAGTCTTTTTCGCAACGCTAAGCCTACTTTATTCGTGCACCCGCTTTTGTTGGGGTACAGCTAGACAATGTCTACTTTTACAAATTTTTTACAGATGGCGCTACAGTGCGCTGATGACGTAACAAGAGCGTTGCATAATTATTTAAATCACAATGTGGCTGGCACTAATAAAAGAATTTCTGAACCTAAAAGTATACAAAGCTTAAGAATAGAAGAATAAACTTAAATCTAATACTATAACTAAAACTATATATATATATACGAGGGATATTCGGAAACTAAGGTCCGTTTACTTAAAAAACATAAAACATTACAGATTTTTTCAAAATATTTTATATTTTAAATTCCTTACATGTGTCTCTATTTTTCTACATAGTTTCCATATTTCTTTAAATATTTGTCATAACGTTCTACGAGCTTTTGTATGCCTAAGTCGTAGACGTCTGCCGCCTGTTAGGATAACCAGTCTTGAACTTCTTTCACCTCGTCAGCTGTCTCGAAGAGCTTGCCGCCGAGAAACTCTTTTAGCTAGTGAAATAAGTGAAAATCACTCGGAGCCATGTCTGGACTGTACGGTGGCTGGTCAATATGTTCCCATCCAAAAGATCTGATCAGATTTTGTATGTTAATGAGAGAATGGGGTCTGGCATTGTCATGCAGCCACAGAACTCCAGACGTCAGAAGACCACGTCGCTTATTCTGTATCGCACGTCTAAGTTTAGTTAGGGTAGCGCAGTAAGCGGCTGCATTTATTGTTGTCCCTTGCTGCATAAACTCGACTAACAAGACCCCATGTCTATCCCAAACCACGGTTGCCATAACCTTGCGTGTTGAGATTGTCCGCTTGGCCTTGACTCTGACTGGTGAAATTGTGTGACGCCATTCCATTGACTGACGTTTAGACTCTGGGGCTATGTAAGAAACCCACGTCTCGTCCCCTGTGACAATCCTCTCTAAAAATTGATCACCTTCTTTATGATATCGATCCAAAAAATCAAGAGCACAAGCCATTCTTTTTAGTTTGTGTTTCTCAGTAAGCAGCCTGGGAACCCAACGTGCACAAAATTCGCGAAATTTCAACTTTTCGGAAACGACTTTGTGCAAAGTTGTTTTACGCACATTCGGAAATTCCAATGCTTAAGTTGAAATTGTGAATTGCCGGTCTTCACGAATCTTTTCATCCACGGCATTGACCAAATCATCAGTGATCACTGATGGTCGATCCCGGAACGCGGTTCATCATGAACATTTTCCCGTTCGTCCTTGAAAGCTCTCACCCACTTACGCACTTTGCTGCTACTCATCGCATTTGGGCCATACACGCCGCTTATCTGTCTATGAATTTCCGCTGCTGAAACGTTCTTTGCTGTCAAAAACCGAGTCACTGACCGTATTTCACAGTCAGCGGGCTGATCGATTGTTTTAAACATTTTGAAGTAGCACTGCACTTACCACACTGCAACAATACCAATGCAAATGGCGTCGTTTGACGAGCAAGGTATGCCGGGAGTTGGTACGCATGCGCATCTAAATGTTTGCGCGACATTCGATTAGCTACGACGATTCGGACCTTAGTTTCCGAATATCCCTCGTATTTAGTCACGAAACAAAAACTAAGAAGACTAGAAAATATATTGAAAATATTTAACTTACTAAAAAGATTTTAAAGAATATAAAATAGCAAATTCGAAAGTTAGCGCACAACCAGAAGTGTAAAACGATCGGCTGTTATTTTTTACTTAAACGCACATGGAAAATCACGTGCCATCGGAATGATCGCAGCGCCCTCTAGTGATGAATCGAGTTCATTCCCGCTCCAAATATCAAACTGAAGGGTAAATTCAACAAAGAATAAATGAAAGTTATATCAAAACTAAAAAAAACAGACTTTTATTGTAGATCGAACTAAAAAAAATGAAAAATAAATTATAGTTTTAAAAAAAAATAAAAAGCACGCTTTTATAGTGTATCGAACTAAAAAGTAAAGGAATGATTCTTAATATAAGAATTAAATGATTAAAACGTGAAAGTTAATGTCATCGAGATAAAAGAGTGGGGTGCTCTATATTAATTGTTATAATTTTTTATTTGTTCTATTCCGAAATGCTGAGTTAGTGTAAAAATGTAATACAAAGCACACCCCTCACTTTTACCACAATGACATTAATTTTTTCGTTAATCATTTTATTCTTATATTAAGAATTATTTTTTTACTTTTTAGTTAGATTCACACTATAAAAGTGTGTTTTTTAGTTGTTTTTTTAAATGATAACTTATTTTATTTTTTTAATACAGAAAACTTGGATCCCATGACACCATTATTCTACATCAAGTTTGGTGCATTTCGTTGGTTAGATTTACTGGGGTGTCTCTGAACAGTGTCAGTTAAAAAAGAAAATAAAAAGCGGTTCTTAAAACTTTTGATCGTCGCGCCTCCCTTTATGTATCAGCCTGATTTCACGGACTCCCAAGATTTTGAACATCTCTCCCTATGACTCCCAACACATCGCTGAGGGATTTAAAAGTTGTTTTGAGCCATTTAAAGTTGATAATAACGTTTTCCATTTATAATTAAGATACATCCTTAGATGAAAATAAGTTTTATGTCAACAACACAATGTATGTAAAATAATTTGACAGAATTTATTACAGTATATAAAGTTCAAACATTGTTGTATACTTTTTGTACTGTAAAAAACTGATCTATAAAAATTCCCAAGACATTATTATCTTTCCGAAGGTATGATTATTAAAGGGCATTTCAAGCATGCAGAGTAATAAGTATTTTTTTAAAAAAAAAATTTACATAAAATATTAATACGAAAAACAATTTCTTCCATGAAAACAAAATATTTCGACACAATTTCAACCAATAAAATAATGAAAAACATCATATAAAAAGTTAGATTATTATTCTAACAAAATTTAAATGAATACACTAGGAAAGTAGAGTTTATATAAATTAATAGAAAATAAAAATTAAATCCGCGTTTCTTTATCATAATTACCAAACAATTATATATAATTTAACCATTGTTGTTAATTGAGCTCATCCGCTATGCCCTATGGTACTACAAAATGCAATAATGTACAAGTAATAAAGAGGTAAAAGATCATTGTGAGAGGAGAGAATCTATTTTTGAAAGCTTAAAAGAGGCCGCGCACGGCGCAGCCCCGCTACCAAAAATTGTGCACCCCAAGCAACCGCTGTTTGCGGATGTGGCGAACGTCAGCCTGCCAATATGCAATGGAAGGCCTCTGCTCGGGAGATCCTCCTTAATAACCAAAGATAACTCCAGTGTCAGGTAAGTATGCTATCTGAAGAAAAAGGCTAATACTTATTCTAATATGTATAACAAAAAAAATTGTAATTTTACAATTATTGCATTGCTTTCTAAAACTTTTTGAACACGCTGATGTTCCAACGCTTCAAATTTCGGATAAGATTATTTACGGGGCCCCTTTCATGTGCACTAAAGTTTCACGCTAGAATAGTTTTCGTTTTTCTTAAAAGACAGAACATAGCTTGAATCAAGGATGGGCAAATAGCGGCCCGCAAACACAGAAAACCAAATAGAGTGAAAATCGATCAACACGTGACTGAGGGGTACTGGAATATTTTTTTCGTGTTAAAGCCTATTGCAAATAAAATAAAAGCATATATTCATCAAAATTAAGTTTATTAGAGTACATTTTATTTACGTAGTTGCATTACGTATATATATATATATATATATATATATATATATATATATATATATATATATATATATATATATATATATATATATATATATATATAAAATCCAATATAAGAATTTTTTAATATATAATCATATACATATACATACACATATATATAAAATTATACACACATATACATATACATATAAACAAAAATATAAAAATAATCATATAGTTATAAACCTAAGATAACTAAAAGTAGGAAGTAGGCACACAGTATAAAGACAAATTCCTGGCCTTAGGAACCAGGATTGCAGGTTTAAACAAGTTTTGCGGCGCCAACCTTCACCTGTAATTTGTCATACTATGAACCAAGAGAAAAGGAAAGAGTTCTATACGTAAAATTTAATTATTAAGTCATTAAACAAGAATATATGAACATAAACATAACCTACTAAAACGGATTTGTAACGATGGCCGAGAGTGCATTATCGTGTTCCCGCCAAATAGGGAGAGCAGAACCGCATAAAGTTACTTGCGATACGATATAAGAAACGAGTAATTGCGATACGATATACGATAATAAGAAATATATATATATACTTTTAAAAAATCAAAAATAAAAATAAAAATCATAAAATTAGCAAAAATTATAATGAAACTCTGAAAAATATATATTAAAGATTTTTAATAATAATAATAATAATAATAATAATAATAATAATAAAAAAGCAAGCATGTGGCGCCATCTATTTAATAATTGTAGGATAAATTAGATATTGTCTAAATTTAAAAAATTACAAAACATAATAACAGTAAATAATTACATTAATACAAATTGTATCACAAAAAATCATTAGAAATATAGTTACAAAGAAAATTAGCAGGGTATCCATGTTCAATACAGTGATTAAAAATTTTTTAAGATTTAAAAAATATTAGCTTTATCGCTAACTAATACTTTATTGCGATAAATATAGTTAAAAATAATATTTCTATATATAGATATTGATAAATTAGAATTCCAGTAAGGCACTTTGATGATATTAAAATTAAAGGCATCTCTTTTATCATAAATATTAGTATGTAGTTTCAAATCCTTAATATACAGAGATACATCTAGGTAATTTGTTTTGATTGGATTTTTATTAATTTTAACTAAGTTCAAGTAGGACGGATAAAAATTAATAATAGGATTTAAATTATCATTTTTACCAAAAATAATTAAATCATCAATATATCTAAAAATGTAGTAGTCATTATTAATAACATAACTATATTCATAAAAATGTAAATAAAGATTAGCCAAACTATTACTAGCTGGGCCCCCTTGTGGGAGTCCTTTCTCTTGTTTATATAAAGAACCATTAAAACTGATATAATTTTCTTTTAAGACAAAATCTATGAGAGTTTTAAATTTGTTAAAATTAATATTAAGGTTATACATACTGTGGTTTTCTAAAATTACTTTAATAATATCATATAAATCAATGGAATTGAAAAGATCTTCAAAGTCATAACTATGAACTGACTAAATATTTTTATCATTAAAAAAATCTATAATCTCTTTACTATTTTTAATTATAGCTTTATTACATTGCTGATTAATAAAGTTTTGTATTATATTATGAAGTAATTTGCCTGCAGTAGTAATATATGTTCTAAAACCATTTGTCACAGTTCTAAATTTAACCGGACTTTTATGGAATTTTGGAGTTAAAAATATATGGATACTTAATTTTAGGAATACAATAACCTAATTTTTTATAAATAGCAATAATACGATTACTAATTTCATTATGTGACAAATCTAATTTTTTAAAAGAACCATTATTAAGAAAGTGATCATAAAGAATATTATAATAAAAATACCTACAAATCACAGCATAGTTACCAGGTACTTTATCAATGTAAACTATGATAAAATTCTTTTGTAAATTATAAATTTTCTGTTTGATATCTTTAAAAGTAGTTTCATATTGAGAATGGTAGCTAAAATTCATAAGGTCTTTTAATATATTGTACTTATACTCTTTAAATGCCTCAATAGGTAGTCCAAATTTAATTGCAGATTTTGTAATAAAATTATCTATATCTTTACAAATTTGTTTTTTAACAGTATTGTTGTTATTAGAAACATTTAATCTAAAATTAGTGCCTTTACTCATTATATCTTTTAAAATATTATCATTGATTATATCTAAGTTACCAGTAACTACATGTTTATGATGACCATCAATAAAATCATTATAGTTTTTACATATACAATCTTCTATATTAATAGAGGGCGAACTATTGTTGTAATTAAAGATAAATCTGCCCATCGTTTTGTTATATTTAAAAGCTTTCTTTACAACAACATTTCTAACTGGAAAAAGAGACAAATGTCTATTAAATACACTAGAAAAGTTAATTTTGTCAAAAGTTTTATTCATGAATAATAAAGTGCAGTACTCTGTAATGGGTTCATTAATTTTCTCAACATTAATATTGAATTTATTAACTAGATAGTTAGTAATGTCTTTAATAATGTGTACTGCATGACTAACCTTTAAGGAATCATTATTTAAGGATTCATATAACATATATATATATATATATATATATATATGCATGAAAAAATAAAATTAAATGAAACAAAGACATTCACAAGAACTCAATGAAATTTAGTACAAAATTTAAAAGTTTGGTTTTTGATCAACAGCCTCAAGAGTTTTCTCTCTGTATTTTAGGAAAAATAACAGTTGGCAATTCTCCGAATTCTTTGCCATAGTGCTCGCAAAAAAATTCTTCTAAAGTAGAAAAAGAATACGCGAGCGAACTCGGTTTTTAATCTCATTGCGATGTACTCGTCACCGAATTCCAAAGTCAACTGATGAGAGATAAGACGTTTCTGTGAGGCGTTTGTATAGGTGGAGAGAGAGGGTGAAAGTAACTTAGATAAACAAAATTGGCTTGTCACAGGCTATTCCGAGGGCATTTCTAAGCCAAGTTAGTCTCCTTACTACAAAGCAAGTGGTGCCCCCTCTCTTTCCTCTTACACCCTTTTTAAATCTCACCAGTGTAGCTGATGTTTCCAGTATATTGTTCAATCCACAAACCCAACGTCCATATTTTCAAAAACTACAGTATATTGTTCACAAAATCCACAAGCCCAACGCGCGCGCGCGTCCATATTTTCAAAAACTACCTTTATCCAACAAATGGCGTTGTTTGCAACTCGTATGACATCAGAGCAACAATGTTATTTAAAAGGTAACCCTTCGTTAGTACAGCAACAGGGTGCGGTTAAGATATGATTGACAGATATTTTCGGTTTCAGAAGGTTAAATAAACACACTATTCAAAACCATAATCAAATGGTGAGGACAACGGGGTGGAGTGTTAGTTGAATGGTTTGAAAAGGGGGGGGGGAGTAAAAGTGTGCTGACTTTTATAATTGCCGCGGAAATGGGTGCGCAGTTTTTTTTTAAATCCGTGCTAAAATAATTTGGGATATCCAGGAGTGAATGAACAAGTACGTTTACATTTTCTTTGGTATCATAAACATTGCCCATAGTTTTAAGAATAACGATAGAGAATTTAAAAAATAGTTTTAATTTTTGGAGAAAGGATTTGATAGTTCTCCAGTTTTATTTTTGTAGAGATATCTTTTTTTTGTCTTAGCGTAATTAATTCAATTTTTTATAGGCATGTAATGAATTTCTTTCTGCTCATATCTTAGATACAAATTGTATTTGAAATTGCTATGTAGGAATACTCATCAGGGAAATAACCATTTTCAATTAGAGTCTTTCACAAGAAAATGTTACTTTTTTAAGAAAATAACCCAGAACAATTTTTTCACAAATACTTTGTATAATTCTGTTTTCAAACACATCTATTTCTTGTTTTACACAAAGTAATGTTATTATTTCCGATAAGCAAGAAAATATGACAAAAATTTCACTAAAATACAGTTGTCGTTAAACCTGAAAAAAATTTGTTATTTGGAAAATTTCGTGAAATGGTGATTTATCTTTCAATATAGTTTAAGAACCACTTAAAACAAATTTTAAAAATCCACATAACTATACATTATTATAAAAGTAATTGCTCGCACATCTTTTTTGTAAGTTAATATTTATTTTACATATCTTAATTTTAAAAAAGATTTTGGCTAGGAAAGCAGAGGAAAAAAAAACGTTGTCAAGAAATATACTGAGTATTTCTAACTTTAAAAAAGTACTTTTGTGTATTATGATTAACGAATTTTAATAACATTTTCCAGTTTTAAGCCTACAAGTAATTTTAAACATGCATATTTTAAGACCAGTAATTTTAAGAATGCGTGTCCTTTAATTTAACTACTGGTTAAGTCTATTAATTTTGTTTGAGTTTTTACAAAAAATGTTTTCTTTCATTCCTCGAATCTCTCTAATGCATGAAATACCTCATCAGGCGTATTTTTTTCACATAATTCAAGTGTAATCGTTTCAAATGATTTTACTTGCTCATTACATCACACGAAGGTCCAAACATATTTCAAAAACAGAGAAAAAATTCGAATCCCAAGAGAAAAATTTCGATAAATGGAAAATGCACTGATCTATTCGGAGGTTGTTTGACGTAGAAAATCATAAAATGTTCTTGGTTCCAGGAAAAAGTTCGCGAAATAGAGAAATTCGCAAGATAAGAGGTTCTCAAGAGGGTGGGCCAACTATATAATATTCATCGAATTGATTTCCAAATTAAGCTTCCTTTTTTTTTCACGCTTCCTTAAGTTGGTATGAAATTGAAAACTTGTTTCGTTGTTGAATTTTAACAATAGTTCTTATAGATAATCCGAGAAAAAGCATGGATATTGTTAAATTTGGAAACCTGGAAGAAATATGAACATTTTAAAAATATTCACTCAAATGTTTTAAAAAACTAGCTAGAGTTCTCAATTTATATAAAACTTTTTTATAGAACAGATATGTATATATAAGTATGTTCAAAAAATTTCAAAATTATTTTGAACAGAAATTTTTTTTATTGAATAGAAAACCGTTTCATATCTTCCAAAATGAAAATCTGAGAAAAACATATTTAAAATTTGTAAAGGCATAAAACAGAAACTAATAATGTCTGTAAATCTCTAATTTTTTAATACGTTTTTTTCCAACTGAAGAAGGTTGTAAAATAGCTTGTAATTTTCTATGAGACAAAAATCGTTTCAACCTACAATTATATAATATAGAAGCCAATCTCTGACTGCAATGTAATGGTATTAATAATAAATGATTATTATTTTGTTTCTAAAATCAATAACTGTATGAATCAAAACTTGAATTTCACTTTGCATATTTAGCACAGAACAAGTCTAATTGTCATACATCACTTTGACACTATTGGTATTGCAATTCATGTTTAGCTGTTCTGTGATTAAGGTTTAATTTTTTTGATAAATATGTAGTTATCTTTTTATGGATCATGTCTATAAGAAAAAGGATTTAAATTAATTTTTTATAAAGTTTCATTTTCAAAATTGGTCTTTTAAATAAAATAACGTAGTATATATATATATATACATTACATACGTGCAATAAATGTATATTAATCACTTAAATTAATGAAATTATATACTGATGTATAAAACAACACTTTGTTATAAGCAGATTTCAGCCTTTATTAGTATATGTATTTTTATGTTACTAATAATTTTTGAATTGTGCGTTCATTGAAGATATGTAATTAACATAGTAACTCTTTTATCAATCAATACAAATTATTGGATTTTAAAAATATGAAGAAGCCAATGAGCTGATTCTTTGAAATGAAAAAAGAGAAGAAAAAAAAATTCTTTGCTGGGAGAAATTACTTTGAAACAGCTAAAGGAAACAGATTAACATCTAGAATGCACAAGTTTTTTCTTGCATAATGTACGATGAGTATTATTCGTCTTTGAACAGTGAAGAAGGGCAAACGGGTCTAGCAGTCGTAAAAACCGCAGATTGGGCTTCTTTCCCTCCCCCCTCCATTATGAAGGGACCAAGAGGGAGACACCAGATACTTTTTTTGTCTTCAGTTGCTTCCATAACCAGTTTATGTCGTCTAAAATGGAATTCTTAGTACACAGTTTTGTTGTATTCTCATAAATACCAGAAATAATAACATTAATTCATAAAATAAGACATGGAAATGTTGTTAAAAAAAGATAACAATTTATGAAAGAGTGCTCTAATGACCATTTTCACTGAAAAATGACGTTTTCTTTTTAAAGACTCGTATCGAAACTTATTATGTTCTTTTGATGAGAGTTTCTTATAAAACAATTCAGAAATTCAAAGTTAAGTACAATTTATTTCTACCATCTACATTTTCTTCAACAGGATACCACATAATGTAGTCTATTTTCTGAGTTACTACATAAAATTAACCTGTTGTTTGGTTACCCAACACACGCGTGCGCGTAAGAATTAAACAATTTGTTTGAAATGAATTAGGAAAAAGGAGCTTATAATTTTCTTACAATTATATTATATAGAAGCTAATCTCTTATTGTTTTATCTAATGACATTAACATCAAATTACTATTATTGTTACTAAAATCAATGACAGAGTATGTGACTTAAAACTTGAATTTTCATTTACATCTACAATATAGAATATGTCAGTATATTCTTATGCGACACTTTTATCACAACGATGTAATTCAGAATTCAAGGAATGCTTAATTATTAGAATCTCGGCTTACACAGAAACGATGAATAGTGAATGAATATCAACGCCTATGATATTACAATTATTTGGGATGAAATGCTTTAAATGGCCATTTTCAATAGGAAAAAATATTCAGGAAATTATTCTTGCACTTTTTTGCTTCGTCTAAATATATGTTAATTTTTTTTCTTAAGTTTTTGGACAATTATCGGGAACAAATGTGTTTACTTGAAATGATTGATTGATAGTGCCAATTTTGGACAATATTGCTAGCCATACTAATAAACAAAATAATTGGCATTTCTTGTATTGAATCCAATAAATTTTTAGTTTCAGATACCGCTGTATAATCATTTACATCAATGAATTCTTCTAGGTTATTACGAGTTTGTCCAAACATTGCATACACTGCTTTAACCGCATCTATTTTATGAAGTATTACGAAAAACGAGTGTGATCGGTCGTAGTTTTCAGCCAGATTTTTTCAGTTAAAAGAGTTATCGGAAACGCTCAAGTTTTTTATGTTCCTTGATGTGACTTAAATTAAAAAACTGAGTTCGTCCTAATTCTATTGGCTGTCAATTGAAAAATTTGAAATGAAACTCTGTGTGTGATTGATTTCCTGTTCAGTTCAATGTGGATTCAAAAATCTGTTGAAAAAAGGAAAAAGTTGGAATTGATTAAAATAGAAATATTAACAGGCAATATAGGTAAAAATGCTAGTAATGAAATTTTGGAAACACGGAATTCAATTCCAGATACATTTAGCTGTTTGAAGAAGCTGGCTCATGCTATTTTAACCATATTTTCATCTACCTACGCCTGCGAGTCATTATTTTCAGAGACGAATAACATTGAACACTCAGAAACCGTTTAGAAGATGACTCAAATTCAGCTTGCATTCTGGTAACAGTAACATCTTACAATCCTAATAGAAGTTATTTGTCATCTAATCTACCCCAATAGAATTCATACTAATGTTACTTCAATTTGAATCAACAAATATCATGTCTGCAATTTTGGCTTTAAAAAACATACCTGTCATTTATCACCAATTATGGAATATCGTAAGAAAATTTTTAATTACTTTTTCAGCATGGTTGCCAATCTCGAAAACAAAAAAAGAAAGAGGGGAAATAAGTTCTGGATACCACCAAGGAGATTTAGGGTTAAACCTGACACAATTGATTCCAAATGTTGAAAAATTGTTATTGAAGCACCAGATTTATCCCTCTTTTTAAAAGCATTTGTTTGTTGCTCATTTATTATGTGTATTAATTAAAGTTCAATTCAATTAACGTGTTTTTTTTAAGTTTTAAAGACCATACTTCACTTCAGTTAGAAATTTAAATAGTTTAAAGTAAGTAGATCTATACCACCTGTCATTAAATTGGTAAATCTGCAAAAATTCAATATTAGGTAAGCAGGGGTGTACCCCAAACCGAAAAACATGGTAAGAGGTCTATGAAACAAAAAAGTTTGGGAACATCTGTTGTATAGGATTTGCGTTTACTTTTTTTACTCAATGTTTGTCATTTTGAGTATTTCCGGTGTAGCGGTCTACCCTCAGCGAAAGGGGATACTTGCAGTTGTAAAACTGGTAAAAGTAATGCTCATTCTCTTTTTTCTTTTTCAGGGTGGTGGGGGTTAAAACAGCAGTAAATTTTGACCATGGGAGAGTTCTTATTTCTGTGGACAAAGATCAGTGGTGAAATGTTTTCGACTCCTCTCGGAACGCTTAGAATTGTAAGATGTTTTGGGGAATCCCATTCCACACTTAGAAGAATATATCTTAAAATAATATTTAAAGTATAAAGATAAACATATATTTCTAATATTATATGTAAAGACAATTTTAAAAAAAGATTTCATTTTCTTATTAAAAAATTTCATGATGTAAATTTAATGTTATTTACTCATTTATAATATTAATTTTTGATCCAATTGTCACCAACGCATTTAGTAACTGATATGTGTTCACAATATTTTACACAAACTGTTGGCGTATATGAAAAATTATGAAATTATCTGCAGTCGCACATTTCATATTCCGGGTTTAATTCGTTGTTATATTTTGTTTTTGTAACCACTCGCGTCGAGAAATATTTTTCTCTCTTACTAAACACATTTTTGTGAAATGTTCATAGCTGTGTGAGAAGTTCTGTGTATTTTGCACATGAATTAGCAATCTAAGGTTTAAAACTTATAACTTAAATATAAATTTTAACATCGAATCTGTTGAGAAATTCTTCCATTTTCTTCACTATATATGCTTTCCCCCCACAAATGTAAAAGGTTTCAAAACATTTTTCTAACTAGTATGAAATTACTTCGTGAAACTCGGGATAGCAAACAATAGCATATACACAACCTACTAGATAAAGAAGAAAAGTTTTGAAAAATTCATTTATTATATTACAATAAAAGTTTAAAAAGTTTTTTAAAACAAAGTTAAACTATGTGGAAATAAAAATTTTAATTTTAATGTACATCATCTTTAGATAATATTGTGGGTATACGAATTTCGTGAAAACGTGAATCCATTTTGCAAAAACATTTGTAATATTTCTTTCCGAATTTTTTTTTACTTTTTATTGTGACACGTGGAACCCCAAGGTTCTGTGGAACACAGTATGAAGGTCAATTCTCTAGATAAATGATGAAGATAAAGAAACTGTTTATTTTTTTCCTGAATAAATTATTTTCAAAGGAAGAATATGAGGATTTACAGCAATGGAAAATTAAATTTCACGTTTTAAACTGCTGTATTAAATGAACAAACTGTATGAGATAAATTTTACTTTTATACGACAGAACAGTGATTGGGAACCTATTTCACGCGTGCCACATGGGGCACGTGGCACAATTCTCAGTGGCACTCTGCAATACTCAACAAATGTGTCAATTTTTGAGAGGATGGAAGTTGATATTTTTGTATATATATATATATATATATAATGGATATTATTTGACAAAGATCTCCAGAATTATGCACAACTACGAAATTTCGAAAAAATCGGAAAGATAACTCCAAAAATAGTAAATGTACAGCTATTTTGTAATCTATTGAATGTCATTGCTGAAGAGATTTAATTGTTTAAACAGAGAAAATTGCATGCACTCTGCTCTCCGCTTTTGGTTCTACTTATCTAACAAGTAAAAAAAAGTAAAGTAAGTAAAAAACTTTTATCATAAGAAAAATATTTCGAGCCCACATAGAAAATCAACAAAGAATAGGCTCAATTTTCTTCTTAGACAAATTCTTCTCCGTGAAATATAATTAAATATTTTTCAAACACAAATACGCAAATAATAACTTCATTATATATTATTTTTAATTATGAACAGTGGTATCAATAGTATCACGTGTATTTCAAAAATGTTCACATTTTAAATGAAGAAAGTACAAACAAAAGAATAAATACTAATTTTTTCCCGTCGTTTTCTCAGTACAAATTCTGAAATATATCAACGTTATTAAAAGCGTTGTATAATAATTGGCAATTTTATGCTGCTTATACATATAGATTAAAAAACAAGTTTTAAATCTCATAATATTATTGATTATAGTGTAACAATAACATAAAATTAATATTTATACCGTCTAATAACCGTAAGAATATTTAATTTTTACGTATATTTGGTAACAAAATAATAGTTTCATTATTACGTATAATGTATTATGCATAATAAATGACTCGACTGGACTACAATTTTCGACTATTACATAACCTCTGCTGGTTACAGAATTTCGATTTAAACTTACACTTAAAAATTTTTTTTTTATTTGTGCTGGATATATACAGTTTTTTTTCCGAATCTAAGCCGCCATCGATCCCAAGCTGCACATCAAATTTTCAACGTTTTTGTGAAAAATGAAAAAATAGTGTAAAAGGGTTTATCTATATCAAATTTTACGAAATTAAAATAAATTTAAAATGAGAGCTAATAAGAAGTGAATAGTTATTTATTTTATCGTTATTATAAACTTTAAATTACATACATGCCCCCGTACTTGCTCTAAATACCCCAACTAGCAAATTTCTCTTCCTTCACTTCCGCACTCGATTTTCAGTAGCATAAGCATTGGAAAAAAAGTGCAGTTTAGATTCGAGTCAATACGGTAATTCCTCCACTTTAATTAAACATTCACTAATAAAATCTTCATTAGTAAATCCTTTTGATCTGTGTTTGTGATTAAAAGTGATATTATATGACTAGTTTTTACTGCAGTTGTATAGTCTTCAACGAATTTAGGTGGCTGCGGTAGCCTGGCGGTCAAGGTAACGAACTCGAGGCATGAGTTTGAGCCTTGCACCACAAAGCAAATGCACATTAAATATGTCGACGCTCAAACGTCCTTTAAATGGTGTCGTTTGGAAGTTAGGAGAGAGGGTGCCCGCTCAGGTGTCGACCTCGTCACTTGACCATGGTCCGTCGCCAAACGCCCTCGAGTGGATAAACAGTGTTACGTTAATATTCACTCTCACTTCTTCACTCAACAAATTTAGTGAATATATTTTCTTCATTTTTTAAGAGTTGATTTCAATTCCGACAACTCGTCTCCACAAAGTTTTGCATCACATTAGTCATAGTTTGTTTTTGGTTTTGTGGCATAATGCCTTTGAAATCATATTCCTTGGCAACTTAATTACAGTTTTTGCATGTCAGGAACAATATTTTATTCTTGCTTTGGGCATAAAAATATAATATTGCAATTCCCATTTTTCTTGAAAATTACGATGTTCTTCCTCGGTTCTCATCTTTTCTTACTCTGTTCTTGAAGTTTAGTTATGTTTTTACTAAATTACTTTTTAGTTTAATATGAATAAAAACTAAAACCTACTTTCATTCACAAACTATTGAGTAAAGACTGCACTTTGTCCTGGTCATCTTATGGTTTTTAAATTAAAAAAAATAATAAAACTTCAACTGGTTCTTTGACGTCACGCTTTTCGTCTCTCATTGATTGGATATTCAAAGAGTAGAGGGTGGTTGGTCATTTGACCATGGCTCATAATTACGAGGTTGATCGCCAAAAGCCCTCGATTAACGAACAAGTGCGACGAAAATATTCACTCACTCAGCCCTTAATAAAAGTTGTATTTTTATGTAATTAATAATTGTGCAAAATTTATATAATAATTGTTCGCTCATTTAAAAACATATTTAAGTAGCATCCTAACTCTTATATAAATCAATTCAAGTGATTGGAATTAAAAAAATATGTAGTGACCGAAGCTGAATGTTTGGGATAACAATAAATAAATAAAATTGCTTTGCTCCCAAAACGGTAGTTTTTCTAACAGGTAAAAGAAACCTTTGGATAAGCAAGAAAGCACCAGTTTCTTTGCAGAATTTCAACCAGTGTTTGTTAAAATAAGGATCGCTAGAAATTTTAGGATTTTTGATACACTTTTTGCATAAAATAACTTGTTTGCAGTGACGCACACAAGAGACCTCGGGTCCGGTTTATGTCGCTTAAATGGGATGCATATAGTGGGGCCAATTTCTTCTTTCTTGACTGCTGTCAGATTACAATTATTAAGAAATGGGATAAAATTAGAACAAAGCACAACCTTTTAATTAGTGTCAATTTTGAAATCGAGAGGAATGACATTTTTAAAAAAAAAGTAAGCATTTTCTCTTTATGAGGGAACTCAAAAAATTTCGAAAGAAAAGATTACATTTTGAGGTTTTCAGCTAGTAATTTCCTTAAATCATTAAAATAAGCCTTAAGAGACCCCTTTAAAAATAGCAATTAGACGTACGCATAACACTAAAATAAGTATATAAAATTGGATAATAAATACGGATGCAACATTATCTAAAAACGTAGCGAATTGAAAACTGCTGCTTGGGGTTAGAATCACTTTTGTGTCTTGTAAACCTTCTCCATTTGCGCATGGTACTGAAGCGAATTACAATTACGGCATAGCGTAATTAAAGAACATCGCAATCATTGTGAAATAAACAAATCAAGAAAATTTATTACTTTATGAGAATTCCTTGCAGTGAAAAAGCTAATCCAAATGGAACCGAACATAATATTAATTAACTTACAACTGACATATTTCCACTTCATGGTTATCAATGTTTGGTTTTAATATCTGTAATATTTTGTTACACAGCTATATATATATATATATATATATATATATATATATATATATATATATATATATATATATATATATATATATATATATATATATATATATATATATATATATATATATATATATATATATATATATATATATATATATATATATATATATATTTATGTATATATATATATATATATATATATATATATATATATATATATATATATATATATATATTTATATTTATATAAAATATTAGAGTATGTAAGGATAAAAATATTTAATGTAGATAAAATTCTCAATTTCGTATTTAAAGCAATAACTTGAATAACAATTAACTCTGAATAATTTAGATACATAAAATTTTAATCTGAAAGGGTAAAAAGAACTTTTTCACTTAAGGTTTCAGGTATATTATCATAGAAAAACAATTTTATGAATAAATTAAGAAATAATAAGGGGAAAAAGTAATCATCAGCTCTGTCATTAATAAAAAAATAAGTTTTATTATTCTGAATTTCATAATATAATATTAAATAAAACAATTTTTTTTTTTTTGGTGTTACTAAAATTTATATAGTAATATAATGGAGTATATAAATCCATTGTACGTTATTATTTTTTATTATTGAAATACTATGAAAAGCCAATTTCATAAGAAATCAAGAAAAAGTTCTTCCTTGTACTATATAGATATCACTTTTTATATTGAAAATTATTTTTATTACAAATATAAAAAAAGAAAACGTGTATCAGTGTGAACACGCGTTAGAAGTTAACTTCTTTGGCTTACATGTATTGAATTATCTAATAAAGTTTTATTTTGAAGTAATCTTATACATAATTAAAACACATTTATTATTATCCTTATTATGTCAAACTGTATTTTAAAAAAATAATTAGGATGGAAAAGGTATAAGTATAGACCAAATTTTCATTTTTAATACGTAATACTAAAAAAAATTTTCTTGTATGTATTTTGAGAAAAGTATCATCATTATTAGTCTATTTCCATTATGCTTATGGGTGCTTCAGTACATACTTTTGTAATCAAAGGCTTGTGATAACTTAAGTAAGAAATGTAGGTTTTTTGCACTCAATATCGCTTAAGTATCTCGAAAAGACTGCATCAATCGTAGTATTTGATTTTGTCGGTGATATTATTCTGTTGTTTTGTAGAGATAAGGTGAAATTGTCTTTTAAAAATTCAATCAATTGTAAAGATTTTTCTAAGGCAAAATTGACATTAAAATCTCCACTTAAAATCATAGCTATTTTATCATAATTTTTATTAAGTAAAGCAGAACCTCCTGGTGTGTATGGTAATAATGATCGATGAAGGAACTCGATAATGTCATCCAGCTTTTTGTTCGGAGTAATATATACTGCTACAATTATAATTTTTTGTCCATTATCTATTACGCATTCAGAGAAGCACAAATCCACCACTGAAGATTGTATGGTACCATAAATATCGGATTGACTGACAGAACATTCCATGAATGGAGTTATAATGATAACAGCATCGCTAGAATTTTGATATATTGCAACCCCTCCTGCTCTGGTATTTGCTCATGTAAATACACAGTTGAAATTTGGAATAGATATATCACTTTTTCACATTCCCCAGGCAAGTTTCTGATAAAACTAAAATATTAGGGGATTTCTTATTACTGTATCTTGTAAGTCTACAGCGTGAGCTGTAAGAATTTGGCAATTAAAAGTAAAAATCAATAAACCTTGTCTGTTCGTTATGAAATCAATCAATTCTTCATTGATAGTTTGTAGTTTATTCAATGAAAGTCGTTTAAACTCCTCTTGCAAATCAATTGTTGATGACGATCGTCTTCGACAATGGTAAAATGTTTTATCATTATTTTTTGTCGTAATATATAATCCTTCAATGCTCGTTACACGTGATAAAGCAACGTATAATAATGATTGAGAGTGACGTCGATCGTATTCTTAAACAATTTCTGAGTAGGTGTTGCCTTGAGATTTTTGAATTGTTGTAGCACATGCACACACCAACGGAACGTGCGTACGCTTATGCATACATTTGTAAAGTATTGCTTAAAGATGTTTAATCAGGTAAAAATAAGAAATTTAAAAAAAATCAAAACGCATGGAACGTTTTTAAATTTTTTAAAAACTATACTCATTTTTTTTTCACCAATTTTTTTATATGATTTTAGTTCTATGTTACATAGAGACAGTAAAAATTTGGGGCATGTTTGTAAAAAATTTTACTGCCCACTGTAGTCTTAAAATACAAATTAATGAAGCACTATATAACACTTTCACAACAATCAAATTAATTACACCAAAACATATATATGATTTAAAAACTCACTTCTTAAACTGGATTTAGAAATTCCATTCGATTGAAAATTTAGTTAAAACAATCTTTTATTACCAAACTATTGGAAGAAATGTTGTGTTGCCACTAAATTTTAAAACAATAGATTGTTTGTATTATTTCCTTAAAAGAACTTTAAAACTGTATATCCAACAACCTCTCCTTAAACTAATTTTTGACAGATTTTGAACCATTTAAATGCCTACTTCGGGTAGATTAGACTCACTTCCGATTTTTTTTAATTCATAAAATTGATTATATTTTGACTTCTAGGTAACGTAAAAACAAAACAAAGTATGTATCACAAAGCTAAAAGAGGAAAGACTTGTTAAAGCTGCTGTTGAATGAGGAGAGGAGCTCAGGGCTAATAGACGAAAAACACAAAAGAAATTTTAAAAGCCGTAATTTTTAATCTATTTTTTCAATTGTTGAACAGATTACGGATAATACTATTCTACATATGGAAAATTAGTTTCGTTAGATTATTTTTATAAATAATGAAGTTAGTAAATATTTAATTAAAATTTTGAGTATTTTTTGAAAAATCGTAAAAAAAAAAAAAAAATCGTCATTTTTTATGACTGATTCTAAAAGAGAAAGGCATGAACTTGTTTAAAATAAAGTATCAATTCATTAACTCGAAAGGAAACTTAAAGGGAATGATTAAGAAACCATTTTTATAAAAGCATATCAATTATGACCCATTTTAAAAAAATCGTAAAAAATAGAAAATATCATTATTTTGTAAAAAAAAAAATATACCATATCGTAACGAACAGACTGATCTTTCCGATTCTGTAATTGTTTTTTGTCTGAGATAGATAGTATGAATTAGATGGCGTTTTTTAAAACTAGGGGAATATTCGGAACTTCATTCATTTCTACCTTACCTTCATCGCTAACCGTAACGGAAATTTCTCCTTACCGTGCCATAAGAAGTTAACTTCAAAAAATTTTCTTACAACTCTCATGAAACAACACGCATAGTTTTTCAATTACGAAATATTAAGCGATCTTTAATTATAACACACTCCAGTAATTTAAAATCCTAGGTCAAAGCTCGAAAGAGCCATCCAATCTGGTCATCTCCCCCCCCCCACCACCCTACGACTATTTTTAGAAAGTAACGGGGGAGTAAGACAAAACCCGTATGCAAAGATGTAATCCCGGGTTACCTTATATTCTTTATACTTTGCGATCCCCTCCCCCATTTTTTCATGGAAAAAAAGCAGAATTAACGTTTGTGAAGTGAGTCAAGTCATTATTTGTGTAGAAAAATATTCTTTTTCATGAAATATAGTATTATTAATGAGAATTTAAGCAGCTTATGGCGTAATTTTCGTCTAAAACAAAGTTATTTTTACTTTGTGCTTAGAATGCATACACGTAGCGCCATTATATTAAAGCTTGCCGAACACGGCGTCAGAAAATTATAGAAGCAAAGATATATGTATTTTCCACAATTTTCTAGACAACGAATGACATTTCTACATTTCATGGTGAATTTATAAGAGTAATTTACGTTCTCTGCAAAAGTTTTACACCTAAATAATGTGATAAAATGTTATTACGTTTTCAGTACACACACATGTGGTTATATGAATTAATAGAAAATAAAAATTAAAAACGGGTTACTTTATCATAACTACCAAAAAATTTATATATAGTTGAGAGAGAGAACGATTGTTGTTAAAATATCTCATAAACCTTACTACGTACCTCACCCCATTCGCCACGCAACACGGTACTTCAAAATGCCACGGTAGTGCCAAGTAACGAAGGAAGAGATTTTTGTGAGGGGAAGGAATTATCAGTGATGCGCATATCTACTTTAAGAGCTTGAAGGGGCCGCGCACAGCGCAGCCCCGCTACCAAAAATTGTGCACCCCAAGCAACCGCTGTTTGCGGATGTGGCGAGCGTCAGCCTACCGATGTGCAATGGTAGGCCTCTACTCGGGAGATCCTCCTTAATGATCAAGGATAACTCCAGTGCCAGGTAAGTATGCTATCTGAAGAAAAAGGCTAATACTTATTCTAATATGTATAACAAATAAAGTGGTAATTTTACAATTATTGCATTGCTTTCTAAAACTTTTTGAACACGCTGATGTTCCAACGCTTCAAATTTCGGATAAGATTATTTACGGGGCCCCCTTTCATGTGCACTAAAGTTTCACGCTAGAATAGTTTTCGTTTTTCTTAAAAGACAGAACAATAGCTTGAATCAAGGATGGGCAAATAGCGGCCCGCAAACACAGAAAACCAAATACAGTGAAAATCGATCAACACGTGACAGGGGGGGACTGGAATAATTTTTTCGCGTTCAAGAGTTTTTCTTGCATGAAAATCAACAATACTGAATATAGATGCAAGTGGGCTGATCTTCTCTTGCATGCTATGAGGAAAATTTCAATAAGCTATTCTCATTCTCGATTTCTAAAAAAGGAATTTGTTTTTATTACTTTTTATACAAGGTACAAGTTTTTAGCACTTTTTCTCATATTGAAATTTAGCTAATGAATGTAAAATGGTGCGGACCTGCAGCCGAATTAATTGTTGACCTTTGGTTCAGATAACTCGATTTCCTCTTTGGTGATCTCCCCCTCTTTTTTTCGATTACAAGGATTTACTTCATTAAATCTGCCAGAAAAATCTAAGCGCGTCGCATGACTGCACTTATTATTTTCTCAAAATAATTTATTATGCTTTATTTTTATATTTTTCAGTGACTTTCTCTTCGCCTTGGAGCATTTAATGAGTCACTTAATCTTTCACTTAGTTTTCTCGGGCCACTTTTTTGCTCGATTTTACAAACGATTGAAATGGAAGAATTTAATTTTTACGGTCATCATTTATCAGGTTTCACTAGAATAAGTTGTCTCACTGGGCAGGTACCAAGTCTTCAAGAATGTAGAAACTATAAGAAACGGTAACAAAATTAAGCAACTCACTGTTCAGGTATAGGTATGCTAATTATGAAAGCAATTTTATAATTAAGGGAATTTTAAAGCGATGAGTGGAGTTAAAACATAACACGAGAACTTTGTAATCAAACTATCTTTCCTTTCTAACTGGACCATGATAAGAGTAACGAATTTCGTTTCCAGTGACATAACCCCATGCGCCAGAGTTCCGAGAACTCTCGAACGCATATCTCGATTTTAAAAGTCTTGGACTTTTCCTGCTTTTAGGGAAGAATCATGGTAAAATTTATTTTGTTCTTACAACTCTGCATTTTTATTAAAGATATTGAATTATAAATAAATTGAGTTTGAAGAAATATACCGAAGTACGATTGCAGGAATTCTTACAGATTTATTTGCAATCTTTGCTCTATTTTAATAAAAAGTTTAGTTTCCATGACTATCAGGACTTTTCCTGATGTTTTGATATTTCGAGGTATTTTCAATACTTTATAAAATTATATTAGAAAAGAAGCCCAGTGGCTGAATGGTTAGTGAATCGCGCTTCCACACGACAGATCCGAGGTTCAAATCTCGGGCTGGATATGGTTGACTCAACCTTTCATCCCATTAGTGGGTTGATAAAAGAGTATCAAGCTTGCTTGGGAACTTAACACTGGTGGTTTCGCGTTAGGCTGACCACCTGACCGGAACATCTGCTCATGTACCTCAGGGCTCAAGGTCGTGGCTACTGAGTTGGGCACAGTAGGCCTTGACCCTAATGGGCTGTCGCACCACTGAGTTAAGTTAAGTTATTGAAATATAAACTGGTAAAGCTGCGTGTCGGTGCGTGATATATGTGTTATGTTTAATCCAGACGCGAGCGGATATCAGACAGAAGTGTCCTGAAGCCTATTCGACATCATTTTTGATCGAATTCTACCAGTTACAGATTTGGATAATCCATGGTAATTGATTCGGTCTCGACATCATCAGGGAGACAGCCGGATCTACAAGATCATATGTAAGTATTTTAACAGCAAACTACGAACAGAATGACCCTCTTGCGAGCATTCTAAAGCAGCGAGTTTGAGAAAAAGACAGTGCTATTCAAGAAATCGAGACGTCGACAAAACCTTGATTGAAATTCTTTCCCTTCCTCCTTGATCAAAAACTGCTTGCATTTAAATGTACCTATTAACAAAAAGCAAATGAAAAGAATAGAAACCAGATGGATTTCAGTATGTTAAAATTGCTAAGGCTAGTGTGTTAGACACAATCCACCACTAGGCATTAGCATTAATTTCAAAATTTTAAACTCAGAACTTAATAGAAATAATAAAATTAATGTGATAATTCGTAAAAATACTAGTAGACAAACGTAATCTGCCGCTCTCTTTTATCTTATACAAATCATTTTTAACTATAGACTCCAACTCACAGAGCTTAATAAGATTCTCTCAGAAATCAGGGTCCTCCTTTCAGACCAAGATATTAAAATATACACTAATAGTAATGATGCAAAGCAAGGGTGTCTAGCTCAAAGGTTAACTTGGACTAAACAAATAATGTTTAACTTTAGGCGGACCGAAAAAAAAATCCATATTCATAGAAATGAAAGTTTATTTCGAATACATTATGACTAACTTAAATAAAAGATCAAGAAAATTTAGTGTTTACGCTCTGACAATTGACATCACTTCTCTGTTACTATTTTTCCTATTTCACTATTCGAAATTTTAGATATTTTATTATATACTATTATTACGCGCCGATATACTGACCGGTCCGGAAAATGTTCGTTGTGGGCCGTTTGAAACCCACGGGCAGCGAGTTTGACATCCCTGATATAAAGGCTCTGTCAGTTGATGAAAAAATATGGAGCTTGTTATATGCTTGTAAAATGCTGGAGTGCCTACAGAAAGACAAGTACATCTTGTAGTTATTCCCTAAAATTTAAAAAAGTATTAAATTCTAAAATTAAATTGTGTCATTTTATAAAAGCCTCAATGGGTAGCCGAGTGGTTATGGTCAGACATTCATGTCTTTGCTGATTCCGTGGAGTCGAGTACTGGTGACTGTGAACACCCACAGTAGAAAAGAGCTGTTACATAAAATAAAAATAATCAAGTCATGAAATACAAATAAGCAGGGCAGAGTTTACAGAATGCTGAAATTTTCCGTAGAAAAAGGCACAGTAAAACCTAAATTTTTTCCAGCCATTTTTCCTGCCAACTTCTGTCAAAATGTCAACTCTTCTATTTCTCACGCCTGTGATAATTCTGGACTAAGTTAAGAAAAAAAATTATATATTTTTTATATCCAGATAATTTGTTTCCTATTTTATATGAGTGAGAGTTTTCTTAACATTGCAGTATAAAGCAACGCGAAGACTGTTGACGATGGTCCTCGTACATTTGAACCACCGTCAAGTGACCTACACTCTTTCCCCAAACTACCACTTTCAGATTTTAAGATAAGAATTTTCATGACTAAATAAGCCTTCTTTTTCATTTGCATGCTTTCTCTCGCTCCTGTTATTGGCAATTTAAATAAAACCCATCAAGTTTAATAAGGTGCCATTTTTGCTAAAAGTAAGCATAGCTTCGATTTAAGTTTGATTACTTTATGCTTTTGTGATTAAAATCATAGTGATCAAAAGAAAATGCGGAAGAGGAGCTGAAGCATTCTTAAAATTTGATTTTATCTAAAAAAGATCGAGGAACACAGGAACTAAAAAGGGAATAGATGGCGGAAGAGGAACTTAAATATTCTAAGCGTTTTCTTGTCTTTCAATTTAAATCATCCTCACTAATGAAATAAAATGTTACATTCCAAACTCTATTAGGTATATTGCGTTAATAAGAACAAGTTTTTGTAAGAGGTTAAAGAAGTTGGGGGTCTTTGGGAAACTGGATTTTATGAAATCCGCCGTCCCATATCTGAAGTATTTGAATCATTAAATGTGGTAATTGGAAATTAAAAATGCACTTAATAGTAATTATAGTTCACTTGAGTTCTTAAAATTGTACTGTCCAAAATGTCCTTTATGTTGATTCCAGAGGTTTTTTTTTGCTGTCTTAGGTGATTAATGTGGAGCCTTGACAGTTCGTTGTAGCTCGCAAGGAGCCGTGCTTTCTTTAGCAGTGTGTCGTCGCAGCATGGTGATTGATGGGGTGGCATCTGGGGTGAAGCGCTTGTCAGGAGGAGTGACGTCATCTCGTAGAGGAGTGGGCTGTCAGTCTTGATTTGTGGTCTTTCTGTTGATTGTCGGTCCTGTTGTGTGAGATAGGGCACTTCTATTGGATGTTGCAGCAAGTGAGAATCCTCTCTATTGGCCGTGCCGTAGGTTGTGCAGAAAGTAGTGGGGGAAAATTTTTGAATAATTTCCTGTTAGATGCATTGAATGTAGAATTGTTGGGGAGTTGAATGAAATTTAAAGTTTAATGAAAAATTAATGAAGAGTAATTTAAAATTTAGCAAGAAGGGGTTCATTCGCCGATCGGTGAATGAACGTTTATGTGAATTATGGCGGATTGTAGGAGTCTAGGAGAATTCTCCTAGGTCTTTTTTGAGTGTCAGAGGGGTGTAATTTTCGAGATTGATGATGTTAGAATTATTGATGTTGGGGAGATTATCATAGAAATTTTTGGCTAAGTCTTGAATATGTTTTTTAAAAGGAGGTATTTTGATTGCTCTATAAATGTTTTTGTTGGAGTTGTATCTACATGCTCTTACAATACACCGAATGATGGAATTTTGAGCTATTTCAAGAATTTTGATATTTGTATTAGCTGCGTAGCCCCAGATGGGACATCCGTAGCTCAGAATTGGTCGCAAGACGGCCGTATAGAGAAGTACTTTATTGTATAAATACATATTGGAATTCCGGCAAATTAAGGGGTAGAGTTTCTTTAATGCGATCCGGAATTTATCTCGCGCATAAAGAATATGAGGCTTCCATGTGAGAGTTTTATCAAAAGTAATTCCAAGGTACTTAGTTGTTTGAGACCAGCGTAGTTGTGTGGAATATAGAGTGGGTGGTGCAATTGGTTTACGAGTTTTAGTGAATAACACCGCAACGGTTTTATCCACGTTGATTTTGATCTTCCAGTCGTTGAAGTATTTTTCGAGTAGGGCCAGGTGTTTGTTTAGTGCTATTGTAACTAATTTTGTATTTTTGTAAGTGGCTGAGATCGCAGTGTCATCAGCATATAGGTTAATCATGGTGCGTGGGTGTGAGGGTATATCATTAACGTAGATGTTGAATAACACAGGGCCCAATAAGGAACCCTGTGTTACCCCAATGTTGACGCGGTGTGTAATTGAGAGCGTGTCGTTCACTCTGACTTTGTATTTCCTGTTAGTAAGGTAGGAGTATAGAATATGAATGATGGCAGGTGGAAAATTATAAGTAATAAGTTTATAAATGAGTCCGTCTATCCAGACACGGTCAAATGCCTTTTGAATATCCAGGAAGACAGCACCAGTGGTCCTGCCTCTCTGAAATCCTGAGGATATTTTTTCCGTTAATCTGAGTAGCGGGTGGTAGGTAGAAAGTTGTTTGGTGAATCCAAACTGATTAGGGTTTAAAATGTTAGTGTTATAGATATGATTTTTAATTCGATTTAGAATAATGTGCTCAGCAATTTTGCTGAGCGAAGATAATAAAGAGATTGGCCGGTAGGCATCAGGAGAATTTTTACTTTTTCCAGGCTTGTGTATTGGAAAAACGATTGCAACTTTCCATTCATTTGGAAAGTGTCTGAATAGTAGAATTTTATTTATGATGTAGGTAAAAATTAGCATGATTTTGAAAGGAAAATTTTTATCATTTTGTTGGTAATATTATCTATTCCAGGTGCTTTGGAATTCTTTAGTTTTTTCATATATCCACAGATCTCGTCTGGGTCTGTGGGAGAGATAGGAGATGAAAGTGGAGTAGAAAAGAATCTTGTTAGGGTATTAGTGACGTCAGAGTCGATGTTGGTAGTGTGTTTCCCTGGTCTTTTATTTTCTGTGTAATTGTCTATGAGCGTGTTTGCAATTAAGTTGGCCTTCTGTTCATCGTTGCTAGCGATGCCATTGGGTCCGGTTAAATTTGGAATGTCTGAGCGTTTTTTGCGAAAGTATTTTTGCATATGCCAGAGACTGTTATCTTGAGTTTCGAGTGATTCTAGTTTGGCGTTCCAAGTGTTTTGTGCGTGTATCCTGATTTCTTTTTTAATTAATTTTTGAAGTCTGTTGGCTTCAGTTTTGTGTATTGGATTTAGAGTCTGTTGATATAATTTCCTGGCCCTGTTTTTACAAGTTATTAAGTAATTGATTTGTTGTGGCGTGTAGTTGTGTCGGGTGTTTTTAATAGGTTTAGAAGCTAAGTTGTGGGCGGAGCTAACCGCATCTGCGAACTTCGCTACTTTTTCTTCGAGTGTAGATTCATTATTGATTTTAGCGTAGTCAAAAAGTTTAATTTCGTTTTTAAGATTTTTTCTGAAAGCAGACCAACAGGTGGTAATTGCTCTTGGATTGTCTTTATGGATGGGGGTAGTGATATTAAAGTTTAACATGACAGGATTATGATCTGACGAGAGGTCATTTATGGATACAATATTGTAGGGGTAGTTAAAGTTACTAATTATTGCGAAATCTAGAGTATTCGAGGAGTTGTATCCATATCTGGTTGGAGATTTGGGAAATGCAATTTCTAGGTTATTGTCGTCAGTAAAGTCTTTTAATCGAATGCCTCTGGGAGAGTTTTTGGAGCAATTCCATGCACTGTGTGTGGCGTTAAAATCGCCAAAAATCACACAGTTACTGTTGGCCTGAATGAGAGCCTCAATATCTACAGTAAATAAGTTTTTATCAGATCTAGGGGGAATATAAATACAAGTAATTGAGAAGTTTCTGATATTCGGGGGAGTAATAGTTACGGTGGTAGCTTCAATATGATGCAGAGTGGGGGAGGGGGGAGAAATGCGGAATAGATTTTTTAATAAAAATAATAGTACCACCGAGAGTAGGAGTAGTCCCGTTCGAGATGCGGTCGTTCCTGTAACATGTGTAATTTGAAATGTTTATGTTGAGGGTGGGTCTCAAACGTGTTTCTTGGATTAGTAAGATGTCAGGGTCGTACTTCTCTATGAAAATTTTGAATTCGGAGATTTTGCTTAGAAGGCCGTTTGCGTTCCACGAACACAAACTCAGGCCGCTTATTTGGTGTCTATTCATCATAATCGTCTAAAAGAGCCTCTACTAAGGCGCGTATTTCCTTCTTGCGTTGGGTTTTATGTTTATTAGTACTGGATGGTTGAGGGGTGTTTGATGAAAAATCAATACTATTGATTTGTTGAACTAATAATGAAAGAGCTTGAATGGTTTGAGAAAGTGTTTGGGTTATGAGACCCATGCATTCGCTTTTAGCATTATTGGTATTTGTTTGCTTAGTGATGTGAGTTGTTGCGGCCTGAGTTTGTGTTGGTATCGTAGAAGGAACCTGACCGTTTCGTGGTGTCATCTGTTGGGGGGTGGGAGCGGTAATCTTACTTCGTTCTTGTTGGGCTGCTGCTTGCGCAAAGGAAACATTAGGGCGGACTAGACTGTTAACAATGCTAGTATAATTAGGTTTGATTGACGCGCCTTTACGTGGTTTGGGGTACAACGGGCATTTTGAATAATTGGCCATGTGGCCATAGGCTTCGCAATTAACGCAGTACATTGTTTCGACTTTATCGATCTTACAATCAGTCGTTTGATGGGGTTCCCCGCATTTGAGGCATTTAGGTTTTATGTGGCAATTGCTTGCCGTGTGATTAAATTGTTGGCATTTATAGCATTGGGTCACCCCTTTGCTATCGTAGCCCTCTACTGATACATTTAAATATGAAAGTTTGTCTAATTTAAAAATGGTGGCGTTAGTCATGTTTCTTGGTAAAGATACCAAGAATACGGGGAGTAATTGGTTTGTAATTTTACCAGTTAGTTGGGAGACCCGATCAACGGTGAATCCCAGATCGATCAAGTCATTATGGATATCTTCGGGTTTAGCTTTTTTAGGTAGTCCTTTAATCACTACCTTGATGGGTCGTTCGGATTTTAGTTTAATTGAATAGAATTGATATTGTATTTTTTCAAGGAAAGTAAGCAGTTCGTGGTATTGGTCGTGAGTATCACAATATAACTTGAAATACTCACCGGTCATTTTGCTACGTATTTTAGGCATGAAATTGTTAATCACTTTCATTTGTTCTCGGAAATCAAGAGTTATTTTTAACATGACTGGTGGGGGGGAGATTTTTCGTCAGGTCGGCTGATTTATTTACGGCGGTATTAGTCGCGGGTTTTTTCTTGTTACTTACTGTGTTAACATTTTTAACTATAGTTCCGGTCGAGGTTCCTTCAACGGGATCGATTTCGGAGTCGTTAATTTCAAGAGCGTTGAATTTGTTGGAAAGATTTAGCCTAAAGTTTTGTTCAGTATTCGGTTGAGTATTTTGATTTTTAGATAATTTGCGGTTAGGTGGGGAAATAAATTCGAATTCGGTATCTTTTCTTTTGAGTGAGGCTGATTTCGGTAAAGTTGGAAAATCATTATCGTTAACTGTGGTGGGAGTACTTAATGGAGTGTGGTGTTCTGCACAACCGGAGGTATCACAGCTTGGAAGAGAGGAAAACTCACTTACCGTTAGCTCGTTGAGTGCGGTGTAGTTATCCAATCTTTGAACGTGTTCCTTCATGATGTGGCAGTCTTCATCCGTAAGTCCGTGTAGTTTGAGGGATCTTATATTGGCCTTGATATTCTCTATGGTGATGGTGTAGAACTTCATATTTCTGGCGAGTATTTTCCTCTGCTCACAGTTGGTGAGAATTGGAGTTCCGGGTCGGGAGTCATCTACAGGTAGAGGTTGTTCATTCACGGGTGTCGGGTGTCGGTCGTCGTGGTTGTCCAATCCGTTAATCAGTTCAATGTCTAAGTCCATTTCCGGGGTCGTTTCCATAATGTCAGCCATGATAACTTTGATTTAGATAAATCAAATAAGCAGGATAAAGCGTGAGGCTCTAAAAGAGCTCAAAGCGATACTGAAGTGGCGCAATCAGCACGCTGGCACTGTGCACCGGAATTCGTATGCGGAGCGTTCAAAAGTACGTCCGGTTATCCAGCTCTGTAAGAGGTTAAAGTTTTGTGTTTGCTGTAAAAGAAATTTTAAAGAAAAATATATCTGGTAAGAATTTTTATTAGTCATCCTTACTATTATCTAACATTAGAAATGTCGCTTGGCATCAAGAAATTCATTAAACCAGTCTTTCACAAACTTTCAATACTGGCGACCCAATTTTCAATCATAATTTTTGTCGCCCCCTCCCTGTACAAAAATAATGTATTTACTGCAATAAAAATGCACCTTGACGCTAAAGCTACAAAGCCATCTCAGTTATAAACTGTTTAAGTATTAAGTTTTGTGTATGTTATTTTTAAGTAATATATATTTTATAAAAATTACGTAAAATATATATTACTTACTTATTAGTATGTTATTTTTCTTTCTCTAATTTTTAAATTGGAACAGATCGCAAAATGATATATTTAACTAAAGATTTATTTCCTCCAGCATCCATTTCTCAAAGTACAAATGTCATTAGAAAAATAGTCTAGTCTATGTTGCTCTCTATCATATCCATCACATCTGGCATTATCGGGTACGTTTGCATGAATCTGGGCAACCTATCGGACGTCTGCGCAAAACATGTAAAAATGCTTTTACACGTACAATTCCAGTCAGTTTTGGTCGACTCGATACTTCTATAGCTACTGAATCTAGCTTGAATGTACATTTTTTAATTTGCACGTTAATTGTAATTAACGGTAATTAAGTATTTACGGCAATATATTAAAACAAAATCATAGCAAGTTGAACTTTTTCTGTCTTATGTCTTTTTGACAAGGCGAACTGAACCTTGGGGTACACTTATGGCTTCATACTTTAGTTGATGGAGTTATTTAGGAAGCATTTTAAAATTTTCATTTCGTTTCATGTTCATCGCGTTTCTCAATCATGAATAATATGCATTCTTTCAGCAGGTTCTTCTTTTGCTTGATAAGTTTCAACTTCCTTCAACAGAGATCACAGATGCCCCGCGCCACCACTCCCGGGTTAAAAGTGTATTCAGAAAAAAATACGGATGATCTAAAAAGAATTATGACATTTTTCACTATGCTTTATATGTTTGAGAATACTCATAAAAATAAATCTTGGCCAAATAATCCTTCAAATCAATCAATTCTTTTCGAAATATCGTAAATTTCTTTTTTTACAATTTCCCTAAGCGAAAAACAAATCCATAAAAGATGGGACGAAACTAATGTAGAACTAACCATACCAGTAAGTTTGAAGGTCAATCAAATGATCAGCAAATGTATTATGCTGCCTGGCTGAAAAGTGAATCATGTCTTCCTTTTCTGTCTATAACTGATGCACAGTATTTCGATAATAATTACAGTGATGAATTGTTTATCTTCTTAGAATTTTTCTCAGGGTCTGGGTTTCATTTTTCTTTTAATGAGTAATATTTTATGTTTAAAAAGAAAACGTAATAAAAAAATCTCTCATTGAGGAAATACAACCAATTAAACAAAATGTTTTTTCTTCTTTAATTTGGTTTTGGAATCAAAGATAGCTATTTGATGACGGAAGAACGCCGAATGATAAACATAAGTTATATCAGTGTTGTTGTGTATTATTTTTTATTATGGAAGAAAGTATTTTGTTTTACTTCTTTCCGGTTATTTTTTTAAAATCTTTAAATTTTCGATATGCTCGCGCCCCCCGAGGGGGACGCGCCCCACACTTTGAGAAACACTGCGTTATAGTAATGGCAATGTAGCTGCAAACAAAAAAACAGTATTAATATTCGTGATTGAAATACATATCTGGTAAATATTTTTATGGGGGAACAATTTAGCGATCTATTCGAGGATGAAATATGTTTCACTCTTTCCACGAGGTCTTTTAGAATCTGCGAAAATGAGAAATCTTAACATTAGATGAAAGACCTTCGAGGACTCCCAGGGGTCCACGGACCACAGTTTAAAAAGCGTGCCTAAATAATACCCCCCAATCGACAATTTTCATGCAAACCTACTACAACGCATCTTTTCGGTTATGGATGGCGCATCACACCTAACATGCCCAAACTCTTTTCAATATTTTCTAGTAAAAAATATTTTTTATGAGATCTGTTTTTGTTGGAAAAAATAAATAATTAACGATTGAAATTATTTTTTGTTGAAAAGTTGAATTTCAGGAAAGTATTTGAATTTTTTTTACTTTTGTGGAATGTGTGCGAGAAATTGAAATAGAAGCTATTTATTCAAGAAATAGTTATTGGTTAAATTTGGAGGAAATTTATATAGACGAAAAGAAAGGATCAGATAAAAAATGCATATCTTAAAAAAAAAAGTTGTCACAACATTTTTTTTTTGTAATAGGAAACACGGTTACACATAGGTTGAACAACTGAATGTTTTTCCACCGTAAATTTTTGATGGACAATTAAGCTATTTTAAGCAACGTGTTAAAATTTAAAAATTTAGAAAAAAAGTACCAGTATACTTTAAATTTCTATTTCTTTGCTTTGTGATTTTAGTAAAGTTTCATGAAAAACTCTTTCTGAAAAATTATAACATTATAAATCTTTTACTTTGTTTGCTCATTATGAATTCATAAGTTACTTTCGCTTAGAAAATTTAAATTAGGCAGAACCTGTTGTTGTTCTCTCTCTACCAAGGCCTGCTACTTCCCCAGGAAACATCACTTCTATGATATCGGATGGAGGCTCGTTTCGCGAGCCATATGCCCAGAGACATCCAGCGACAACAGGCAGAACCGGTGATAAGGTCAAGTATGGAACCTCAAGATTTTTTAAGAAAGTCTAATGTGTGGGATAATTTTTTTAAAAGCTAATATAATTTAACACTTGTAATTCAAATATAGTATTAAGCGAAATAACATGATTTTAATGCAAAATAATATGAAAAGACATGATTTTTTTTATGAACTTAAAAATTGCTTTATAAACATTTCTGGAAAATTGACAGGTATGCAACTAAAAATAAACTAAATCTGTACAAATTAGCCGTTTTTAAATAATCCGCAATAACTTCAAAGTAATTTAAAATATTTTATGTGAGTAAAAGATACACTGCTGGCCACCCTAAATGCAACACCCTGAAGGAAGCATGCAAATAACATGAAATTTACAACATCCATTAGCGGAGGTGAGATATGCAAATGGTTAGAATTTCAGCGCAGACACACATCACGCATGCCTGTGGCGCTACCTCAAAGCTCTATTTAAGGCTTGGAGATTCCGACGATTTCAAGTTCGGCAATTGTGTTTTTTTTTGCGGGTTTTTCAAAAACAATCAGTTATATATCGTAGAAAACAGCAATCAGCTTTTGATCAAGTACCCGAGTTCGACAGAGGAAGGATAGTGGCCTACCGAGAGAGATTGTGGATTATCTTTCAGGGAAATCGGTAGTCGTGTTGGGCGAAACCAAACAACTGTAATGCGGATATGTGACCGTTGGATGCAGGACGGACCGACGTGGTCGATCGCTTCCACTTCAGTGCACCACTTCACGTGAGGTCAGGCTAATTGTGCGCATGGCAGTGATGGATCACTCAGTCACATCACGAACTATAGCACAGCACATTGAGTCTGTAACGCATCATTCAGTGTCTGCGCGTACCATTCGACGCCGTTTACAGCAGAGTGGTCTGTCCGCAAGACGTCCATTGCTCGGTCTGCCCTTGACGCAGAATCACAGATGTCTCCACCGCCAATGGTGCGATGAAAGAAGGATGTGGGCGGCAGAATGGAATGAAGTTGTCTTTACTGACGAGTCACACATCTGTCTGCAACACCACAATGTTCAGATTCGAGTCTGGAGACATCGAGAAGAGAGGATGCTGATCAGCTGCGTTATGTACCACGACACTGGTCCTGCACCGGGTATTATTTTGTGGGGCAGTATTGGATATAACCCTCGCACTCCTCTAGTACGCATTGCCGGTACTTTAAACAGCCATCGCTACATCTCCGAGGTGTTGGAGCCAGTTGTCCTTCCTTACCTTCAGGGCTTGGCCACAGCCGTATTTCAACAGGATAATGCGCGACCACACGTGACACGCATTAACCAACGGCTCGTCAATCACCAGATTGAATTGCTTCCCTGGCCGACTCGCTCTCCGGATCTTTCACCGATAGAAAACATGTGGTCCATGGTTGCTCAACGATTGACCCAGATTACACCCCCAGCTGCAACACCAGATAAACTTTGGCAACTTGTGGAAGCTTCTTGGTCTGCTGCACCCCAAGAACACATTCAAAGTCTCTTTGAATCATTGCCGATGCGTGTGGCAGCGGTGATCTTCAACAATGGCGGCTACTCTGGCTACTGATTCTGGCAGGAACCCCACTTCACAGAAGTCTATAAGTTTAATCATTTGATACTTGGTCAACATGTTATCTACAAAATAAATTTTGTTGTGCTATCTCTTGTCTTTCTTGCTGTTGCATTTACGGGGGCCAGCAGTGTATTTCTTATACATCTAATGTAATCTTGTCCAAAAAGATAAAAATAAAATATATAAACATATTTTTCTCACTTAAAGTATTTTTTATTTCTATATATACAAATTATTTTATTTGGATATTGTGTTGTTACTCATAAATTTTCTAAATAAAAGAAGTGGGTTTCTTTTCCTTCAATTAGATTTTAAAATAAATACGTTACTATATACTATGGTGTTAAAAAAATTACTTTATAATTAAAACTCACTGAAACTAACATGGAATTCGAAGATTCGAAGAAAAGGTATTTAAACTTTTAAAGGTAACGTAACCTTTTCTGTTTACTATATGAATTTTCTATCATAAAATATAACAGCATGAAAAGGTATCAAAGTAGTAATAAGTGCAGAAAGGAAGGCAAAGCAGGTTTAGGGGAGGAAACTGCTTTCGAGCGGAGGAGCTGTCACAGAATTATTTTTTTTTTTTTACCTTTTGTTCGGCTTATTAGTTCACAGATGCTAGTGTACATAGTTAAAACTAACTGCCCTCCTAACAATGTTTTGCAAAAACGAAATTAGCCTTATTTGTAATCTTTTCGTCAGGACGCTATCTATGGATGTTGCTCAGCGCCATCTATCGGAATGGGTCATAATAACTGTGTTTATTTATTGGAAAAGATTTAAGTTTTATTATTTTGTTTTTCTATGAAAACAAAAATTCAAAGTTTACTGTGGGATATTATGTATGTAACAGTTCATCATACAGCATTCTTAAAATTGTATAGCTTTCATTCAATTGAGTTGTTAATATTCGGTGTTAAAATTCAGGGTTTTATTTTATATTTAAAAAACGGATTAAGTTAAATACGTATGTGTAAGTTTGTGTATTTTGTAAATGCAAGCTTATTTTTTAAAAATTATAAGACTAGAAAGCGATGCATTATGATGTTAATAATTTATTTATTTATTATTTTTTTACTTTTAAATTTGAAACTGATTTCTATTCACGTATGAATAATTAGCTACAGCAGATGACATTTCGATATTTCTTGGAATCATTGTACCGCAAGTTTCGAATATTTATTGGGATTATGTAAATGTTTTCTTTGGGTTGAGAGCCAAATAAAAAGTTGAAATGTGGAAATTTTTAGTTGATCCTTTTATAGACTTCTCGCCATCTCAAATCAGAACTTTGTAAGATGTGACAATAGATATCAACAAAAATTGGTGATTTTCAGGAGAAGAAATTAAAAATGACTAATCTCTCTATCTCTCTCAACTTTCCTATTTCTTAAATTTTTGAATGTTTAGTATGTATGTACGTTTAAAGAATTTGCCCCATTATGACTATAGTTACAATGATATTCCCGTTGTTGTAGCAGGTTCTTTGTTTTAACTGAGATTCCATTAGTTACCAGGACCAGTCAGTCTATCTTTCGTAACTATAGATTTATTGTTTCATATACAGCCACACACACACACAAAACAAGCACAATATCAAAAGAAACTACGATACATTAAATTTAGTTAAGATAAGTTTGTTTCAATACTCCCGAGAGTAAATGCTATTCGCTTCTCCTCTTCACGTTGTACAGTTCTCTTCTCTCGATTCCGATGGCAGCGTCACCTATGAGTTAACGCTATTCCTTTCTCCTCCCCACGCTGTACAGTTCTCTTCTCTCGATTCTGATGGCAGCGTCACCTATGAGCTAACGCTATTCGCTTCTCCTCTCCACGTTGTACTGTTCCCTTCTCTCGATTTCGATGGCAGCGTCACCTATATGGTTTTTTAACGCCAGGCGAAACTTACGAGTTACTAAATCAGATCTATTTAATACTGACTCGTCTCAACGCTGAACTTCCATAACAAAATTTTAAGTTAACTAGGACGTCTGCGAAAAGAAAAAAAATGTACTATTTTTACACCAAATTTAAATGGATCTCATTTCCTGAAAGAAAAAGCAACGGAAAGTCGTGGGTAGCCTAGTGAATTCCTAACCGGAAGGCCTGAGTTCGATGCCCGATGCCACCAAATACCCTCCGAGTACACATGGAGTACGTGCTCGGCAAATCAGTGGATCCGAAACTCCGGGATGGTGCCTCATTAAATATATTCCATACTTGCCGATTGAATTATTTCTCGCTCTCTCACTGGTAGTATGTCCTCAGCTACTGGTGAGAAGCTTTCTTTTAGAACGGCTCTGAGCTGTTGTTAATAATTTTAATAGTATCTTTTAAATTTTATAGAATTTTTAATTAATTCTTCTCTTTTTTTCTTATTAATTATGATGAGAGGATAATACTGTTTTTTGGTAAGGTACCTCGTATTTTGAAGCCGTGGGTGAATTAATCATTTTTTTTTATTTTTGAGGCATGTTTTTACCTTCAGGTACACTTTGCATAAAATTCACTGTCTGTGCATATATAGCAATAAAATTTCGCAGAGTTTTTCATAACATAACTCTCAATGAAATGAAATTTTAAAAAATAAATTTATAACAATTTCAAATTTTTTTTAAATTTAGTGATTTAAATTTCCCGTAAATTTTATGCAGATATTGTGCTACATCTAAAATTTGTGAATGCTTATTTGAAAAAAAAATTAATTCACTTTGTTGAAAATTTGTGTATCTTATAATATGCAAAATATCAGCACTATAGGTAAAGTAGATTATGAGAAAAGTGTACCAAAAATGTATTTTGAGAAAATTACAAATGAAGAACATTTATCAATGTTTTGTAGAATAATAATTTTTAATACAATATAAAAAGCCATACCATAATTAATTGGATTATTTTGCATTATTTCTCAGGTTTTAAATTGTAAGTTTAAAATTCTAGATTATATTTAGGAGTATTGCGCTTTCCCTTCTTCATCAACACGTGTTAACAACGATTCACACCTTCTTCCATTTAAAATACCAAAATTTTATGTCTGTAA
This sequence comes from Trichonephila clavipes, assembly GCA_019973935.1. Lineage (NCBI taxonomy): Eukaryota > Metazoa > Arthropoda > Arachnida > Araneae > Nephilidae > Trichonephila > Trichonephila clavipes. Next base: position 797,266 of record BMAU01011212.1, on the reverse strand, counting down.
TAAGGTTAAGTATTTTTACTTCACTTTGAACATCAGCATTACAGGATATTACAGAATTCCTAACAAATATTTTTATTGTTATAAAAATACACAAAGAAAATGTATTTGATGAATTTAAAAAGTTAATTTGATGTCTAATGTAAATGGAAATCTATTTTTAAAAATTATAACAAAAGAATCTCATTTTTGTACTGATATATTTGAATATTTCTTTATTTTAAAGTAAAACCAACAGTTATAATCATATAGAGTTATTCATGAGCATTTAAATTTTAACAATAAGCACTTAGGAAAAACGAAATGTCTATTTTACAAGCTGTGTATTTAATTTAGAATAATTCTCAAGATCCACTTTGTACTATACCACTTGATTTATAATTTAAGAACTACACTGAGTTTTATAAGTGCAAAACTAGGCATAATTAACTTTTCAAAAAACAAAGCTTTATTTTAAAATTTTGTAACTAATCATTTAAATTTTCCGTAATTTTTGCACAAAAAATGTAGAATTTTCAATAAATTTGAACGCATAATACTGAAAAATTACATTATTTGTATGGGAAAATTTTCAGTTTCTTACAATTGATATTACATACAAAACGAAGTTTGAAGAAAGTGTACCTGAATCAAAGTTACATCACATTTGCTTACAATTTTAAAACACAATTTTTTTCAAAGCAAAATTAAAAAACGCAAAATTTGAAGACGTCCCATTTACTATTTTAATATATTTTCTGTTGAATTGTTTAATATCCAAGTTTTTGAACGCACATAAGTGTATGTTACTGTAATTAATAAAAGTTACAAAATATTTTTAGAGAGTTGAAGAGGAATTTTTTTTTCTCAACTTTAAGCAATAAAGTTTTTAAGTGCATTAAGTGCACAATCACTAACGAGCATCGAAAACTCCATCATCGTTCCTTCGTCAAGCAAAGCAAAACACAATTCAGTTAACAAGGGGTACGTTTTCAATTATGTTTAAAATATCATGAATATCGATAAAAATCGTCATTTTTGATGCTACCTATTTCACACATTTGGAATTTCTTTTGTGTTTGTTTTCAACATTTTCTGTAAGAGATATGAGGTAGTTTCAATTTAATCATATTAATTTAATTACATTGAAATATGCCTTCAAAATAAAATAAGTTGAAGGATTACTGGAGAACCTGTTTCCCTCAGGGAAGCTCAATCTCCTTTCATAATTAACTGGGTTTATATATGGGTTCAGCTTTTCTCTTAGCCCTTTGCTGCATAATTGTATAAAAAAAATAAGTGTAATTCTTTTTTTTTCCTTCACAACATAGTGGTAGGAAAGGTCAGTGGGCCGTGCGCGGCGGGCGCATCTCTTCAAGCCGTGCTCGGGGTTTCGAAACCCCAAACATCCCTTCCTGCCGACGGTCGGCTGGGAGCAGGCACCCTTACAAAATAAAAAAATACAGCTTAACCAAAAAAATGAATATCAAATGATTTAAAATTTTAATAACTACATAGCTTTTTAACTCCCCTTCTCTGCTACAGATGTCATTGTGTCCGCGGTAGCCGAGTGGTATAGGTATCGGATCGTGGCTTGCCTTGTCACGAGTTCGAGCTTAGTACTTCCAAAGACCCGCCGTGTAGGGCAGCGATGCACGTTAAATCTGTCGAGAGCTGAAACGTCATCTTATTGCTGTGGTGTGGTAGTTAGGAGAGGGGTGCCAGCTCAGGTGTCGTCCACGTCACTTGACCATGGTTCAAAATTATGTGGTCCGTCGCCAAAAAGCCCTCGTAAAGCTGAAAAGGGTGATGTTAATATTCAATCAATCAATCAGGCACAGACGTCACTTTAAACCGACTCGATATAAAGATAAGTTGACGCATGCGCAGTAGATACAGATTTAGGTGTATCTCAGTTCCTAGATGTATTGGTTAAGGTCACACAAGCATGAGAGCAAGATGCAGCCACACGAACGACTCGCTACACAAACTCATTGCCAGAGCGAAGAAGAAACCTGTTATCTATCCCCCCCCCCTGCTCGGATTCCAAGGCCTAGTCTACGGGACAAGAGAAAAAGCCGACCTGTTCGTGGATACACTAGAAGACTCTTTTCAAGAAAATATAACACCCTACGATGACGACCACATCGACAAAAAGTGGACAGAACAGTCAGAAGATTCCTTCGAAATAACATCCCGATCTATCCGCCTCTCACATCCCCCCAAGAAATATGTGAAATAATCAAGAAACTAAAAAATAAAAAAGCCCCTGGACAAGATCAAATAAGAAATATAGCGCTGAAATCTCTACCTATCAATGCCATCACTCACCTCACAAAAATAATCAATAGATGCCTGATGTATAACCACTTCCCCAAACCCTGGAAACACGCAATACTAACAATGATCCCTAAACCCGGCAAAGACCAAAAGTTTCCTCTCAATTTTCGACCCATCAGCCTCATCTCATCCATAGGAAAAATTTACGAAAAAATTCTCCTAAAAAGAATTGAAAAATACACCCTGGACTATAGTATCATCCCAGACATCCAACACGGATTCCGGAAAGAAACCTCCACATGCCATCAACTCCTCAGAGCAACTAACATAAATATATCTGGATTCAACAACCACGCAACCACTGGTGGAATTTTCTCGATGTGGAAAAAGCCTTCGATCGTCTATGGCACAATGGACTCATTTTCAAAATGATAAATCTGAACTACCCTCCCTACCTGATACATACAAAATAGGCCATATTCAAGCCGGAAGCCCCCAGGGATCCTTACTCAGCCCGATCCTCTACAATATCTACACCTATGACTTCCCCACCTCTCCACTGGTCGACATCTGTCTCTTTGCGGACGATGCCGCCATCCTAAGCCAACAAGACACCCCGCAGAAAGTAAGAGCATCACTCCAGAAATACCTGAAGAAACTCAAAAAATGGTTAACTCTCTGGCGCATCTCAATTAACACTCCAAAATCAAAAGCAATCGTCTTCAAAAAAGGCGCATACAAGAACACCCTCCAACCCCTCAAGCTCTTCAGAAACAATATAGACTGGCATGACGAAGTCGATTATCTAGGCGTTACCCTAGATAAAAAATTAACCTTTAAAAGCCACCTGGAAAAAATCACTTGCAAATTTAAAAACCGTCTCCAAGCTCTCCACAATCTCCTATCGAAAAATTCGAAATTATCTACCAACAATAAAAGGAAAATTTATATGCAATATCTTCTCCCGATCCTAACTTATGCTTCACAGATTTGGGGAATAACATCAAATAGAAACCTCGACCGCATCCAAATTCTACAGAACAGAGCACTGCGCCTCATCCTAAACGCCCCCACCTACATCAAACGGATCCATATCCACAAAGACCTAAAAATCCCAGCCCTCACATCCAGAATAAAAAAAATTAGCCACTGTTTTCTACGAACAAGTTAACGCCCACTCCAACAGCCTCATCAATATCCAAGCTGCCATGGACGCTCAGAGAACTCACAACATGCCTATCCAAACAACTCACCTAAGAAGATTCTAAAATAGACAATCAGTTGATACCCGAATTCCCCCACCCCGTTTTCAAACGAAACGAAGCCCATCATTCATGAAACGTTTCCCCAAAACGAAACGGAATTCATTCTTCCTTCCCTCCAGTGACGTCACTCCTGCTCCAGCCCTTACTCTCCTCCCCTCTCGGAGGGTGAAATTTTTCTTGGGTTACCTAGCAATAGGGAACCGTTTCTCCCGGCAAGTGGCAAGTGGCATGTCAATTACGGAGTGCCTGTCCCTAACTGGGACGTACCTCTTCATCAGAATTTTAAGAATCAAGAGCCGAAATAATGGGATTACATTCAGTTGATACCCGAATTCCCCCCACCCCGTTTTCAAACGAAACGAAGCCCATCATTCATGAAACGTTTCCCCAAAACGAAACGGAATTCATTCTTCCTTCCCTCCAGTGACGTCACTCCTGCTCCAGCCCTTACTCTCCTCCCCTCTCTCGGAGGCTGAAATTTTTCTTGGGTTACCTAGCAATAGGGAACCGTTTCTCCCGGCAAGTGGCAAGTGGCATGTCAATTACGGAGTGCCTGTCCCTAACTGGGACGTACCTCTTCATCAGAATTTTAAGAATCAAGAGCCGAAATAATGGGCAGAACAATTCTGCTGGAACGGCGACAGAGTGAATCTGCCGACCGGAGGGACAGCCGCTCCACTTTCCTGCGATCTGATTGGCCGAAGCCATCGCTCGCAAAAAAGTGGGCGTAGAAATGGATTGGGTCGATCCGAAAATAAACGACCCGAGACAAGGAGATCTTGAAGTTGAATCCAGATATGACCTATCAAGTGACCATAACCCTGTCCACTTTGTCGTCAAATTTAACTTCAAAACTAGCCACCTCCTAAACTGTAAAACCATCACAAACTGGAATAAATTTCAAGATATCCTCTCCACCACAATAGCCGGCAACCCCCCAATTAATAATACCGAAGAAATAGATGAAGCAATCAGCAAACTAAACTACAACATCCACACCGCCCTCAACCAATCAAGTAAATTTAAATCCATGAAGCAGGACTTCACCCTCGTCCCGTACGCAACCAGGATGAAAATCAGGGAAAAAAACAGGCTTCGCAAACTCTGGCAACAAAACCGCTACCCACCCCTGAAAACCGAACTAAACCGCCTCCAAAGAGACATTAAAAAAGACCTGCTCAACATCAAACAGTGAGAGTGGGATGACGCCCTCGTCGAATGCAGCCACACGAACGACTCGCTACACAAACTCATTGCCAGAGCGAAGAAGAAACCTGTTATCTATCCCCCCCCCCTGCTCGGATTCCAAGGCCTAGTCTACGGGACAAGAGAAAAAGCCGACCTGTTCGTGGATACACTAGAAGACTCTTTTCAAGAAAATATAACACCCTACGATGACGACCACATCGACAAAAAGTGGACAGAACAGTCAGAAGATTCCTTCGAAATAACATCCCGATCTATCCGCCTCTCACATCCCCCCAAGAAATATGTGAAATAATCAAGAAACTAAAAAATAAAAAAGCCCCTGGACAAGATCAAATAAGAAATATAGCGCTGAAATCTCTACCTATCAATGCCATCACTCACCTCACAAAAATAATCAATAGATGCCTGATGTATAACCACTTCCCCAAACCCTGGAAACACGCAATACTAACAATGATCCCTAAACCCGGCAAAGACCAAAAGTTTCCTCTCAATTTTCGACCCATCAGCCTCATCTCATCCATAGGAAAAATTTACGAAAAAATTCTCCTAAAAAGAATTGAAAAATACACCCTGGACTATAGTATCATCCCAGACATCCAACACGGATTCCGGAAAGAAACCTCCACATGCCATCAACTCCTCAGAGCAACTAACATAAATATATCTGGATTCAACAACCACGCAACCACTGGTGGAATTTTCTCGATGTGGAAAAAGCCTTCGATCGTCTATGGCACAATGGACTCATTTTCAAAATGATAAATCTGAACTACCCTCCCTACCTGATACATACAAAATAGGCCATATTCAAGCCGGAAGCCCCCAGGGATCCTTACTCAGCCCGATCCTCTACAATATCTACACCTATGACTTCCCCACCTCTCCACTGGTCGACATCTGTCCCTTTGCGGACGATGCCGCCATCCTAAGCCAACAAGACACCCCGCAGAAAGTAAGAGCATCACTCCAGAAATACCTGAAGAAACTCAAAAAATGGTTAACTCTCTGGCGCATCTCAATTAACACTCCAAAATCAAAAGCAATCGTCTTCAAAAAAGGCGCATACAAGAACACCCTCCAACCCCTCAAGCTCTTCAGAAACAATATAGACTGGCATGACGAAGTCGATTATCTAGGCGTTACCCTAGATAAAAAATTAACCTTTAAAAGCCACCTGGAAAAAATCACTTGCAAATTTAAAAACCGTCTCCAAGCTCTCCACAATCTCCTATCGAAAAATTCGAAATTATCTACCAACAATAAAAGGAAAATTTATATGCAATATCTTCTCCCGATCCTAACTTATGCTTCACAGATTTGGGGAATAACATCAAATAGAAACCTCGACCGCATCCAAATTCTACAGAACAGAGCACTGCGCCTCATCCTAAACGCCCCCACCTACATCAAACGGATCCATATCCACAAAGACCTAAAAATCCCAGCCCTCACATCCAGAATAAAAAAATTAGCCACTGTTTTCTACGAACAAGTTAACGCCCACTCCAACAGCCTCATCAATATCCAAGCTGCCATGGACGCTCAGAGAACTCACAACATGCCTATCCAAACAACTCACCTAAGAAGATTCTAAAATAGACAATCAGTTGATACCCGAATTCCCCCACCCCGTTTTCAAACGAAACGAAGCCCATCATTCATGAAACGTTTCCCCAAAACGAAACGGAATTCATTCTTCCTTCCTCCAGTGACGTCACTCCTGCTCCAGCCCTTACTCTCCTCCCCTCTCTCGGAGGGTGAAATTTTTCTTGGGTTACCTAGCAATAGGGAACCGTTTCTCCCGGCAAGTGGCAAGTGGCATGTCAATTACGGAGTGCCTGTCCCTAACTGGGACGTACCTCTTCATCAGAATTTTAAGAATCAAGAGCCGAAATAATGGGATTACATTCAGTTGATACCCGAATTCCCCCACCCCATTTTCAAACGAAACGAAGCCCATCATTCATGAAACGTTTCCCCAAAACGAAACGGAATTCATTCTTCCTTCCCTCCAGTGACGTCACTCCTGCTCCAGCCCTTACTCTCCTCCCCTCTCTCGGAGGCTGAAATTTTTCTTGGGTTACCTAGCAATAGGGAACCGTTTCTCCCGGCAAGTGGCAAGTGGCATGTCAATTACGGAGTGCCTGTCCCTAACTGGGACGTACCTCTTCATCAGAATTTTAAGAATCAAGAGCCGAAATAATGGGCAGAACAATTCTGCTGGAACGGCGACAGAGTGAATCTGCCGACCGGAGGGACAGCCGCTCCACTTTCCTGCGATCTGATTGGCCGAAGCCATCGCTCGCAAAAAGTGGGCGTGGAAATGGATTGGGTCGATCCGAAAATAAACGACCCGAGACAAGGAGATCTTGAAGTTGAATCCAGATATGACCTATCAAGTGACCATAACCCTGTCCACTTTGTCGTCAAATTTAACTTCAAAACTAGCCACCTCCTAAACTGTAAAACCATCACAAACTGGAATAAATTTCAAGATATCCTCTCCACCACAATAGCCGGCAACCCCCCAATTAATAATACCGAAGAAATAGATGAAGCAATCAGCAAACTAAACTACAACATCCACACCGCCCTCAACCAATCAAGTAAATTTAAATCCATGAAGCAGGACTTCACCCTCGTCCCGTACGCAACCAGGATGAAAATCAGGGAAAAAAACAGGCTTCGCAAACTCTGGCAACAAAACCGCTACCCACCCCTGAAAACCGAACTAAACCGCCTCCAAAGAGACATTAAAAAAGACCTGCTCAACATCAAACAGTGAGAGTGGGATGACGCCCTCGTCGAATGCAGCCACACGAACGACTCGCTACACAAACTCATTGCCAGAGCGAAGAAGAAACCTGTTATCTATCCCCCCCCTGCTCGGATTCCAAAGCCTAGTCTACGGGACAAGAGAAAAAGCCGACCTGTTCGTGGATACACTAGAAGACTCTTTTCAAGAAAATATAACACCCTACGATGACGACCACATCGACAAAAAGTGGACAGAACAGTCAGAAGATTCCTTCGAAATAACATCCCGATCTATCCGCCTCTCACATCCCCCCAAGAAATATGTGAAATAATCAAGAAACTAAAAAATAAAAAAGCCCCTGGACAAGATCAAATAAGAAATATAGCGCTGAAATCTCTACCTATCAATGCCATCACTCACCTCACAAAAATAATCAATAGATGCCTGATGTATAACCACTTCCCCAAACCCTGGAAACACGCAATACTAACAATGATCCCTAAACCCGGCAAAGACCAAAAGTTTCCTCTCAATTTTCGACCCATCAGCCTCATCTCATCCATAGGAAAAATTTACGAAAAAATTCTCCTAAAAAGAATTGAAAAATACACCCTGGACTATAGTATCATCCCAGACATCCAACACGGATTCCGGAAAGAAACCTCCACATGCCATCAACTCCTCAGAGCAACTAACATAAATATATCTGGATTCAACAACCACGCAACCACTGGTGGAATTTTCTCGATGTGGAAAAAGCCTTCGATCGTCTATGGCACAATGGACTCATTTTCAAAATGATAAATCTGAACTACCCTCCCTACCTGATACATACAAAATAGGCCATATTCAAGCCGGAAGCCCCCAGGGATCCTTACTCAGCCCGATCCTCTACAATATCTACACCTATGACTTCCCCCACCTCTCCACTGGTCGACATCTGTCTCTTTGCGGACGATGCCGCCATCCTAAGCCAACAAGACACCCCGCAGAAAGTAAGAGCATCACTCCAGAAATACCTGAAGAAACTCAAAAAATGGTTAACTCTCTGGCGCATCTCAATTAACACTCCAAAATCAAAAGCAATCGTCTTCAAAAAAGGCGCATACAAGAACACCCTCCAACCCCTCAAGCTCTTCAGAAACAATATAGACTGGCATGACGAAGTCGATTATCTAGGCGTTACCCTAGATAAAAAATTAACCTTTAAAAGCCACCTGGAAAAAATCACTTGCAAATTTAAAAACCGTCTCCAAGCTCTCCACAATCTCCTATCGAAAAATTCGAAATTATCTACCAACAATAAAAGGAAAATTTATATGCAATATCTTCTCCCGATCCTAACTTATGCTTCACAGATTTGGGGAATAACATCAAATAGAAACCTCGACCGCATCCAAATTCTACAGAACAGAGCACTGCGCCTCATCCTAAACGCCCCCACCTACATCAAACGGATCCATATCCACAAAGACCTAAAAATCCCAGCCCTCACATCCAGAATAAAAAATTAGCCACTGTTTTCTACGAACAAGTTAACGCCCACTCCAACAGCCTCATCAATATCCAAGCTGCCATGGACGCTCAGAGAACTCACAACATGCCTATCCAAACAACTCACCTAAGAAGATTCTAAAATAGACAATCAGTTGATACCCGAATTCCCCCACCCCGTTTTCAAACGAAACGAAGCCCATCATTCATGAAACGTTTCCCCAAAACGAAACGGAATTCATTCTTCCTTCCTCCAGTGACGTCACTCCTGCTCCAGCCCTTACTCTCCTCCCCTCTCTCGGAGGGTGAAATTTTCTTGGGTTACCTAGCAATAGGGAACCGTTTCTCCCGGCAAGTGGCAAGTGGCATGTCAATTACGGAGTGCCTGTCCCTAACTGGGACGTACCTCTTCATCAGAATTTTAAGAATCAAGAGCCGAAATAATGGGATTACATTCAGTTGATACCCGAATTCCCCCACCCCATTTTCAAACGAAACGAAGCCCATCATTCATGAAACGTTTCCCCAAAACGAAACGGAATTCATTCTTCCTTCCCTCCAGTGACGTCACTCCTGCTCCAGCCCTTACTCTCCTCCCCTCTCTCGGAGGCTGAAATTTTTCTTGGGTTACCTAGCAATAGGGAACCGTTTCTCCCGGCAAGTGGCAAGTGGCATGTCAATTACGGAGTGCCTGTCCCTAACTGGGACGTACCTCTTCATCAGAATTTTAAGAATCAAGAGCCGAAATAATGGGCAGAACAATTCTGCTGGAACGGCGACAGAGTGAATCTGCCGACCGGAGGGACAGCCGCTCCACTTTCCTGCGATCTGATTGGCCGAAGCCATCGCTCGCAAAAAAGTGGGCGTGGAAATGGATTGGGTCGATCCGAAAATAAACGACCCGAGACAAGGAGATCTTGAAGTTGAATCCAGATATGACCTATCAAGTGACCATAACCCTGTCCACTTTGTCGTCAAATTTAACTTCAAAACTAGCCACCTCCTAAACTGTAAAACCATCACAAACTGGAATAAATTTCAAGATATCCTCTCCACCACAATAGCCGGCAACCCCCCAATTAATAATACCGAAGAAATAGATGAAGCAATCAGCAAACTAAACTACAACATCCACACCGCCCTCAACCAATCAAGTAAATTTAAATCCATGAAGCAGGACTTCACCCTCGTCCCGTACGCAACCAGGATGAAAATCAGGGAAAAAAACAGGCTTCGCAAACTCTGGCAACAAAACCGCTACCCACCCCTGAAAACCGAACTAAACCGCCTCCAAAGAGACATTAAAAAAGACCTGCTCAACATCAAACAGTGAGAGTGGGATGACGCCCTCGTCGAATGCAGCCACACGAACGACTCGCTACACAAACTCATTGCCAGAGCGAAGAAGAAACCTGTTATCTATCCCCCCCTGCTCGGATTCCAAAGCCTAGTCTACGGGACAAGAGAAAAAGCCGACCTGTTCGTGGATACACTAGAAGACTCTTTTCAAGAAAATATAACACCCTACGATGACGACCACATCGACAAAAAGTGGACAGAACAGTCAGAAGATTCCTTCGAAATAACATCCCGATCTATCCGCCTCTCACATCCCCCAAGAAATATGTGAAATAATCAAGAAACTAAAAAATAAAAAAGCCCCTGGACAAGATCAAATAAGAAATATAGCGCTGAAATCTCTACCTATCAATGCCATCACTCACCTCACAAAAATAATCAATAGATGCCTGATGTATAACCACTTCCCCAAACCCTGAAACACGCAATACTAACAATGATCCCTAAACCCGGCAAAGACCAAAAGTTTCCTCTCAATTTTCGACCCATCAGCCTCATCTCATCCATAGGAAAAATTTACGAAAAAATTCTCCTAAAAAGAATTGAAAAATACACCCTGGACTATAGTATCATCCCAGACATCCAACACGGATTCCGGAAAGAAACCTCCACATGCCATCAACTCCTCAGAGCAACTAACATAAATATATCTGGATTCAACAACCACGCAACCACTGGTGGAATTTTCTCGATGTGGAAAAAGCCTTCGATCGTCTATGGCACAATGGACTCATTTTCAAAATGATAAATCTGAACTACCCTCCCTACCTGATACATACAAAATAGGCCATATTCAAGCCGGAAGCCCCCAGGGATCCTTACTCAGCCCGATCCTCTACAATATCTACACCTATGACTTCCCCACCTCTCCACTGGTCGACATCTGTCCTTTGCGGACGATGCCGCCATCCTAAGCCAACAAGACACCCCGCAGAAAGTAAGAGCATCACTCCAGAAATACCTGAAGAAACTCAAAAAATGGTTAACTCTCTGGCGCATCTCAATTAACACTCCAAAATCAAAAGCAATCGTCTTCAAAAAAGGCGCATACAAGAACACCCTCCAACCCCTCAAGCTCTTCAGAAACAATATAGACTGGCATGACGAAGTCGATTATCTAGGCGTTACCCTAGATAAAAAATTAACCTTTAAAAGCCACCTGGAAAAAATCACTTGCAAATTTAAAAACCGTCTCCAAGCTCTCCACAATCTCCTATCGAAAAATTCGAAATTATCTACCAACAATAAAAGGAAAATTTATATGCAATATCTTCTCCCGATCCTAACTTATGCTTCACAGATTTGGGGAATAACATCAAATAGAAACCTCGACCGCATCCAAATTCTACAGAACAGAGCACTGCGCCTCATCCTAAACGCCCCCACCTACATCAAACGGATCCATATCCACAAAGACCTAAAAATCCCAGCCCTCACATCCAGAATAAAAAATTAGCCACTGTTTTCTACGAACAAGTTAACGCCCACTCCAACAGCCTCATCAATATCCAAGCTGCCATGGACGCTCAGAGAACTCACAACATGCCTATCCAAACAACTCACCTAAGAAGATTCTAAAATAGACAATCAGTTGATACCCGAATTCCCCCCACCCCGTTTTCAAACGAAACGAAGCCCATCATTCATGAAACGTTTCCCCAAACGAAACGGAATTCATTCTTCCTTCCCTCCAGTGACGTCACTCCTGCTCCAGCCCTTACTCTCCTCCCCTCTCTCGGAGGGTGAAATTTTTCTTGGGTTACCTAGCAATAGGGAACCGTTTCTCCCGGCAAGTGGCAAGTGGCATGTCAATTACGGAGTGCCTGTCCCTAACTGGGACGTACCTCTTCATCAGAATTTTAAGAATCAAGAGCCGAAATAATGGGATTACATTCAGTTGATACCCGAATTCCCCCACCCCATTTTCAAACGAAACGAAGCCCATCATTCATGAAACGTTTCCCCAAAACGAAACGGAATTCATTCTTCCTTCCCTCCAGTGACGTCACTCCTGCTCCAGCCCTTACTCTCCTCCCCTCTCTCGGAGGCTGAAATTTTTCTTGGGTTACCTAGCAATAGGGAACCGTTTCTCCCGGCAAGTGGCAAGTGGCATGTCAATTACGGAGTGCCTGTCCCTAACTGGGACGTACCTCTTCATCAGAATTTTAAGAATCAAGAGCCGAAATAATGGGCAGAACAATTCTGCTGGAACGGCGACAGAGTGAATCTGCCGACCGGAGGGACAGCCGCTCCACTTTCCTGCGATCTGATTGGCCGAAGCCATCGCTCGCAAAAAGTGGGCGTGGAAATGGATTGGGTCGATCCGAAAATAAACGACCCGAGACAAGGAGATCTTGAAGTTGAATCCAGATATGACCTATCAAGTGACCATAACCCTGTCCACTTTGTCGTCAAATTTAACTTCAAAACTAGCCACCTCCTAAACTGTAAAACCATCACAAACTGGAATAAATTTCAAGATATCCTCTCCACCACAATAGCCGGCAACCCCCCAATTAATAATACCGAAGAAATAGATGAAGCAATCAGCAAACTAAACTACAACATCCACACCGCCCTCAACCAATCAAGTAAATTTAAATCCATGAAGCAGGACTTCACCCTCGTCCCGTACGCAACCAGGATGAAAATCAGGGAAAAAAACAGGCTTCGCAAACTCTGGCAACAAAACCGCTACCCACCCCTGAAAACCGAACTAAACCGCCTCCAAAGAGACATTAAAAAAGACCTGCTCAACATCAAACAGTGAGAGTGGGATGACGCCCTCGTCGAATGCAGCCACACGAACGACTCGCTACACAAACTCATTGCCAGAGCGAAGAAGAAACCTGTTATCTATCCCCCCCTGCTCGGATTCCAAAGCCTAGTCTACGGGACAAGAGAAAAAGCCGACCTGTTCGTGGATACACTAGAAGACTCTTTTCAAGAAAATATAACACCCTACGATGACGACCACATCGACAAAAAGTGGACAGAACAGTCAGAAGATTCCTTCGAAATAACATCCCGATCTATCCGCCTCTCACATCCCCCCAAGAAATATGTGAAATAATCAAGAAACTAAAAAATAAAAAAGCCCCTGGACAAGATCAAATAAGAAATATAGCGCTGAAATCTCTACCTATCAATGCCATCACTCACCTCACAAAAATAATCAATAGATGCCTGATGTATAACCACTTCCCCAAACCCTGGAAACACGCAATACTAACAATGATCCCTAAACCCGGCAAAGACCAAAAGTTTCCTCTCAATTTTCGACCCATCAGCCTCATCTCATCCATAGGAAAAATTTACGAAAAAATTCTCCTAAAAAGAATTGAAAAATACACCCTGGACTATAGTATCATCCCAGACATCCAACACGGATTCCGGAAAGAAACCTCCACATGCCATCAACTCCTCAGAGCAACTAACATAAATATATCTGGATTCAACAACCACGCAACCACTGGTGGAATTTTCTCGATGTGGAAAAAGCCTTCGATCGTCTATGGCACAATGGACTCATTTTCAAAATGATAAATCTGAACTACCCTCCCTACCTGATACATACAAAATAGGCCATATTCAAGCCGGAAGCCCCCAGGGATCCTTACTCAGCCCGATCCTCTACAATATCTACACCTATGACTTCCCCACCTCTCCACTGGTCGACATCTGTCTCTTTGCGGACGATGCCGCCATCCTAAGCCAACAAGACACCCCGCAGAAAGTAAGAGCATCACTCCAGAAATACCTGAAGAAACTCAAAAAATGGTTAACTCTCTGGCGCATCTCAATTAACACTCCAAAATCAAAAGCAATCGTCTTCAAAAAAGGCGCATACAAGAACACCCTCCAACCCCTCAAGCTCTTCAGAAACAATATAGACTGGCATGACGAAGTCGATTATCTAGGCGTTACCCTAGATAAAAAATTAACCTTTAAAAGCCACCTGGAAAAAATCACTTGCAAATTTAAAAACCGTCTCCAAGCTCTCCACAATCTCCTATCGAAAAATTCGAAATTATCTACCAACAATAAAAGGAAAATTTATATGCAATATCTTCTCCCGATCCTAACTTATGCTTCACAGATTTGGGGAATAACATCAAATAGAAACCTCGACCGCATCCAAATTCTACAGAACAGAGCACTGCGCCTCATCCTAAACGCCCCCACCTACATCAAACGGATCCATATCCACAAAGACCTAAAAATCCCAGCCCTCACATCCAGAATAAAAAAAATTAGCCACTGTTTTCTACGAACAAGTTAACGCCCACTCCAACAGCCTCATCAATATCCAAGCTGCCATGGACGCTCAGAGAACTCACAACATGCCTATCCAAACAACTCACCTAAGAAGATTCTAAAATAGACAATCAGTTGATACCCGAATTCCCCCACCCCGTTTTCAAACGAAACGAAGCCCATCATTCATGAAACGTTTCCCCAAAACGAAACGGAATTCATTCTTCCTTCCTCCAGTGACGTCACTCCTGCTCCAGCCCTTACTCTCCTCCCCTCTCGGAGGGTGAAATTTTTCTTGGGTTACCTAGCAATAGGGAACCGTTTCTCCCGGCAAGTGGCAAGTGGCATGTCAATTACGGAGTGCCTGTCCCTAACTGGGACGTACCTCTTCATCAGAATTTTAAGAATCAAGAGCCGAAATAATGGGATTACATTCAGTTGATACCCGAATTCCCCCACCCCATTTTCAAACGAAACGAAGCCCATCATTCATGAAACGTTTCCCCAAAACGAAACGGAATTCATTCTTCCTTCCCTCCAGTGACGTCACTCCTGCTCCAGCCCTTACTCTCCTCCCCTCTCTCGGAGGGTGAAATTTTTCTTGGGTTACCTAGCAATAGGGAACCGTTTCTCCCGGCAAGTGGCAAGTGGCATGTCAATTACGGAGTGCCTGTCCCTAACTGGGACGTACCTCTTCATCAGAATTTTAAGAATCAAGAGCCGAAATAATGGGCAGAACAATTCTGCTGGAACGGCGACAGAGTGAATCTGCCGACCGGAGGGACAGCCGCTCCACTTTCCTGCGATCTGATTGGCCGAAGCCATCGCTCGCAAAAAGTGGGCGTGGAAATGGATTGGGTCGATCCGAAAATAAACGACCCGAGACAAGGAGATCTTGAAGTTGAATCCAGATATGACCTATCAAGTGACCATAACCCTGTCCACTTTGTCGTCAAATTTAACTTCAAAACTAGCCACCTCCTAAACTGTAAAACCATCACAAACTGGAATAAATTTCAAGATATCCTCTCCACCACAATAGCCGGCAACCCCCCAATTAATAATACCGAAGAAATAGATGAAGCAATCAGCAAACTAAACTACAACATCCACACCGCCCTCAACCAATCAAGTAAATTTAAATCCATGAAGCAGGACTTCACCCTCGTCCCGTACGCAACCAGGATGAAAATCAGGGAAAAAAACAGGCTTCGCAAACTCTGGCAACAAAACCGCTACCCACCCCTGAAAACCGAACTAAACCGCCTCCAAAGAGACATTAAAAAGACCTGCTCAACATCAAACAGTGAGAGTGGGATGACGCCCTCGTCGAATGCAGCCACACGAACGACTCGCTACACAAACTCATTGCCAGAGCGAAGAAGAAACCTGTTATCTATCCCCCCCTGCTCGGATTCCAAAGCCTAGTCTACGGGACAAGAGAAAAAGCCGACCTGTTCGTGGATACACTAGAAGACTCTTTTCAAGAAAATATAACACCCTACGATGACGACCACATCGACAAAAAGTGGACAGAACAGTCAGAAGATTCCTTCGAAATAACATCCCGATCTATCCGCCTCTCACATCCCCCAAGAAATATGTGAAATAATCAAGAAACTAAAAATAAAAAAGCCCCTGGACAAGATCAAATAAGAAATATAGCGCTGAAATCTCTACCTATCAATGCCATCACTCACCTCACAAAAATAATCAATAGATGCCTGATGTATAACCACTTCCCCAAACCCTGGAAACACGCAATACTAACAATGATCCCTAAACCCGGCAAAGACCAAAAGTTTCCTCTCAATTTTCGACCCATCAGCCTCATCTCATCCATAGGAAAAATTTACGAAAAAATTCTCCTAAAAAGAATTGAAAAATACACCCTGGACTATAGTATCATCCCAGACATCCAACACGGATTCCGGAAAGAAACCTCCACATGCCATCAACTCCTCAGAGCAACTAACATAAATATATCTGGATTCAACAACCACGCAACCACTGGTGGAATTTTCTCGATGTGGAAAAAGCCTTCGATCGTCTATGGCACAATGGACTCATTTTCAAAATGATAAATCTGAACTACCCTCCCTACCTGATACATACAAAATAGGCCATATTCAAGCCGGAAGCCCCCAGGGATCCTTACTCAGCCCGATCCTCTACAATATCTACACCTATGACTTCCCCACCTCTCCACTGGTCGACATCTGTCTCTTTGCGGACGATGCCGCCATCCTAAGCCAACAAGACACCCCGCAGAAAGTAAGAGCATCACTCCAGAAATACCTGAAGAAACTCAAAAAATGGTTAACTCTCTGGCGCATCTCAATTAACACTCCAAAATCAAAAGCAATCGTCTTCAAAAAAGGCGCATACAAGAACACCCTCCAACCCCTCAAGCTCTTCAGAAACAATATAGACTGGCATGACGAAGTCGATTATCTAGGCGTTACCCTAGATAAAAAATTAACCTTTAAAAGCCACCTGGAAAAAATCACTTGCAAATTTAAAAACCGTCTCCAAGCTCTCCACAATCTCCTATCGAAAAATTCGAAATTATCTACCAACAATAAAAGGAAAATTTATATGCAATATCTTCTCCCGATCCTAACTTATGCTTCACAGATTTGGGGAATAACATCAAATAGAAACCTCGACCGCATCCAAATTCTACAGAACAGAGCACTGCGCCTCATCCTAAACGCCCCCACCTACATCAAACGGATCCATATCCACAAAGACCTAAAAATCCCAGCCCTCACATCCAGAATAAAAAAAATTAGCCACTGTTTTCTACGAACAAGTTAACGCCCACTCCAACAGCCTCATCAATATCCAAGCTGCCATGGACGCTCAGAGAACTCACAACATGCCTATCCAAACAACTCACCTAAGAAGATTCTAAAATAGACAATCAGTTGATACCCGAATTCCCCCCACCCCGTTTTCAAACGAAACGAAGCCCATCATTCATGAAACGTTTCCCCAAAACGAAACGGAATTCATTCTTCCTTCCCTCCAGTGACGTCACTCCTGCTCCAGCCCTTACTCTCCTCCCCTCTCTCGGAGGGTGAAATTTTTCTTGGGTTACCTAGCAATAGGGAACCGTTTCTCCCGGCAAGTGGCAAGTGGCATGTCAATTACGGAGTGCCTGTCCCTAACTGGGACGTACCTCTTCATCAGAATTTTAAGAATCAAGAGCCGAAATAATGGGATTACATTCAGTTGATACCCGAATTCCCCCCACCCCGTTTTCAAACGAAACGAAGCCCATCATTCATGAAACGTTTCCCCAAAACGAAACGGAATTCATTCTTCCTTCCCTCCAGTGACGTCACTCCTGCTCCAGCCCTTACTCTCCTCCCCTCTCTCGGAGGGTGAAATTTTTCTTGGGTTACCTAGCAATAGGGAACCGTTTCTCCCGGCAAGTGGCAAGTGGCATGTCAATTACGGAGTGCCTGTCCCTAACTGGGACGTACCTCTTCATCAGAATTTTAAGAATCAAGAGCCGAAATAATGGGCAGAACAATTCTGCTGGAACGGCGACAGAGTGAATCTGCCGACCGGAGGGACAGCCGCTCCACTTTCCTGCGATCTGATTGGCCGAAGCCATCGCTCGCAAAAAGTGGGCGTGGAAATGGATTGGGTCGATCCGAAAATAAACGACCCGAGACAAGGAGATCTTGAAGTTGAATCCAGATATGACCTATCAAGTGACCATAACCCTGTCCACTTTGTCGTCAAATTTAACTTCAAAACTAGCCACCTCCTAAACTGTAAAACCATCACAAACTGGAATAAATTTCAAGATATCCTCTCCACCACAATAGCCGGCAACCCCCAATTAATAATACCGAAGAAATAGATGAAGCAATCAGCAAACTAAACTACAACATCCACACCGCCCTCAACCAATCAAGTAAATTTAAATCCATGAAGCAGGACTTCACCCTCGTCCCGTACGCAACCAGGATGAAAATCAGGGAAAAAACAGGCTTCGCAAACTCTGGCAACAAAACCGCTACCCACCCCTGAAAACCGAACTAAACCGCCTCCAAAGAGACATTAAAAAAGACCTGCTCAACATCAAACAGTGAGAGTGGGATGACGCCCTCGTCGAATGCAGCCACACGAACGACTCGCTACACAAACTCATTGCCAGAGCGAAGAAGAAACCTGTTATCTATCCCCCTGCTCGGATTCCAAAGCCTAGTCTACGGGACAAGAGAAAAAGCCGACCTGTTCGTGGATACACTAGAAGACTCTTTTCAAGAAAATATAACACCCTACGATGACGACCACATCGACAAAAAGTGGACAGAACAGTCAGAAGATTCCTTCGAAATAACATCCCGATCTATCCGCCTCTCACATCCCCCAAGAAATATGTGAAATAATCAAGAAACTAAAAAATAAAAAAAGCCCCTGGACAAGATCAAATAAGAAATATAGCGCTGAAATCTCTACCTATCAATGCCATCACTCACCTCACAAAAATAATCAATAGATGCCTGATGTATAACCACTTCCCCAAACCCTGGAAACACGCAATACTAACAATGATCCCTAAACCCGGCAAAGACCAAAAGTTTCCTCTCAATTTTCGACCCATCAGCCTCATCTCATCCATAGGAAAAATTTACGAAAAAATTCTCCTAAAAAGAATTGAAAAATACACCCTGGACTATAGTATCATCCCAGACATCCAACACGGATTCCGGAAAGAAACCTCCACATGCCATCAACTCCTCAGAGCAACTAACATAAATATATCTGGATTCAACAACCACGCAACCACTGGTGGAATTTTCTCGATGTGGAAAAAGCCTTCGATCGTCTATGGCACAATGGACTCATTTTCAAAATGATAAATCTGAACTACCCTCCCTACCTGATACATACAAAATAGGCCATATTCAAGCCGGAAGCCCCCAGGGATCCTTACTCAGCCCGATCCTCTACAATATCTACACCTATGACTTCCCCACCTCTCCACTGGTCGACATCTGTCTCTTTGCGGACGATGCCGCCATCCTAAGCCAACAAGACACCCCGCAGAAAGTAAGAGCATCACTCCAGAAATACCTGAAGAAACTCAAAAAATGGTTAACTCTCTGGCGCATCTCAATTAACACTCCAAAATCAAAAGCAATCGTCTTCAAAAAAGGCGCATACAAGAACACCCTCCAACCCCTCAAGCTCTTCAGAAACAATATAGACTGGCATGACGAAGTCGATTATCTAGGCGTTACCCTAGATAAAAAATTAACCTTTAAAAGCCACCTGGAAAAAATCACTTGCAAATTTAAAAACCGTCTCCAAGCTCTCCACAATCTCCTATCGAAAAATTCGAAATTATCTACCAACAATAAAAGGAAAATTTATATGCAATATCTTCTCCCGATCCTAACTTATGCTTCACAGATTTGGGGAATAACATCAAATAGAAACCTCGACCGCATCCAAATTCTACAGAACAGAGCACTGCGCCTCATCCTAAACGCCCCCACCTACATCAAACGGATCCATATCCACAAAGACCTAAAAATCCCAGCCCTCACATCCAGAATAAAAAAAATTAGCCACTGTTTTCTACGAACAAGTTAACGCCCACTCCAACAGCCTCATCAATATCCAAGCTGCCATGGACGCTCAGAGAACTCACAACATGCCTATCCAAACAACTCACCTAAGAAGATTCTAAAATAGACAATCAGTTGATACCCGAATTCCCCCACCCCGTTTTCAAACGAAACGAAGCCCATCATTCATGAAACGTTTCCCCAAAACGAAACGGAATTCATTCTTCCTTCCCTCCAGTGACGTCACTCCTGCTCCAGCCCTTACTCTCCTCCCCTCTCTCGGAGGGTGAAATTTTTCTTGGGTTACCTAGCAATAGGGAACCGTTTCTCCCGGCAAGTGGCAAGTGGCATGTCAATTACGGAGTGCCTGTCCCTAACTGGGACGTACCTCTTCATCAGAATTTTAAGAATCAAGAGCCGAAATAATGGGATTACATTCAGTTGATACCCGAATTCCCCCCACCCCGTTTTCAAACGAAACGAAGCCCATCATTCATGAAACGTTTCCCCAAAACGAAACGGAATTCATTCTTCCTTCCCTCCAGTGACGTCACTCCTGCTCCAGCCCTTACTCTCCTCCCCTCTCTCGGAGGCTGAAATTTTTCTTGGGTTACCTAGCAATAGGGAACCGTTTCTCCCGGCAAGTGGCAAGTGGCATGTCAATTACGGAGTGCCTGTCCCTAACTGGGACGTACCTCTTCATCAGAATTTTAAGAATCAAGAGCCGAAATAATGGGCAGAACAATTCTGCTGGAACGGCGACAGAGTGAATCTGCCGACCGGAGGGACAGCCGCTCCACTTTCCTGCGATCTGATTGGCCGAAGCCATCGCTCGCAAAAAAGTGGGCGTGGAAATGGATTGGGTCGATCCGAAAATAAACGACCCGAGACAAGGAGATCTTGAAGTTGAATCCAGATATGACCTATCAAGTGACCATAACCCTGTCCACTTTGTCGTCAAATTTAACTTCAAAACTAGCCACCTCCTAAACTGTAAAACCATCACAAACTGGAATAAATTTCAAGATATCCTCTCCACCACAATAGCCGGCAACCCCCCAATTAATAATACCGAAGAAATAGATGAAGCAATCAGCAAACTAAACTACAACATCCACACCGCCCTCAACCAATCAAGTAAATTTAAATCCATGAAGCAGGACTTCACCCTCGTCCCGTACGCAACCAGGATGAAAATCAGGGAAAAAAACAGGCTTCGCAAACTCTGGCAACAAAACCGCTACCCACCCCTGAAAACCGAACTAAACCGCCTCCAAAGAGACATTAAAAAAGACCTGCTCAACATCAAACAGTGAGAGTGGGATGACGCCCTCGTCGAATGCAGCCACACGAACGACTCGCTACACAAACTCATTGCCAGAGCGAAGAAGAAACCTGTTATCTATCCCCCCCTGCTCGGATTCCAAAGCCTAGTCTACGGGACAAGAGAAAAAGCCGACCTGTTCGTGGATACACTAGAAGACTCTTTTCAAGAAAATATAACACCCTACGATGACGACCACATCGACAAAAAGTGGACAGAACAGTCAGAAGATTCCTTCGAAATAACATCCCGATCTATCCGCCTCTCACATCCCCCCAAGAAATATGTGAAATAATCAAGAAACTAAAAATAAAAAAGCCCCTGGACAAGATCAAATAAGAAATATAGCGCTGAAATCTCTACCTATCAATGCCATCACTCACCTCACAAAAATAATCAATAGATGCCTGATGTATAACCACTTCCCCAAACCCTGGAAACACGCAATACTAACAATGATCCCTAAACCCGGCAAAGACCAAAAGTTTCCTCTCAATTTTCGACCCATCAGCCTCATCTCATCCATAGGAAAAATTTACGAAAAAATTCTCCTAAAAAGAATTGAAAAATACACCCTGGACTATAGTATCATCCCAGACATCCAACACGGATTCCGGAAAGAAACCTCCACATGCCATCAACTCCTCAGAGCAACTAACATAAATATATCTGGATTCAACAACCACGCAACCACTGGTGGAATTTTCTCGATGTGGAAAAAGCCTTCGATCGTCTATGGCACAATGGACTCATTTTCAAAATGATAAATCTGAACTACCCTCCCTACCTGATACATACAAAATAGGCCATATTCAAGCCGGAAGCCCCCAGGGATCCTTACTCAGCCCGATCCTCTACAATATCTACACCTATGACTTCCCCACCTCTCCACTGGTCGACATCTGTCTCTTTGCGGACGATGCCGCCATCCTAAGCCAACAAGACACCCCGCAGAAAGTAAGAGCATCACTCCAGAAATACCTGAAGAAACTCAAAAAATGGTTAACTCTCTGGCGCATCTCAATTAACACTCCAAAATCAAAAGCAATCGTCTTCAAAAAGGCGCATACAAGAACACCCTCCAACCCCTCAAGCTCTTCAGAAACAATATAGACTGGCATGACGAAGTCGATTATCTAGGCGTTACCCTAGATAAAAAATTAACCTTTAAAAGCCACCTGGAAAAAATCACTTGCAAATTTAAAAACCGTCTCCAAGCTCTCCACAATCTCCTATCGAAAAATTCGAAATTATCTACCAACAATAAAAGGAAAATTTATATGCAATATCTTCTCCCGATCCTAACTTATGCTTCACAGATTTGGGGAATAACATCAAATAGAAACCTCGACCGCATCCAAATTCTACAGAACAGAGCACTGCGCCTCATCCTAAACGCCCCCACCTACATCAAACGGATCCATATCCACAAAGACCTAAAAATCCCAGCCCTCACATCCAGAATAAAAAAATTAGCCACTGTTTTCTACGAACAAGTTAACGCCCACTCCAACAGCCTCATCAATATCCAAGCTGCCATGGACGCTCAGAGAACTCACAACATGCCTATCCAAACAACTCACCTAAGAAGATTCTAAAATAGACAATCAGTTGATACCCGAATTCCCCCCACCCCGTTTTCAAACGAAACGAAGCCCATCATTCATGAAACGTTTCCCCAAAACGAAACGGAATTCATTCTTCCTTCCTCTCCAGTGACGTCACTCCTGCTCCAGCCCTTACTCTCCTCCCCTCTCTCGGAGGGTGAAATTTTCTTGGGTTACCTAGCAATAGGGAACCGTTTCTCCCGGCAAGTGGCAAGTGGCATGTCAATTACGGAGTGCCTGTCCCTAACTGGGACGTACCTCTTCATCAGAATTTTAAGAATCAAGAGCCGAAATAATGGGATTACATTCAGTTGATACCCGAATTCCCCCCACCCCGTTTTCAAACGAAACGAAGCCCATCATTCATGAAACGTTTCCCCAAAACGAAACGGAATTCATTCTTCCTTCCCTCCAGTGACGTCACTCCTGCTCCAGCCCTTACTCTCCTCCCCTCTCTCGGAGGCTGAAATTTTCTTGGGTTACCTAGCAATAGGGAACCGTTTCTCCCGGCAAGTGGCAAGTGGCATGTCAATTACGGAGTGCCTGTCCCTAACTGGGACGTACCTCTTCATCAGAATTTTAAGAATCAAGAGCCGAAATAATGGGCAGAACAATTCTGCTGGAACGGCGACAGAGTGAATCTGCCGACCGGAGGGACAGCCGCTCCACTTTCCTGCGATCTGATTGGCCGAAGCCATCGCTCGCAAAAAGTGGGCGTGGAAATGGATTGGGTCGATCCGAAAATAAACGACCCGAGACAAGGAGATCTTGAAGTTGAATCCAGATATGACCTATCAAGTGACCATAACCCTGTCCACTTTGTCGTCAAATTTAACTTCAAAACTAGCCACCTCCTAAACTGTAAAACCATCACAAACTGGAATAAATTTCAAGATATCCTCTCCACCACAATAGCCGGCAACCCCCCAATTAATAATACCGAAGAAATAGATGAAGCAATCAGCAAACTAAACTACAACATCCACACCGCCCTCAACCAATCAAGTAAATTTAAATCCATGAAGCAGGACTTCACCCTCGTCCCGTACGCAACCAGGATGAAAATCAGGGAAAAAAACAGGCTTCGCAAACTCTGGCAACAAAACCGCTACCCACCCCTGAAAACCGAACTAAACCGCCTCCAAAGAGACATTAAAAAAGACCTGCTCAACATCAAACAGTGAGAGTGGGATGACGCCCTCGTCGAATGCAGCCACACGAACGACTCGCTACACAAACTCATTGCCAGAGCGAAGAAGAAACCTGTTATCTATCCCCCTGCTCGGATTCCAAAGCCTAGTCTACGGGACAAGAGAAAAAGCCGACCTGTTCGTGGATACACTAGAAGACTCTTTTCAAGAAAATATAACACCCTACGATGACGACCACATCGACAAAAAGTGGACAGAACAGTCAGAAGATTCCTTCGAAATAACATCCCGATCTATCCGCCTCTCACATCCCCCAAGAAATATGTGAAATAATCAAGAAACTAAAAATAAAAAAGCCCCTGGACAAGATCAAATAAGAAATATAGCGCTGAAATCTCTACCTATCAATGCCATCACTCACCTCACAAAAATAATCAATAGATGCCTGATGTATAACCACTTCCCCAAACCCTGGAAACACGCAATACTAACAATGATCCCTAAACCCGGCAAAGACCAAAAGTTTCCTCTCAATTTTCGACCCATCAGCCTCATCTCATCCATAGGAAAAATTTACGAAAAAATTCTCCTAAAAAGAATTGAAAAATACACCCTGGACTATAGTATCATCCCAGACATCCAACACGGATTCCGGAAAGAAACCTCCACATGCCATCAACTCCTCAGAGCAACTAACATAAATATATCTGGATTCAACAACCACGCAACCACTGGTGGAATTTTCTCGATGTGGAAAAAGCCTTCGATCGTCTATGGCACAATGGACTCATTTTCAAAATGATAAATCTGAACTACCCTCCCTACCTGATACATACAAAATAGGCCATATTCAAGCCGGAAGCCCCCAGGGATCCTTACTCAGCCCGATCCTCTACAATATCTACACCTATGACTTCCCCACCTCTCCACTGGTCGACATCTGTCCCTTTGCGGACGATGCCGCCATCCTAA
Organism: Trichonephila clavipes; assembly: GCA_019973935.1. Lineage (NCBI taxonomy): Eukaryota > Metazoa > Arthropoda > Arachnida > Araneae > Nephilidae > Trichonephila > Trichonephila clavipes. The sequence goes on along the minus strand of BMAU01011212.1, from coordinate 772,017 downwards.
GCCAACAAGACACCCCGCAGAAAGTAAGAGCATCACTCCAGAAATACCTGAAGAAACTCAAAAAATGGTTAACTCTCTGGCGCATCTCAATTAACACTCCAAAATCAAAAGCAATCGTCTTCAAAAAAGGCGCATACAAGAACACCCTCCAACCCCTCAAGCTCTTCAGAAACAATATAGACTGGCATGACGAAGTCGATTATCTAGGCGTTACCCTAGATAAAAAATTAACCTTTAAAAGCCACCTGGAAAAAATCACTTGCAAATTTAAAAACCGTCTCCAAGCTCTCCACAATCTCCTATCGAAAAATTCGAAATTATCTACCAACAATAAAAGGAAAATTTATATGCAATATCTTCTCCCGATCCTAACTTATGCTTCACAGATTTGGGGAATAACATCAAATAGAAACCTCGACCGCATCCAAATTCTACAGAACAGAGCACTGCGCCTCATCCTAAACGCCCCCACCTACATCAAACGGATCCATATCCACAAAGACCTAAAAATCCCAGCCCTCACATCCAGAATAAAAAATTAGCCACTGTTTTCTACGAACAAGTTAACGCCCACTCCAACAGCCTCATCAATATCCAAGCTGCCATGGACGCTCAGAGAACTCACAACATGCCTATCCAAACAACTCACCTAAGAAGATTCTAAAATAGACAATCAGTTGATACCCGAATTCCCCACCCCGTTTTCAAACGAAACGAAGCCCATCATTCATGAAACGTTTCCAAAACGAAACGGAATTCATTCTTCCTTCCCTCCAGTGACGTCACTCCTGCTCCAGCCCTTACCTCCTCCCCTCTCTCGAGGGTGAAATTTTTCTTGGGTTACCTAGCAATAGGGAACCGTTTCTCCCGGCAAGTGGCAAATGTCAACTGCCTGTCCCTAACTGAACGTACCTCTTCATCAAATTTTAAGAATCAAGAGCCAAAATAATGGGATTACATTCAGTTGATACCCGAATTCCCCCACCCCATTTTCAAACGAAACGAAGCCCATCATTCATGAAACGTTTCCCCAAAACGAAACGGAATTCATTCTTCCTTCCCTCCAATGACGTCACTCCTGCTCCAGCCCTTACTCTCCTCCCCTCTCTCGGAGGGTGAAATTTTTCTTGGGTTACCTAGCAATAGGGAACCGTTTCTCCCGTGTCTCTCTCAGAGCCACGCTTGTTTTTGTTTCTTTCAAGGCACACAGACGGAGAAAAAACGCTTCTTAGCGTTGGCGCTCCAAAAACGAATCATCCTAGGAAGGTCGCACAGCATCAGAGATATGTACCACAGTAAATAAAATAGAAATAATTTATTTTTCTTCAGTGGATCATACCGGTCTAGGGATTGGGGACCACTGCCGTAACAGACAGTTCATTTCAGTGTTGCAAAGTTTAATGCTATTCCACTTGATAGACTCGAGAAAAATGACTTGCATTGCTGTCTCTACTCGATGAACCTGACAGCAAATCCAAATGATCTTTTCTCTGCTGTTTCACATGATGAATAATACTATTTGAAGAAATACTTTATTATAACACAACCTAGAAAACAATCACTTGATTTACCAATCACTTAAAAAAAAAATTAGAATCTTCAAACCACTGTTTTTAACAAAATATTTTTTATTAATTCAAAATGTTCACGGCATTATTAATCTTTGAGGTCTTTAATTTGACCATTAAACAAACGGATGTTTACACGTCCGTAGAAAAAACAAAGACATGCGTAATTATTGTATGATATGGGTTTGCTAGGTAGGGTACTTAAACCACTATTATTTCTTAAACGACCTTCGCGCCATAGATATGACTTAATGTATCGATAGGAGTAAGGTACATTTGCTCTCCCCAGCTTAACCCCTTTAATAATATAACAATTTTCTTCAAAATTCCTTTCTGTTTTGTGTTTTCGTTCTTTTTGTAGGTTGTACATTTTAAAGAAAATTATACAACTGAACAAATTTGTCATCGCGATCCCCAATATAAGAAACCATAAATCAAACCAGACCTGTTACTGCAGGACTTAGCTACGCTAAAGTCTGTAGTAACAAAACCGAGCAACAGATGGCACCACGAGGGGAAACCCCCAAAACCAGACACCCAACGAAAAAACACCGGAAAATAATGAAACACCAAATTTTTTAAATTTCGCAACATACATCAACGAGCTACAAAACTTGACTTCCAAGTTCCCGGAAATTTTCCAGGCACTGGAAGACAAGTCGAAAACAAATAATGATATTGAAAAACTTAACATTTTTCTGGTCGCTGTTGCACGATCGTGTAACAGAGCCAGCCAAAAATAAATTTCATAAAAATTCACAACAGACAGCTGCCGACTCTTGAGTCGAGCAGTTCGATAAAGCCACGAGATTAACTGTCGATTCTTAATTTAAGCAAGTTCCATTTTAATTTTTATTCTCTCAAAGTAACTTTAAAAAACCCTCATTACCATGAAACAAAAAGGGCAAATTATCAACTCAAGTCTCACCATTATCAGATATGAGATTAAAGCCCCAGTCGGGCTAGGTGCTCCATTCAACATACCCCAGCTAAACCCCCAATATACCTCTGGATTATGAATTATAACAAACATAAAAATACTCTCTTAGACCTCCTATGGGGCAACCTGGCCCCAGTTGGAAGTTGCTGGTTTCGAGTTATTTGCTCCGTGACTTGTAGTTTCGCATGCGTATAACTAACTTTTGAATATTTTGTCAAATGTAATTACATACGTATCAATAGATTCTTGAACATAAGTGACAATAGTAATAATAATGAAACTCTTTGTATCATTAATCCAAAAGAATTTGTTGAGGGCACATTTTTTTTTTCTTTCATGTATGTACTACAGAGTACAGGTAAGGGAGAGTATGATTGTAATAAAACATTTAATTTAAATGCAACAAAATTTAATTTAATTATTTTTTTTATTTTATTTTACGTAAATTTCCATGATAATTAAAATGATCAATACTGCTTTTACAAATTAAAAAAGGAAAACATTTCTTGCCTCTGACCGTTCAATTTAAACTACAGTACGTCTCTTCTAAAAATTTCCTCTAGTAGAAAATTGGGCCTCTTAATTTCGCTCATTTTGAAATGTTAGAAAAAAAAACTATAGCTCCTTTGAAAAAAAAACTATTTCAGTTATTTTATAAGGTTTAAAAGTTTAGTTATTTAAAAAAACTAGTTCCTTTGAAAAAAAAAACTATTTTAGTTTTCTTATAGGGCTTAGGCTTCTTCTAGGGTTACAGCAATATTTTACAATTAAGTGAAAACTATGTCAAAAAATCTTCAAAAATGAAATAATAATCTTGAAGGCTAAGAGAAAATGAATAATGATGTGTTCTTCAATTTAATATAATGTTCCCAAAGTAGAAATGATATGAGAGAAAAATATAAGAAATTGTCCAATTTTTTGTAGTTTTCAATTATTCAGATAGTAATTAGGATTTATATATAAATGTACAACGTTAATGTTACATCAATCAAAAGGACGAGAAGTCTGAGATACCAATTTTTAATATTTATACGAAAAGGATTATAAGTAACTAAATAATACTATTATTACAAAGACATTTTCTTTGAGTAAAACAAAAAGTTTAAATGAAATTTTTATAATTATTTTTAAATTGTGTGTGTTAGAATATGTGAAAATATTTTCCGGTTTTTAGTAAGTTGGAAATTCAAATCTATTGCTCTTTTATAATTCCTTTTGAATTTTTTTCTTAACAAATTTAGAGATGTGTAGAGCGTTGGACGCGTCAAAGATTAAACTAGAGGTAGTAAATTCGAAGTGAGTTTAATAAAGACTCTTTTGTGTAACAGTTATTGATTAATTTATTTACGCAAGGACAATACACATGATTTACTAAATAATGGGCAAAGAACATAGAGCAGCGATACTCAACCATCGGTCCACCGAGCCTTTTTAATTACCCCGCTCATGAAGAACATTATGTTAAAAAGTTGGTGGGAAATTCTTTGTCAAAAAATCCAATATATCATATTTTTTTTTTTTTTTTTTTTTTTTTTTTTTTTTTTGCTGTCGTACGGGTACGAATTCTACCCGTAAAATTTTTCCATTTGGAACGGTTATTGTTAGTAATAACTGATAACAACGGAGTAGCGACCATTTTATGGGTGAAGCTAATTTTTAACTATCTTTCATATCTTGCAAGCGAAAAATATTTGAAAAAATAAATCGTTTCAAGACGATTGGGAGGTTGACTCGTTTGTAGTGAAAAGAAAACATGGATCAGTAATTGTGTTTGATTTGTCACGAAAGTGCTGTACTTAAAAAATACCAATAAACCGGAATCATTCAATGGCACTTTTCCTCGAAGATTTCTTTCGAGAGTTGATAAATAGGGTTTCTTGTGTGAATAATCTATGCAACAGAAACAAAGTTTTTTTGTGTGGTAATATTACAACGGTGAGGACATCCTATGAAATTTGTTATATTATTGGTAATCATATGAAACCGTTTACGGATGCATTAATTGTGCTGGAGTGTTTCTTAAATGCATCGAATTTAGTGTTAGTGACAAAAATAATAATTAAAAAAGGCAAAACAGGAGTTATAATATTTTGCATTTAAAATTTCCAATGTTATCTTGTTGACTTTAAAGCAGTGGTTCTCAAACTTTAACTACTGGCAACCCAATTTTTAATTATAATTTTTATCGCGCCCCCCAAATAATAATGTATTGAATGCAATAATAATGCACTTTGGGGGGAGGGTGCTAAAGCTACAATACGATCATAATTATAAACCGTACAAATTAACAAGATAAGTATTAAATTTTGTATATGTTACTTTTAAGTAATATATATTTTTATTATTTTTTTATTTTTAGTTCGATTCACTATAAAAGCGTGTTTTTTAGTTTGTTTTTAAACTGTAATTTATTTTATAATTATTTTTACTATACACAATAAAAATCACAATTCTAGTAAGTAATTTAATTAAGAGAAAATATACTTACCTACTTTCAAGGACTTTTCAATTTTTCTTTGATTCTTTTCGAAAAAATCCAATAAAATTGATGAAAAGGTTCCAAATTTCCGTGCCCTTAATAAAGGATAAAAAGCATGTTCATAGAAAATATTTTTGAACAAAAGTGGTCGGGCAGGGAATTCGATCAAAACTAGTAACTTGATTGTAAAAAAAACGTTTGCAACTCCCCCCAAAAAGAGGGAGAAATGTGATAAATTCATTTTAGTTCCCATTAAGACTGTCATAATGGAGGATACTCTGTCAAGGTCCTTGGTAACAAATAAACAGTTTTCCCAGAATTAACGATTTCGTGAACATCAGATGACTCTGCGCATCGCGCGACCGATCCCGTGTTAAAAATGTATTAAAAAAAAGGATATTAATTCTAAAATAGAATTGCGTAAAAATACATCTTGGCCAAATAATCCTTCAAAGTACTCAATATGCTTACCCATATATCATACAACTCAGTGGTTCTCAAACTTTAACTACTGGCGACCCAATTTTCAATGATAATTTTTATCGCGCCCCCCCAAATAATAATGTATTGAATGCAATAATAATACACTTTGGCGGGGGTCTAAAGCTACAATACGATCATAATTATAAACCGTATAAATTAACAAGATAAGTATTAAATTTTGTATATGTTACTTTTAAGTAATATATATTTTTATTTTTTTACTTTTTAGTTCGATTCACTATAAAAGCATATTGGAGGATACTCTATCAAGGTCATTGGTAACAAATAAACAGTTTTCCCAGAATTAATGATTTCGTGAACATTTAGATGACTTCGCGCATCGCGCGACCGATCCCGTGTTAAAAGTGTATTCAATAAAACATATGGATATTAGTTCTAAAAATGAATTGCGTAAAAAGTTTTTCGTTATGCATTATATGTTTCAGAATATTCATCTTGGCCAAATAATCCTTCAAATTACTCAATATGCTTATCCATATATCATATAACTCATTCACATGGAAAAAAAGCAACAGAAAAATATTATTTACAACTTTCCTAAAAGAAAAACAGATGGAGTGAAATATACCAGTAAGTTTGAGGGTCAAATATATGATAGTCAAAAGTAATATTTTAGGGGTTAAAAGAAACGTAACAAAAAAATCTCTCATCGTGTGATTACAGTAAAGCAAACAAAAAACGTCTTTTTTTATTTGGTTATAGGATCAAAGATGGCTAATGAACGTTTGAAGCGGAATCTTTTATTTTTGATGATCACCATATCATATATATAAATAATATCAGCGTAAATGTGCATTTTTTATTATGTCAGAAAGCATTTTGATTTTCTTCATTCCAAAAAATTATTTTCCCAAACCTTTTATTTTCAATATGCTCGCGCCCCCCTCGCAGGGATACCGCGCTCACTGGGGGGCGCCCCACAGTTTGAGAAACACTGGCTTTAAAGCATTTCTAACCCTTTATCCTAATGTTACGGCCCGCGTGAAATAACTAACATATGTATGCGGCCCACGTGTAATAATTGACATAAGTATGCGGCCCAACAGAAAAAAAGGTTGAGTACCCATGGCATAGACTAGGGGTGGGCAGACTTTTACATGGCAAGGTCTACTTTTAATTTTTTCAAGGTGTCGCGGTACACCCTGTGACGTAGTTGTGATAAGCAAAAAAGAAAAACTCAACACAATATTTGTGTTACAACAATAATAAATGCAGAATGTGTCTACTTATCTACATAACTACAGAATAGAAAAACAAAACTTACTTTTTTAAAACTACGTTTTAAGTAAAACACAAAATACAAACATAATAATTATTCCTATGAATTTAATATCAAATGATGCATTTTTAAACAATCCACAATACATCACAAATTAAGTAATTTTCCCTTAAAATTAGTTTTTATATCTATAGTCTCAATAGACGACTTAGTCTTCGTATTATCTGCCCCAATCTTGAATACCTCGGTATATTATTACTAACTGCTAATCTTAAACTGGATTCTAAGTGGTCGTCTGTGAAACGGGAATATGTTGTCTTAATTATATTCTTCGTTGAAAATGTAGATTCTCACAGGTGGGTAATGCGAAAGAACGATGTTGAATGAATTGCAGCTTTTTTTAAGAATTGGGATATTTACTTCGACCCATAGATTCCGAAAAATATTCTTTACAAATTATGTCTTTTTGAAAGAGAAAAGCTTCGTTTTCATCGAGAGATAAAGAAATCATGTAATATACACTTGCTAGAAAAAGTCTGCGTTCTCCCATAAGAAATCATATAGCAAAGATAAAATTTAATAGAAATACAATTTTTTTGTAACAAAATTTCACGAATTTGTTTACTATTATTTGAATATTGAGCATGCAAGAATTCGTTAATTTTGAATTAAAACTAATTAGGATAACGGGAGTTTTGTAGCAAAATACACAAATAGTAGGCAGAAAAGTCTGCGTTCACTATTTGAATATTCTTGGAATTTGTATCAACAGGCAACAGAGTTTTTGCATTTAGTTATCAAGTAAAATAGCTTAAGAAAATTGTGACGCAATAATTGTTACGTTTTTGTGAGATTCGAAGCAATTCAAGGGCATGGAAAGTAAAAAGAAGGAAATTAGTACCAGTGAGCGTAAAATCAATGTGAAAATGTGAAAAGATGGAAAAAGTCGTCGGGATATAGTCAGATCTGTTGGACGGCAGTATTCATCTATCCAGCGTGTTATTTATAACTTTAAATCTACAAGAGTTTACTCATCCAAACCTCTTTTAAGTCGTCCATCTAAACTCACAATGAGATTAAAACGAAGTATGACATTAATGGTGAAAAAAAAAATCCGTGTTTGTCTGCAACTTAAATAGCAACAGACATTCACGAGCAGTATAACAAAAATATTTGGGTGGATACTGCAAGAAAAATCTTGAAAAAAGCCGGATACCATAGTCAAGTGGTTCGCAGAAAGCCTTATATTTCAATCGATCAACCGGCTTAAGCGGGTAGTTTTTGAAAAGATCATATACATACGCCTCTTGAGTTCTGGAGGACTGTGATATTCTCTGACGAGAGCAAATTTTGTATCTTCGGCATAAAAGGTTGCAAATTAGTCTGGAGAAAACCTTGCACAGCGCTTGAAAAAGAGCATTTAGCACCAACGGTAAATACGTGGAAAGTTTTTAGAGTACCTGTTTTTCCCCCCCGCAGGGAAACTTCACCTCCAATCATTGAGAACTGTGGGTGAGCATTGCTTCGGCTTTACCTTAGCCCAGAACCCTAACCGGCTTTACCTTAGCATTTAAAAGTATGAAAGAATATCCTTAGGGTCCATGAAAATTTTTTTTATTTTTAAATGCTCTGAATTTAGTGAATTATATTTAAGAAAAATTTACTTGGAAATAAAAAATAATGCTGGATGTTGAATTAATAAGAGTGCGAGAATTAAATAAAAATCGTTCCTTGGACCAACGGTAAAGCACGGCGGCGGAGGAGTCATGGTGTGGGGGAACATGGCGAGCAATGATGTTGGCAAGTTGGAGTATATATAATCAATTATGAGCAAATATGATTACTTTGATGTCCTTAAAAAACATGTTAAAGGAAAGTGCCACCAAACTCAGCTTAGGATAATCGTTTCGTTTTCGACACAAGGATCCTAAGCAAACCGCTGAGATTGTGAAACTTTGGCTCTTGTATAATGTTCCAAATCAACTGCACATGGCCCCACAGTCACCTGATCTAAATCCTACAGAACATCTATGAGATTTGTTGGAACGCAGGATTCGTCAACACAATGTATCTAGCAAGGATATGCTGAAGAGTGTTCTTAAGAACCAATGGGAAAAGATAAGTGCTCAAAAAAACCCCAAGATTTGTTAGTTCAATGCCGAAACGCCTTCAGGAGTTTCACAAATGATGAGATTAACCAGCCAGCTACTAAATAGCTCATTATTCTCTTTTTAAATAATTTTTATAGTTACTACTAAAACAGTGAACGCAGACCTTTTCTACTTGATTTTTGTTATCGTTACAGACCTGTCTTTATTTTAAAATCTATGAAGGCAAACCAAACTTACTTTTGTTATTCCGAATAATTAAAATGAATTAAATAAAATCTAATTAAAATTTGTTTTTTAAATTCCAGTTTTTAAACTTTTTTCATTGTTCATGTAAGCAATAGTACGTGAACGCAGATTTTTTCTAGCTAGTGTATATTTAGTTATATTTTCACATCAACATTGCCAAATGAATAACCAATGAATGCAACTTTTGTGGGAATCTAGTCTAGTAAATTCTTGAAAACGTCTCTCAAATTTGGTTTGGAGTTTTATTCACGTGTGTTTTCATTATCTTGGTAACCACCGGTGTTTCTTTTAGTATGCGCGTCTAAGATTTTATGTGAATTCGGTCAACCCAAAATGTCTTGGCGGTCCACCGGTCTATCGCAATCGACTTAACGCCCACCCCGGACATAGATGATTTTATTGTAGCAAATAGAAACCACATTCACTCGTCATCAAAAGATATGTGGTCGCTAGATGTCGCTTCTGAAACTGGTATAGTCAGCTATTGTTATTACGATAAGAGGGCTTACACAAGTTCTTAAATGGTCATAGTATTACTATAACAACGGCATGAACTTACGAAGTTTTAAGGGCCCGGTAGCCGAGTGGTATAAGTATCGGATCGTGGCTAGTTTTGTCACGAGTTCGAGCCCAGTACCACTAAAGACTCGCCGTGTATGGCAGCGATGCACGCTAAATCTGTAGAGAGCTGAAACGTCCACCCGTTAGTGTGGTAGTTAGGAAAGGGGGTGGCAGTTAAGGTGTCATCCACGTCACTAGACCATGGTTCAAAATTACGTAGTCCGTCGCCAAAAGCTCTCCTGAGCTGAACAGAGCGACGTTAATATTCACTCACTCACTCATTACGAAGTTTTAGGGGCGTTGCTACCACCAATCAGTTGTATCAAATATATGGGGCAAAAATCGTAAAATGTAAAGTGGCTCGAAAAAAGTTTGATACTTGGCCCCCTGAGGATTAGTTACTTCTTGTACTCATTCATTATATTTTTTTAAATTCAAAAGTTCCGCGAATAATCTTTCGTATAACCTACTGAAGAAGAGGAACTTTGCTTTTGCTATATGTGTATCAGAAATATTTCTTGCAAACAACAAGATAAAATTTTATTTTGAATTGTTAATTATACGGCGTGAATCATAAGTAAATTCTCATACTTATAAAGCTGAATTCACACCTAGGCTGTCAGCGTCTCGCGTCTAGCCAATCAGAGACTTCATCTCGGGCGAGATGAAGTCTCTGATTGGCTAGACGCTCAACGCTTTACGCTGGCAGCCTTGGTGTGAATGCAGCTTAAGAGCTCAAGGGAAAATTAAATATGCATTTCAGGTTAAAAGAGGCCTTGCGTACGCAATTGGTTCCACTAGCTTTTTTGATATAACGCGTAACGTGAAATAAACCATAATTTTGGTTTAGTTTTGCCAAATGGTTGAGGGTCTACGCGCTTCTCAATTACATGAAAATGCGTGCCATCAGGTCTATTTTCTTCGAAGTTGTTATGCATATCGCCAGTGAAACAATTTTTTGATAACAGTTATAATATAACCATAAGGAAATTCAAAAGGCAAAAATTCATAAGGTAAATAAAAATAATGATCGTCTATCAAACCTAATAATATACGCAATAATAAAAAGTAATAATTTTATTTCCATATACTCTAAGATATAATTGCAAAAAATATTATCTAAAGAATAATTGATTATGATGAGATTAAAAAATTATGTGCAATGACAGAAGTCAAGAATTTAAAACTAAAGAGAAAACAAAATGCTATAATTTTCAGTAATAATTTCAAAACATTACTCACATTATTTTTTTATTTAATATTTTTAATAAATATCCATGTGGCCTATGGATTATTTAAAATACTTTAGAAATAGATAATTTTTTTAATACGGCTTTTTAAGTTATTGATCAATTATTCATCTGAAAGTGGAGTATAAATGACTTGGTAAACAAAACCGTCGTTAAAAAGAACAATTAGTAAAAGTATACATCTCAGCATATGACTTTTTTTTCATAGAAAAATATTGTTATGGGTATTAGGGTATTAGCACATTTAGCAGAAATACGTCTTATACGGCTTTATAGCTTAACAATTATGTTCCAAATTTATTTTTGCGAACACAGTTTTCTAAGGTATTGCTTAAAGAATCCCATGACACCTGGAACACTGGCGTAGGGGGCCTTGTATCAAAATTCCTTCGGGGCCCTTTTTTAGATATGGGATCCCTGTTAGTGGGACTGCAGTTACACATGTTGGCACCCTGTAGCTAGGGAGGGGGCGTATCATTGATACGGTGGTAGCTACGCCCCTGACCGGGAGGTACATATTGCTATATGGCATATATTTTTAGCTCTTAACACTACAATACATAATGTAAGCATATATGTAAACAGAAAATGTTTTGTAAAGTATAACCACTTTTTAAGTTATATTTATATATGTATATATATATTTGTATTTCTACTAAATTTTTTCTAGAAAATTATGATTTAAATTTAATGCATCTTTCTCTAACCTAAAGTATTGATTCCCTTATTTAAAGGCACTTTAAATTCCAATTAAACCTGTAATTCTTAACTTTTAAAATTTAGAATTTTAATGCAGTTCTGGGCTAAGGTAAAGCCGATTCAAAGCTCATCCAAAGTTCAATGATTGGAGGTGAAGTTTCCCTGCGGGAAAAAAACAGGAACTCCGTAACCATTCCACGTATAGAAAATTATGTTTAAACTCTGCCCCTTTATAGGCCGGAACTCTTTAAGTATTGAAAACAAAATGCTTCTCTATACAGCCGTTATGCGTCCAATTATAGCCTACGCTTGTCCAATATGGGGTTATGCCGTTAATACAAATATTAATATTCTTGATACACTGCAAAATTCTCTAATACGAATGATTGTCAAAGCCACAAGGCACATGCGCAATGACGATATGCGTAACACATTAAAAATTACCAGTTTTAAATCTCATATTCAGAAAATAGCAATTAACTTTTTCAACGCTCTACTTGAAACCAATAATTCTAATATGCAGACCTTAATTCCTTACATTCCTAATGATAATACTAAAAGACCAAGAAGAATTCTTCTTGATTCTTATCACCCTCCTTAAAATTATTTTTTCGTGCAATAATTTTTATTGTACCTTAATTAGCTAAAATTTTACTTTCTTTTAAATATTTTTTGTCACTATTGGAACGAAAATTAGAATTTTCGGGTGCCAATGCGGAAGGCGTTTATACCCAGTATGTCACTATTAATCTCGTTTCCCCACTGGACTTGCGCCTCCCCATTTTCTAAATCCCAGCCCCCAGGGCAGCCAATTGGAGTCACTGTTCATTGTACCCAGCAACCAATCAGAGAGCAGCCTCTCAGCTCTCAGCCGCGCGCGAGCCAACAAATCTCAAATAATTTCCCACCCAGATGAAGAACCATAGCCACGCCTCCCAGATTCCATCGTTCGACCAATAGCCATCATGCCACTCAGCAAAATGGAAAAAACCACTTTCGTCATGCCCAGCATCATAGATTCTCACGACATGGGATTGAGGACTGTTTTACAGTCCAGATGCTCAAAAAGGAATGCCGATTCAACTTCTATTCAAATTCTCTAGATACTCATTTCTAAAGTAAATAAAAATCTCAAGAAATTCCATCAATTTACCAATTTTTGATCTCACCTGTTTTGGATATATGCAAGTCAGAGTTGAGGGGTTATAACTCAATGCTTCAGATGCAATAATGTTTACCATACCGCAGCGAATTGTCATATTAAGCCACGTTGCTTAAAGTGCGGTGAAGAGCACAACCAAAAACTGTAAAATCAAAGAATGGTAGGAGAATCACTTCTGCAATAATTGCCATGTATACCGGCACTCCGCCTGCTGCACTAAGTGTCCAAAATTCCCTCACCCAAAAAAAGGAACCCCCGTTTTTCACAATAAAGCTAAGAAAAACTTTGAGAGTAAAAACGTCACCGAAGGATTTTACACTTATCGCACTTACAGGCGACTGCCCAAAAAATAATTTCCCAGCGTTAAGCAATGAAACTAAGGAAAGACAAAGTCAGCCCCAGATTATCCTTGATAAGGAAAATAATGCAAGTGATATTCAAAATTTAATAGACCTTTTCACAAAATCATTTCAAATCTTGTAAGACAATTTCCAAAGTTAATCGGAATTCTTCCATCACTTAAAACCACTAATGATTTTAAACAATAAGCCTACCTAATACTAGAATCCATATTAGACATTTAATTTTATTAACTTCTTATTTTTCTTAATCAATTATACTAAATTTTTCTCTTTTTAATTCCATTTCTTATAATTTCCACTTGCTTACCAACATCTCAATAGCTAAATTTTTTTCTACCGAGTCGGGTTAGGTGAATTAGAACAACAGCTCTCTTATCCAATAGCAACCATTCTACTGCCAGTCACCGAATCCAAGTCCGACTGATCTCCTGCTTCATTTGCCACTCCTCTCACTTACAATGACTGCAATACCATGCGCAGTCTAGTCCCAGATATGAAACGGAGGAGTCTGCCAAAATTCCAGCTTCCAGTCAAGTCTGAACGGTCTAATTTCTTAAGATTGTTTTCGGACGACAAGAGCAGACGTGTTTTTCTGAGCTCTTGACATACAAACCATTTCCGTTCAGGATGTCGCAAATGGAAACTGAGTCGCCGGATATTTCAAATGGCTGCGATGAACGAAGCAGGATTTCACCAGAAATCGAAGGACTTGATATTATTATCAGCCGCTGCACTGAACTTGTCGATCTATCAGATACCGATGATAACTAAGAGATGAAGGCCATTCTTCGAGCCTCTATTGATGATACGCAAAAGAAAAAGGATGCATTGGTGAGTGAGCTACGTTCCCTCCCTTCATGTACAACTTTTAATAGCAAAGGTAATTACAGCATTCCCCCTCCCTGCTTATAGAACAGCATAAGGATAGCGATTCTAATCCCGATTTAAATAATTTTTCAGAAACCCCTTCTAACTCAGCTCATACTAAAAATAAAAATAGAAATAAAAATAAAAAACGGAAAATTAAAAAGGATTCCCCGGAAGACTTTGTCTTCCTGAAAATAATAAAGAGCACGTTGCAACGGAGGAAAATAATGAAACAGCGATCCCAAAACCCAAGCCTCCCCAATTTATCTTAAAATGAAGCAAAATATCAGAGACCAACTTAAAACTATTTACCAAAAATTCCCAGGAATTACAAACAAAACATCAGGAGATTTCATTAAACTAATCGCAAACGACATCAAAGAGTATCACGCTCTTACAAAATTTCTAGAAGGAAACAAAGAATTTGAATTATTTTCCATTAAACCGAAGCCAGTAAAACCATTCAAAATAGTCATTAAAGGACTTCCCATTTTTACTAAAACTCATGAAATTCATTCCGATCTTGAAAAAGAAGGATTTACAATAGAAAATGTTTCCCAATTAATCTCCAAGAAAACTAAGACCGCCCTCCCATTTTTCCAAGTCACCCTCCCCCGTAACGCCATTAATTAAAAATTTCGACCTCAAAACAATAGGTTACATGCAAGCTAGAGTAGAAGGTTACCTCATTCGTGGAATTACCCAATGCTTTAACTGCAACAATTTCTTTCACACGGCAGAAAACTGCCACCTTAAACCAAGAAACAACACTAAGCCATTCTAAGTTCCAGATTGAGGACGAAGGGATGGACGTATCCCAGTTTCCTTATCAATTGTAACCATCAATTTCTTATGACCTTAAGTCTCCTCCAGCATTTTCCTTTAATGTTTCTTACATTTATTTTTATTTTCTGAGTGCAATCATTTTAATTGTAACTTTTTTTAATAGTTCTTTCCCCCATAAATTTCTACTTAAAATCTACCATGGCAAGCTCTATCTGTGAATGTCAACCCACAATACTGAAGATAGGGGATTAAGACCTCTTTGGAGATCATGTGCCCCGACAACCATTCTACCCATCTTAAGTCTCCAGCAATTTTTTTCTTAATTAAATGTCGCAATCATCGCTGTTAATTGTTTCATGTAATTTCTAATTATTAATTTTAATATTATAACTATCAAATTCTTTCATGCACCCTTGAATCATGACAAATCATCCTCTAATGCTCAACAGCAACCTTTATGACAGGGGATTAAGACCTCATCTAAGATCATGTGCCTCGATGACCATTCTACCAAATCTACCAGAAGATCTTAATTAAGCTTTCGGTTTCTTTGGAACTGAAAGTCCTTTGCAGAAAGTTTCTCTTTTGTATGTCCACTTTATAGGATATTACAACCAGTACAATTTTAATGTATTAGTTGTAAAGAGTCTTCCGCATATTACTAACACCTGAAATATCAAGGGGCAGTGGCATCTTGAGGGAAAGGAATGGATTTTTAGAAAGGTGACAATATTTAGAAAAGCACATTTTCTTTGTGTAGCAAAAGGCAATTTTTCCGTCATTATTTAAATAATACTGTTTCAGATCAACATTATTCTAAAAAGTAGTTTGATATTTTTAAAAAATCCCACTAGGGGACGCTGACATCGAGAGAGCCAGGGAAAGAGTGGGAGTATCGGGACAATCGTTTCTATTTTGAGCTAACAGCGGATAATTTTTCTGTTAATATTATTTTAAATACTTCGTCTGTATTATTTGCTTCGAAATTTTAATATACATATTTTAAAAAAAATTCACATTTTCTTTCGCCTCATGGATGAATCCAGATTGATTTTTTTCCCATGCAAATCGTAAGTTTTAATATATGATTCTTGAAACAGTGAAGGTATGTATATAAAATCATGAACTATTTTAAATTTTTCTTAATATTTTGAAAGTTTTCTATTTCAGAAGTTATTTCCTGTTGCAAAATATTTTGTCAAATCAAAAACATGAGGTAAAAAAAGCCTTTAAGTATTTCAATATGTATTTTTCTTCCTGACTGTTCTTTTTATGTGTTGTGAGGGTTAATAAGTTCCCTTCGCTTTGACCTTGTCCTAGAATTTAAAATATATTTAATTCAATAGGTATTTATTGAATATGGTATCAAACATGCAATCATAATTAATGAAGGAATTATTGTTCAAACTAATAGTAATTTTGTATTTATCTTTTTTGGATAGTTCAAGGAAATCTACTTCTTTAAGGGTATTTGGTATTCAAACTTATTTATATAATATTTATTAGTAAAATTATGCATTGTCTTTGTTTTTTGATTATCGCTTTTTGGTTTTTACAATAAGATTTGGAAGGTTGGACACCGTCGAGTAAGCACGTTTTTCGAGCGAGCTCCCACGTTTGCCATTACTGCGCACACCACTAGGTCGTACTTATAGCTCTTATTAGAGCTGAGTCGACTTGCTGAATCGAATCCAAATTATGCGTTGACGACCATGGCTTTGAGTTCCGACCACTCTACGGATATGGACTATCAAAATGCTTCCCTTCCATTATATGAAAAATCGTCACCGGAACCACCGACCGGACCAACCTCGTGTGCAAAGCTTGAGGCAACCAAGTAGGACATTCGTCGCTTCACTCTCATTTTACAGGGATTTGAAAATATGATAACGACTCTTCGTCAATCCAATGCTTAAGATGAACATGACCCCACTTTTGTTGAGATGATTAAACAGTGCACCACCTATGAAAATGCACTCGAAAAAACAGTGAATTTAGCTCTCTACCCTACTGTGTTACCCCTGGTAACCCTGTTCATGAAACCCCAACAACCTCCTCAGTAAAATCTCAACCTACTAAAAGAAAGGACGAGGATAGCATCTCCTCTCCCCCCCCCAGGAAAAGTCTAAGCATAACTCAACTTACATAGAAAAATTTAAAATGAATTTAGCTAATCGATTTAAAAATCTTCAACCTCAGGATACCAAAGCAGCAGGAACTTCTCACTCTATCAACACCAAAAGTACTACCCTCCAACCTAAAACCAATAATCCCGCAGCTAAAAATCTCCCACCACCAGTTTTTCTTAAAATTTCGAACGATCATAGAACTTAAATGAAAACTCTTGACAATATATATCCGGACCTTTGCAGTAAACTCACTGGAGAATACATAAAACTATACACGGATACGGACGAACAACGCAGAGAATTAATTCACAAATTAGACGAACTTAAATTCCAATACTTCGCTATTCAATCAAAAGCAGAACAACCTATTGATGTGGTCATCAAGGGCTTACCCCGAGATTCCAAAACTGAAGATATTCACAACGACTTACTCGAACTAGGGTACATGGTCGATAAAGTTTCTCAACTTATCGGCCGAAATACTAAACAACCACTCCCAATCTTTCTTGTCTCACTAACCAGAAACATACACAACGCTAAAATTTTCGACCTTATTAAAGTTAGTTACATGAATGTGTGTTACCGTGGACGGTTACGATGGCAAAGGAGTGAACCAATGATATTTCTGTAACCAATTCCACCATACAGCAGAAAATCATCGCATCACTCCAAGGTGCTTTAAATGCGGGGAAGAGCACCAAACGAGAGACTGTCAAATCCAAAGAGTAGAAAAAAGATATTGCATCAACTGCGAAACATACGGACACACGGCCAACTACTCAGTTTGCTCCAAATTCTCCAAACCACGTAAAGGCTCGCAGGTAAATAACAACACCTACACTAACACAGTTAACAGCATTGTTAGGCCAGGAATTTCTTACTCACAAGCTACCAGTACTTCTAACTCCAAAAACATGCAACAGATGGAGCCACGAGACAACAGAACTCATGTTCCTCTGGTAACAAACCAGGCCAATCAATCAAAAGTTTGCTACCCCCTCTACTGTTACTAATACCAACAACGGAACGCTTGACCTCAACTTAATATCCCAGACTCTCCAACAAACAATCCTTACCCTATCCAGGCTTACTCAACAAATCAGTAATGCAACAAGTCTCCCCCCACCACCCCAACCTAAAAATTAAAGAAAGCAAACTGGATAAAAATGAATTTTTCGCCCTGTTTGAGGCACTAATCGAAGATGACGATGATTAGTCGCTCATTGATTGGCCTGAGTTTGTGTTCATGGAACGCAAACGGCTTACTTAGTAAAATTGTTGAATTTAAATTATTTGTAGAGAAGTACTCTCCCGATATTATTCTAGTACAAGAAACAAAATTGAGACCTATACACAACATCAGAATTGCAAACTACACCTGTTACAGAAACGATCGTGTTGCGGAAGGACATGCTCACGGGGTGGTACTCTTATTTTAATTACAAATTCCTTAAATCACTTCAACCTACCAATACCCCAACTTCAGTAGTCTGAAGCTTCCATTCTAACAATTAATCCCCCAAATTTCAACCCACTAACAATAATTAGTATCTACATTCCCCCAAGCTCTTATAATAGACTATTCACTCTCGACTTAGAAAATCTACTTCAGACCAACAGCCATTGTGGCGATTTTAACGCCCCACGCAATGCGAGGAACTGCTCCCACAACTCCACTCGTTGTAATCAGCTTAAAAATATTACAGATACTCTAGATATTGGAATTGCATTACGCGACACTCCGACCAGATTCGGGCATAACTCAACTAATATACTAAATGTTGCACTCATAGACAACTTTCGCTACCCATATACGAACTTTTCAATTCCAGAAGTTTCATCAGATCATAACCCTGTAACTATTAATTTCTCATTTAATTCTAATATACATACGGATAATATTAGAGAAGTTGTCCCCTGTTGGTCAAAATTTTCACATTATATCAATAAAAATATCCATATTTCGGACTTCAAAAATGTCGAAAATCCAGATATTTTCGAAAGTAAAATCAATTTGTTCACCGTAACTATCCACTCCACCCACGAACACGCCTCTCGACCAATCATGAACATGAATCACACATACACTCCACAGCACACCCAAAATCTTATCAGACTGAAAAATAAAGCTAGAGAAAAACCTTTCAGAATACAATAAACCTCGTTCACAAAACTAATTATAATAGATTACAGAAAAAGATTAAAAAATAACTTGAAATATTCTTAGATCAAAACCTGGAAAACAAAATTAGAAGCAATGTGAATACACATGACAACACCTTATGGCAGTATCAAAATTTTTTTCGTAAAAAACGTTCGGATATTCCATTCCTAAATGGCACGGCCATTACTGTGATCAAAAAGCTAATTTGTTAGCTGTGACTTTTCAAAATAACTTCACTGATAATGGTAGACCAGATAACTTCCTTACTAATATGGACTCACTCTTAACTAATACTTTAGAAATTTTCTTCTCTAACCCACCTCCTATCCCCATCACTCCAACTGATCCGGATGAAATAATTAATTATGCTAGTAAACTAAGAAACAATAAATCACCGGGTTCAGACATGATTTCTAATAAAATGATTAAAAAGTTCCCACTCAAAGCCTTTTTAATCCTCACTTAATTAATAAAATTCTAAAATAAAGACATTTTCCAAAAAACTGGAAAAATGATATTATCTTCCCAATTAAAAAACCTGGAAAAAATAACCATCATCCATCTAGCTATAGACCAATTTCTCTCCTCTCCTCCCTCAGTAAAATTACTGAACATATCATTCTTAACAGGTTTCACACCTTCATTTCTGATACAAATTTTGTTAACCCCAATCAATTTGAATTTACGAGGCGCCTCTCCACCTCTCATCCACTCCTCAGACTGGCTGAGAAAATTACTTCTAGATTTTAGAAGAGCAGATCCACTGGAGCTGTTTTTCTGGTTATTCAGAAGGCGTTTAATCGAGTCAGAATTACTGGCCTAATTTATAAACTAATAATTTACAACTTCCCTCCTTCTCTAATTCACCTAATCAACGCTTATCTCACTAACAGATCTTACCAAATTCGAGTTAAGGATATTCTTTCCAATGCCTATAATGTCAACATCGGGGCCCCACAAGGCTCGCTCCAAGGGCCCGTAATATTCAAAATATATACAAATGACATACCTACGTATCCACAGACCAGTCTCAATATTTATACGGATGATACTGACATAGCCGCGACATACAAAAACCACAACTCAATCACCAAAGCACTGGACAATCACTTAACACTACTCGAAGCATACTTTAATACATGGAAAATCAAACCTAATATTGACAAAACGGTTGCAGTACATTTCATAAGGAAGAGAAAACCTGCAATCCCTTCAACACTATATTCCGCACGGCTCCAATGGTCTCAAAACACAGTTTACCTAGGACTCTTATATATATACTTGATAATAAACTCACATGGAAACAAAACATTATATACGTGAAATAAATTCCAGAATGCTCTAAGATTAATATATCCCATAATTTGCTGGAATTCCACAATGCCAATTGAAAATAAGGTTCTTCTCTACACAGCCGTTCTGCTGCCCATTATGAGTTACTGTTGTCCTGTGTGGGGATATGCTGATAATAGTAATTTAAAAATGCTAGAAATTTCTCAAAATAAAACTATTCATATGATTGTTCATGTGAATACGTACATGAAAAACTCAGATATTTATAAAGCTCTTAAACTCCCAACTTTAAAAAATTTTATTAAGAAACTTTTGCAACTAAATTTTTTGATTCATTACCTCTCACTAATAATTACCACATCCTCAATCTGGAAAATTATACTCCTCATGAAAAGACCAAAAGGCCAAGAAGAATACTCCTTGACTCCTACAATCTGCCATAACTTTAATTTCCTTCATTTTCCTGTTGGCAAATGACCTGCTAAAAAAATTTAAAATTCTTAGATATTTACTTATCTTTCTTTTAATTCTTAAATTTTCGATTCACCCACACAGGCAACTTTCACACACACACACACATTCTGTAATTCTCTCATTAACTTCAGGGCAGCCAATCCAGATCCATTTCACTCATCCCCTCGTCCAATCACAAGGCAGCTTGTCAGCCATTCCAGGATGGACTTGTTCACCACTTTGACTTTGCCTCCAAGTTCTTTATAGCCACACCCTCTCTCCACGTACCAACGTCCAATCAGATTGTTTCCTCTTCACCAAGGACTGCTATTCCCTCAGGTAACATTAACTCTTATGACATGGGATGGAAGCTCGCTTCGCGAGCCATATGCCCAGCGGCAGCGATTGTTTTTATTTTGATTCAATTATTCTATATTATGACTAGTTGGTACTCCCTTATACCAACAATGTTAAATTTATGTTTTTTTATGCAACTTTTTCTCGTATTATGTTCCAATACGTCACCCAACATATTCTTTTGATTTTGTCGATTTCTGGGAACAAAAAACAGTAACAAATTAACTATAGAACAAATAGTTAGCATTAATTAATAAACTTAATTATGAATAACAAATACTTAATTAAATTTTACGTACTACATGCATAGGATTATAATCAATCGTGAGAAAAAAATCAAGGCCTTGGACGGGGGGCTGCGGACTTGGGTGCCCCCTCGCGTGCGCCAATGGATATTACAATTTCCGCAATATATTAATAACCATATTTGGTTGTGAGTGTGATACAGTATTTTGATATACAGCAGCGCTTTTTCCAATGGCCGCATTCTTACTCGTCTGTTTTTTTACGATTTAGGATAGAGGTACAGAAACTCTTTCCAAAATTCCCTAGCAATTTTTTAGCCTTTTTGTGTATAATATATTTCATAATGACAATTTAAATAAAAATATGAATGGAATATGAAAAAAAAAGGTTTTTTATTAGATTCTTTTATACTATTGCATTCCCTTTTAAATGCATCGCTCGCATCTCCACGCAAATCTACATAATCATCTTATATTTACAATGATTTTGAATTAGATAAAATTTTAAAACTGAAAAAATTAATCATCGACCCCCAATATACCCCTGAAATATGACAGTTTTTAAACCTGCTATAGACCCTCAGTGGGTAGTAATAAAATAAGAATTTTTTACGGAAAGCATTAAATTTTAAAGATTTCTAGAAAATATAGTGTCATGTTCCTAAAAATAAACAAAATCTGTATAAAATGGATGTTATGAATTGATTCATAACAAAACTTTAAAGTAATTTAAAGTTTTTTCAATGCTTAAAAAATATTTTTTTTACATGTCTCATGTAATTGCGCCAAAAAAATTATATAATAAAATAGAAAAAAAAAGAATCTAACTTAAACTATATTTATATTTTCGTTATATACACTAATTCAGTTATTCAGGTACCACTATGTCATAAATACATTGAAATTCTTGAAAAGAACTGTTTCTTCTTGAATCAGATTTACAAAAGGGTATTCTACATTATGGTAATGGTAACGGTTATACATTTACGTGGAACCTTAGAGAAAGCTCTATTATCTACTCATCATAATACGTTGAAAAAATAATATTTTGTTGAAGTTAGATAAAAATTCGGTCGTAGGGGAGCGCAACAATGCTGGTGGAGGGGTAAGTGGGAAACCATTCTCCCAGTGGATTTAGTTTCAGTTTCGCTTTCGTAATGACGTCCCATCTCCTCTCCATGACATACAAGTCCGTCTCTCAACTAGCTATCGCATCTCTACGAAACGAGGACAGAAGGGATGAATTTCTTTAATAACAAGGATTAAGAGAATATTATTTTTAAGTTCGTTTCTCGCGTTACCTCTTAAATAACTGCATGCGGTTATTGAAAGGAAATTTTAAATAACCACTCGGAAGAAAATAAGAAAAGGTAGAGGAATTAAAAATAAGATCACGATGGGTGACATTGCCACACTAAACACGTGTAAAAGCTTGAATGGGGGGAGTACTAGAGTGAGTAAAGTTTTGAAAAAGAAAACAACACTAGTGTAACAATAAATCATTTAAAAATGGTTTAAGAATTTTCTTTATCGTATCAAGACATTCTCATTCTTTTCAGAGCTGGGAAATGTTGATACTAGGGGTCAAGAACTGATCTAGGTGTCTTAGAAGAGCTAGGGGTAAAATTGTCATAAGCCGGGTTTTCCCTGTCCCGGGTTTTCCCGGGAATCTGTGGTAACCGGCTGAAAAGATTTACTGATTGTTTTGTGATGAAATCAAGAACTGGCGGAACATTAAGATCTTTATGCAAGACTTCGCTCCTGACATTCCAAAGTGCGTTTGATGTTCTACGCAGTTGCATGTTTTGAAAAGTGTGCAATCTTTTCAGGTGAGTCACTACCGCACCTGCCCAGAAGGGAAAAGCGTACATATGATGGGACGAAGAATGGCTTTGTATAACAGAACCTTATGCTTTAACGCGAGCTTGCTCTTGGGAAAAATCAAGCGATCTAGAAAGCTTATCATTCCTGCCGCTTTTTGGTAGGTGGAACGGATATGCTTTCAAAGATTAATTTAGTTTCAAATATTAACCCTAGATCATCCTCTTCAATTGACCTTGAATAAAAACTAAGAGTTGGTCAGTAGTCAACAGCGATATCAATAAACAATCAATCAATAAAACAGAATGTAGCTTTCTTATATGAAGTTTTTAAGACTTATGTTTACTTAACACTTTAAAAACCCTCAACTGAAAGAAATTTTTGATCAGTATTCTCTGTCTTTATATTATCATAGTATAGATGTATTCACAATGAGATAGCTACATTAGATATCCTTTTCGCCGCTACCCTTTGGTTAAAAGTTACCGCCTAGTTATTTGATTGTGGTCCAAAATCACAAGTTCCATCTCCAATAGGTATCATCTGAAGGTACATTTAAAAATGGGTCGAAATCCCCAGCTCTCTAGCCTTAGGATTGCTTTACGTTGGTACATGATTCAAGGATGAAATCCGGGTCGGCTACTCACTCTCAGCATAACCACACCATACCAAAGTGAGTAGGTATGGTGTGAGCCAAAGTGAGTACCAAACTAAGAGGGTCGAAAAATGAAACGTTCCTCATCGAAACACGGCTTTGGGAGTGAGTTCAATAGTGAATATGAATCTTTGGCACTCGTATCCATAACTTTAAAAAGCTGGTTACCAGTACGTTCCCATAACCAATCGGCTACTATGACCACCTAAAAGTATAAAGGCCTGGAAACTATGACCCCCCTTATGAATTCATCTCCCTGACATAACCCCTTTATGACCAATGTTCTAGAGTACTATTTATGAAAATCTTTATTTTTTTTAAGTTTTTTTTATTGGGATCGATGAAGAGTCCATGAATTATGATCATATTAAGTAGAAACTCTTTGTTCTTGCTATATTTAAATGAATGGAGCTCTTAAGATATATTTGTTCTAAGAGAAGGGGGGTGCCAGCTCGGGTGTCGTCCATGTAAATTGAGCATAGTTCAAAATTACGTGGTACATCGCCAAAAACCCTCGTGTAGCTGAGCACAGTGCGACGTTAATATTCATTCACTCACTTGTTCTAAGATCGTTTAATTGATACATTTTATTTTGAAACTATATACTAAAGTCCATGTCCCCGGAATTGTTTTCTTTTGACTCATATACATTGACGGAAAACAAATCCCAACACCAAGAAAACATTCTTGTAGAGTAATGAAATTTGGTCAATGTAATTGTGTCTGGTTAACATGTTCAATTGAATACATTTTCAAGATCAAAGGTAATTTAAGCTCAAGGAAATGCATTTCAAATGTGAAATGCTTTTACATTAATAGCGGGTGTAACCTCTAGAATTTTAATGCAAGTCTGCAAGCGTGCATGCATTGCACCACACAGGGACCGAATGTGACTTTGGGGTACGGAGTTCCATGCTTGTTGTACTTGTATCAATGCTGGGAAGGTCAGTGCTGGCTGTGGATGATGCTGGAGTTGTCATCCAATGTTATCCCATACGTACTCAATTGGAGACAGATCTGGTAATCGTGCAGGCCAAGGTAACATATCAACACTCTGTAGAGCACTTTGCGTTTCAAGAACGAGTGTTATCCTTTTGTAAAAACCTCCTTGATTGCTGTTCATGAATGGCAGCACAATAGGTTGAATTACCAGACTGACGTACAAATTTGCACTCAGTGTGTTTGGATAACCCCGAGAGTGCTCCTTATGTCATATAAGAAATTGGTCCCCAGACCATGACTCCACGTGTAAGTCCAGAATGTATAGGCAGCAGACAGTTTAGTGGCTGGCATTCCCCCAGAACTCCGTCCGACAAACACATGGCCACCACTGCACCAAGGCTGCTTTCATTAGAAAACGCATAACATCTTCACTTCATCCTCCAATGAGCTCTGCCTCTCCAAGCGATTGCAAACGGCAATGGCTTGGAGTCAATGGAACACACAAACTGCAGCTTGTCCAACCAATTTCTTACAGTTCGTTGTGTCACTGTAGTACTAACTGCAGCTCGAATTTCTGCCGCAGACGCAGCATGATGCACCACAGCCGTACGCCGAATACGTTGAACTTTTCCTCAGTAGTGCCATGTGGCATCCTGGAACCTGGTCATCTAGAGGCAGTACAGTCCCTTGACTACTGCTCCCAACAATCATGCATAGTAGATAAATTCCAGCCAAATCTTTCTGTAATATTATGGAAAGAAAATTCACTTTCTTTTAGCCCTATTACATGACCTCATTCAAACTCGATGATCTGATGATAATAGTTTCTTCGTCTTCTTAAAGGCATTGTTGGCTAACGTCAACTGCATACGTCGAATTCCACAGACAAATAACACTCATGAGCTGTACAGCACGCATTAAAAGCAACCCTGATTTAAAAGTTCTGAGTGGTGCTAGTAGCGCCACACTTAAGCGGAAAGTGGGAAATTTGAATCGATGTCATCTTTCAGGTGTATAAACTAGCCTACCAAAATTCGTTTATCTAACACAAATCTTTCTTGGAGTTGGAGTTTTTTTCCCGTCAGTGTTTTTAAAAGTCTCAAATAGTAAAAATTAGATAAAGTATTTTAAATGCCTGCCACTAAAAAGTTGTTTAATTTAAATGGCAACCTAAAATCCTTTACCATTTTTGCAAAATTATAGAATGTTACAAAACTCAATTAATCCATTTACAAAACCACGCATAAAGGCTTTAGTTTATAATATAGATCTTCACTGATGTTCCTTTTATATATAATGCACAACAATTTTCATTCTTCTTTCTTAATATTTTTATTTTCTACAGAAATGGTGATTAAAGAATATGCGTGAGAGATTTTGGTATATATATATATATATATATATATAGTGGCGTAACGGAAAATAATTGGGCCCCCCGCGCAAGGTCAATCTTGGGCCCCAAGCCGGATATATATATATATATATATATATATATATATATATATATATATATATGTGTGTATATACAAAGAATTGCAAAACCATAACATAATGTACCTTTATACATCACGTAAAAATATTTAAATATTAAACTTCTAACTGAATATAAAATCAACCTGTGTCTGAGTAAACAAAGTAAATAACGTTTAACATTAGAGAGTATTTATAGTATTTAAAAAATGGAAAATCTAACAGTCGACTGATAACCTGGTAACTTAAATAAAAACGATGCACTAAGAAAAACACAAACACTGTAAAATAATATTTTTGATTTCAGATCCTCATGATAGAAAAAAGGCATCACTTACCAAATTCTTCGTTTATAAATCCCGGGATGAGCTTGACCTTAAGTTCGATAAAATTCTAGCATAAATTGTCAAAAAGTCAAAGACACAACTATTGTTACTAATAAGAAAGCATGGACACAAAAAAAGAATACGCTCGCAGTACCACTCAGGTTGAACTACAAAAGTAACTAATTCGTTGGGTTGTTCGCGACACACACTACTGGCTAATATACAACACTACACTCAAGAAGTAGATCACAAAAAAAGCGATTCACGTCTCACATTTTTCTTAGCAAAGTCGGTTATTAATTCATACAATTCAATTTTTCTTGCTTCTTGTTGTTCAATGCTTATCAAAGACAAATGGAGAGCCTCTCTTCCGACATCGTACAACGTAGATAATTTTTTATTAATTTTAATTTATAGAAAATGACCTTTCCGCCATTGCAAAAATAACTGGAAGAGTCAAAAACAATAAAACTGCAATACATACATCTGGTTTAACTTGGCGCAGCAAACTTATTTTGAATCATCAAAAAATTACCTAAATCTTTTATCGAATTCAGCTTAATTAAATCTTCACTAAAAACTGCTTTTAGAGACATAATTTGATTTGGAAATTCACTAGATAGGTCGAGGCTATATACTTTTTGAAGATTACTGAAAAGCTCCTTGCTTTGGCATCTTTTTGGAAATTACCTTCTGGTTGGTATGGGCCCAATTTTAAAATTTATTTCCTTAAATCTGCATCTATGGGCGTACCTACATAATGCGCAAAATCATTTCCAATCAATTTTGTTTCTTCGTTTTCATTTTCCGACTCCTTTTCTTTAGATAGAGTATATCCTTATTAGTTGAAGTGTCCGAAACTGTGTTTTTTACTTGTGGATTAATTTTCATTTCGAGGATTTGTTCATGAAGTTCTTTGGCATTACTACTACTAGCACTTGCACAAGATGAACTTGCGGATATAAAAAAGTTATCCAATTTTGCATATTTGCTATTAATATTATACTCCTTTTCCTTTCGAAATTTTCTTTTTTGAGAACCACTCAAAGTTTTTTTTATCTCACTTAGGGCCGCGTTTCTTCTTGTCTTATTAACAAAATAACAGTATAAGAACCAGAATAATTAATTCCGTTTACAAAAAACAGCTCTAATATTACAAGAGAGAAGTGAGATCAAAATGTTTTAGCAGCGAAGGAACACTCCCTATATTGAAGTGCATTGAATATAAAAATATAAATGTTCTAAAAACAATTTTGTGAAACACTTCTCATTATGCTTTATTTGATTGAATACTCATAAATCTACGGGAAATTCTGTGGGCATATGGGTTTCTAAATCATAAATCTAGACCATATAATCATTTAAAATGCTCTCTATGCGTTTTCAAGTATCGCAATACTATTTTTCATGAAAAAAGCATAACAGATGTACGTTATTTACGAGTTCGCTAAATGAAAATGAAATACATGTGGGGGGGAAGCTAAAGACGCCAATAAGTTACTTTGCTACTTCAGTAAAAAGTAACATGTCTTTTTTCTCCCTACCGCTAACATGAAGTATACTAAAAAAATTTCTCTTTCATCGCGGGGATTACAGCAAATTAAAATGTTTTTTTTGATTTGGTTATTGGATCTAAGATATCTAATAAGCGATCAAAGTTTTGATTTTGAATGATGTTAGATCGCCAATTTGAAAATCGCTTAAAAATTGGATTAAAAAAAATGTAAAGCTAATTTTGTGAAATTCTACGTTAATGGCGTCAGTCTAGCTTTGGGCCCCCTAGAAGCCTTGGCCTCGCAGTGCGGGGGTTTACGTTACGCCACTGTATATATATATATATATATATAAATCTTCTGTGCGTGTGTGTTTGTCACTAAACTCCTCTTTAACGGCTGGATCGATTTCGATGAAGCTTTTTGTGTGGGTTCAAGTAAATTCGAGAATGGTTTAGATTCACAATTCGGTCTGATATCGCAATTAGTTAAAAAGATATTAATTAAAAACATTCAAAAAATACAACTAAATATTCACCTGCATTGTTGTAACAACGCTATTGTTATATATATATATATATATATATATATATATATATATATATATATATATATATATATATATAAA
Organism: Trichonephila clavipes; assembly: GCA_019973935.1. Taxonomy (NCBI): domain Eukaryota; kingdom Metazoa; phylum Arthropoda; class Arachnida; order Araneae; family Nephilidae; genus Trichonephila; species Trichonephila clavipes. The sequence goes on along the minus strand of BMAU01011212.1, from coordinate 743,287 downwards.
AAAGTAATATAAAAAAAAATTAAAATGTATTCCTACTTAGATAAACCAAGAAAAAATTTATTTTAGCTACTTTTTATTAAATAGTTGCAATTAATATAAATATGTATATACGTATGATAGAATCACAACATTAAGGGGTAATTATTTTTTATTAATTAATATTAAAGTATCGTTTTGTCCTCCAAAGCAATGGTGTATATAAAATTTTCTTTCAACTGAATGCTTTAGCACGTGAGAAAAAAACCTTTTCAAATTTTGACATAAGTCGCCTAAAGGGTCGCTAAGTCGCCAACGTGGCTGTATTTGTAATTCTTTACAAAAATAGCTTTAATCAATTAATTTTTATTAATTATAATTAAAAATTATTGTATTGTCTTCCAAAATAATCATGTACGTTATCTCATTTCAGCTCAATTGAGCTCTTTAAAATATATTTTATTAATGATTGAAAATTCCACCTAGATAAATAAATAAATAAACAAACAAACAAATAAAATATGTATAGAGATGGTGAGCTAATAGTAGGAATTGAAAAAGACGTAAGTTGGCATCGAAAATTGATTTTCAGCCAAACTGGCCAAACCCGGTCTTTATTCTTACGAAAATGCAGACGATTCACGCTTTTTAGCGCGTTTTTAATTAATACCTTTTTAAATAATCTTTATATATGTAATTCTTCTGTGCGTGTGTATGTAACTGAACTCCCCCTAAACGGTTGGGCCGATTTTGATGAAAGTTTTTGTCTGTTCCAGTGGACTCGAAAATGGTTTAGATTTATAATTCGGCGCTTAGAAATGTTTATTTAATTAATTTTTTATTTATAAATTGTTGATCTTGGAATGTTTTACATTGGATTCGGCAGACTGCGCTACGATCGCAGTATCGAATATTCAAAAATCTTTTATTATAATTCAAGTTGGTCCCGACAGTTGGTGCTGTGATCATTTCAGAAAAATATTTTGGCAATTCCTGTTATTTATTTCTTGAAATAAATCGTGTGTTAATTAAATTATTACATTCAGATGTAATTAGTGTTTGAAGAGTTTTGAAGTGTGCATGAAAAACTATACATTCTCCAAATTTAGTATGCAATTGAAGTTAGTATTTTACATGATTTTCTATTAAATTTACACGTGCGTTGACAACAATTATCCTAACCTACAAATCTATTTGTGTAGCTAATTGATTACACTCATTAACTTTTTTTAAAAACTTTAAAAAACTTTTAAACGTACTTTCTTTTTTAACTTTTAAACTTTTAACTTTTTTAAACTTTAAACTTTTTTTTTACTTAAAATTGTTTCTTATCGGAAATAGTTTGTGTGTGTGCTTCACTTCTAAGCAACCCAGAAGTATAAGACTTGGCACATAATTACATTGTAATAACTTTTTAATACAAATTTTACTCAAAATGGTCCAGATTGTTCAAGCTTATTCATAAAAATTTAGAATTTTTGAATTTAAGATGTGTGTACAGGACAACGTTTGTCGGGTAGTATATATATATATATACTAGTATATATATAGTATATATATATATGTAATAATTCCCCCTAGCATCCTTTTAATTAACTCTTTTTAATAATATTCAAATAATATTTTAATTATTTGGTTCGAAACTAACACCTTGATCTTAATCGTAATCGACTAATATTATTACATCATATATCCCTTTCCCACCCATTGTAACCAATCTAAGCTCTTATTGCAAAAATGTTACGTGGTCTTCAACATCAGGTATAAAAACCGATGTCTCTGGAAACCACGCTCTCTTCGCTCGTTTCTCTGTAGTCATGTAGCCGGCAGCTTTGTGTTGTAGTTTCTTTGTCTGTGTTTGTGCTATGATGTTTGCTTCTTGTATGTGTAGTGCCGTCCCTACTGGATATTTAGGTGTTTCCAGATGTGAAATAAAAGAATGATGATTCACAGGAGTGCCTCTTCGATAATACCGTATTCGACCACGCTCCACGTAATATAAAAAATCACACCAGCGGCCACGCCCTATCTTTGGTTACCTACAGTAATAACATCCACTCGCCACGTCTTACAATTAGTTTTATCAATCTTTAAAAATATAATAGGAATATTACACACACACACACACACATATATATATATATAGAGAGAGAGAGAGAGAGAGAGAAAGAGAAAGCTTTTTTCCTGGAACCTTGAACATTTCACGATTTTTTTCGTAAAATAACCTCTCTAGGGCGAAGCGCATTTTCTGTATAATGAATTTTTCTTTTGTGATTCAATGCTTGTTCTCCCTTTTTTTTAAAAATATTTCTGAAAAAAAATTCAAGTCATTCTTTTTTTAACACATTTTACGGTGGTCATAAATCTTCAACTGGTTTGTTTGTTTTTGCCGCACTTTTAACCTGTTATCAGGCACTTCAGTTAAACTTGAAATGGCTGTAATGGGACGACCAACTAGGAAATGACCAGGGTTCAAAGTGCCAAATATCCCACTCAACACGTTCTTCACACAAAAATTACACAAATTTCTCTCGTAATTACTAATAATTTCTCTACGTCTTTTAACTCTAATTATGTGCCAACAGCATTGGTTGTGTTGTCTGAAAATGCAAGCTTTGATTTTCCTCGTCTACTAAAAAATCACTTTAAAGCTGCAATGAAAACTTTACTAGATAACTCTAACTATTACTAGGTGACACGCCCTTGTCACCATGCACACAAAAATGCACACATAGACTTTATTTAAGACTCATTTTCTTTAATCAGAGTATGTAATCCAGAAATTTCACAAAAATCTTTTTCCACTTTGCTAAAAGAAAAAACTCTGAGAAATATTCTCGGCTGGCAATTGACCCATAATTTGTGAACAAGTAACGGGTTTAGGAGTGGATCAAGACAGCGCTCTGCACCCAGTTAGATTTTTTTAATGCAGTGCTAGCGCCATCTGTTACGAAATATGGAAACTAAAATAATTGCCTTGCTATTTTTGTACCCCTGTCTTAGTCGAACGATTTTTGAGGAAGTGCCTTTGCATTTTATTTACATTTTTAATAATTTTTACTTTTGGTTTCTTGTTTTTTTTTGCTTTATTTTGTTAATTGTTTGTTGTCTTTCTTGTTTTTTTAATTAGTCATGTTATTTTAATTAGTCTTGTTATTTTAATTATCTGTTTTTTCATATTCTGTAATCAATTTTTGCATACTTATTGGTTTCTGAAATGTATGTGCAAAGCAGAGTATGTGAAAAAAATCATAATTTTTTTCAAAAATCGACAAAAAAAATTTATGATTTTATTTTATATGCCACCTTATTAGCTTAATAAAAATACCAATTTTTTTATTTTCTATTCACTAGAACAAAAACTACAAGTGTTTTAGTAAGAGCAGATGCCATAACTTTACACAAGATGTCAAACATTAAAATGCGTTTTACTCAAAATGTGTTTTTTTTTCGAAAAGCTCAAAAGGGGACAGCGATTGCTGAAAAAGTTTTGGAAAAAATTTGTTGAAATTTTTTGTGTATGTTCTGTGGAACAGTAAAAGTATTTTGATCTTCAGATTTTTCAAACACTATTTTATTTCAAAATTAACAGTCCTTTATGTGAATATAGTCACTGTTTTTTTAAGCAATTTCATATAGTCACTAAGGTAGAGTGCTCTAGTTTTTGTAAAAATTAAAATATTTCTTATCCTGAAGGTCATTTCAAATATGAATAACAAAGTAACACATCAAAATTGAAAAATTAAGAATTTGTTTTTAAAACATTTGTGTACAGAGCGGGCCCCGTTTATGTAATTTTTTGTACATTTTCACCAGTTTTTTCCGATTTTAATAATAATAATTTTTTTTCTGTTTTCAATTTTAGGATTTTTTCTTAAAATGTATTAAATAAATCTAAAAATCCCCAAAAAGTCCCTATATTTCCATTTTTTCAAAAAAAAGTTGTCGCAAGTAGTCGGATACCTTAATCTGCTCATTTTGTAATCAAGTCTTCACTCGCCCTTTCTGTTTGAAAAGGCATTTAAAAAACATTCATGATCACCAACAGTGTGATGTAAATGAAGAGATTTTGAAGGAATTCAATACTTTCAGTGGTATGAATATTTGCATTTAAAAAAACATTTAGTTTATAAATTTTCACTGTAGTGGACTGAATTTTATACATTTACGTATAAATGTTTTCTACTGAAGTTTACATAATTTTATATTAGTTAATGTAAACCTTCTTTTAATTAACATTATAGAATTTGTTACATGGAAAGAAGAAAACAAGACTATGTCAAAATATGATAGACAACGAGGTTGTAAAACATTTCAAAATGGAGAAATAGTGATGAATTATCACTGTTGTCGAAGTGGGACATACAAACCAAAAAAGAAAGGTCTCAAGAATTAAAAGGTTACCTATAAAACAGAAATTTAAGTCCTAATTTTGATAAAATTACCATTAACAGTTCTGAACAAACAAAACACTAAATATGTGTGTGAAAAATTGAAACAGATTCTTTATGCAAAGCAAAAGTGTAGATATTGTAATAAAATTTACATAATTTTAAAAAAAACTTGGCTTTTTCAATCATATTTATTTTATAATACAATAAATTATTTTCATTAACTAAATAAATTGCAAATTAAACTGAGGTTTGATAAATAATCATGAGATATATTCACAAAAATAAATAATATTTTGGACAACAGATGGCGAAAGCACTGCATTACAAAAATTTATCTGGGTGCAGAGCGCAGTCTTTATCCATTCCTACGGGTTTTACCTTAAAAACACTATGCTAAAAAATCACATAAGTAAATTCAAAATCTGCACATTCATATAAAAGGTATCACTAACGGTCGTATTCTCAATCGCGGGTTATCCTCTAGTTATCCCCGAACTGGAGGTAACTCGCAGATTGACGAAACATCGTTATTCTCAACTACGGATCGCGCCAAATCCACGGATTATTCATCCAAAGATAACCCGCCGATTTCGGAGGGTAACTCGCGCATTTGTAAGCAAATATGGACGACCGCTTCGATTTTTTTCTGCTTGAGGATTTAGAAACATTGGAAAGTACTTGAAAGAAGGCCAGTTTTCATTCCTTAACATAGGGATAACGTTAGCAATTCAATACACTTTTTTTTTTCATGATTCAGCTAAAAATTACGTTTGATGTCATGATTTAATGTTATACAATGAGAATTCAAAACTCGTATTATTTTAAAATTTCAATTTATATTTTGATTGTGTCAGGGTTACACAGTAATGTTATTAAATTACTCGTTTTTGCGATCACGAGATATTTTGAACGAGCTACTTTTGTATTTTGTCTTTGGCAACGAGCCAAAAAAAATCTAGTTGATGGAATTTGCTAAAATAAAATGTTGAATTTGTGCTGTTCTAATGAATTTTTCGTTTTTGAATATAAACTGGGTTCACGATTGACATTTGTGCGGGGAAACCCCAATGGATTTCGAATTGTTTCCTAGATTAAGGATTTAGAACTGTTTTGAAGAAAGGATATTGAATTGTTCTCAAGATTAATTCAACTGTATCCAACATTTAGTAGTAAGTGAACAATTTTGAATCTTTAGTAAATTGTTAATAAGTTGTACAGTTGAGGAAGTTTATTTTAAAAGTGGATGAGAAATGGCGTTTTTAGGAAGAGCTTTGAAGGTAGATTTGAAGTGTTTGGCGGAAGAATTAGGAGATACTGTAACGGAAGAAATGAAAGTTCCTGCTTTAAAAAAGTTGATAGTAGCAAGTAAGGAGTATGAAGAGGTAATCCAGAAAGAATTATTATACAGAACAGTAAGCGAAAGAGAAAAGGAAATTAAACGCCAAGAGAGAGAAGATGAGTTAAAGCGCCAAGAGAGAGATGAATTAAGGCGCCAAGAAAGAGAAAATGAAATAAAGTAATTATGCTATTGGTATTAATCTGATTTTATTTGTCACAAAACACTACATATACACACACATTTATCAATGTTTTACAATATAGAACAGAAAACAAATTTTACATATACAAAATATTTACAATTTTTCAGAAAAAAATATTTTTTAACAGAAAAAATTCAAAACTATCCATTCCTAATGACATTTTCTAACATTTCACTTTACAAAAAAACCCCTTATTCAATTAGTTATTATAGTAACTAACAGTAAGTAAATAAAAATAATAAATATAATTTTTTTAAAAAATTGAAATTATTCTAAAAACTTATGAACATATTTTGTACATTTTGAGAAAATAGGTATAATAAATTTTATTGAAGTTAAAATTCATGATAAAAAATATGACATCTTCATACTTTTAAAAATCAAGCAAACAATAGAATAAATTTCAGCTACAATAATAAATAGCGATAAAATGAAATCTGACTATTTAAATGACAATAAAGTTCATTTTCTTCAAAAACTAGTGACTTTTCCACAAGAAAGCATGTGAAATAGAGAAGTCGGATGTTTCTTCAATTAGTTTCTGCTGCAATAAATGATAGAATTTAGAAAAATTACATAAATTCTATTATTTAGTATAATTGAAAGCACATACATTAGTATTGTTAATTTAATATTAAATATGCCACTACAGTTTTTGATACATTAATTTTTTACCATACTACAAATTATTACACTAAAATAAATGTTATTCATCGAAAAGAAATTTTGTAAGCTATTGCCTACTTTTATTAAATAACTTTACTTTTCTGTAAGTCTTTCATTATACATAACTTTTCATACTATAAAGGGGATTATGCACAGTTTATAATTTAATGAGAAATCACAGTACATTTTTCAGTTTGATTCATTGTACACATTAAGAAATGATAATTACGTAAATACATAAATCCATGATTTTGCAAGTTAATTCTTTTTAATCATTTTTAATTATGTGTAATAATTAACATCTTCTCTTATATATGTGCAAAAGATGTGCATGTCATCTTTATTCTTTTTATGAAAAATACACATATATTTTACACAACCCGAGTTATTTTTTTACATAATTCTAATCAAATATTTGTGAGCACAATAGACAAGGGGTCGTGGTCACAAATTCATAGCCAATCGAGTTTGGTGCCTCTGAAAACCTGAAATCTGTCATCGTTAAAAGTCCTCAGGTTGATGTACTGTGGCAATTTAGGATGAGTTACTAATTCAGATGTGTTGTCCTTGATATTTGACAGATGTTCAAATGATGTTCATTGCAAAAATAGACCTCACATTGCTTTACGATGCAACATTAATTATAAATCAAAACAACTGAATTTTTAATTCTTTTTACGACCATGTTACTTGCAATCCTGGATGACAGAAAAATTAACTTTTACATTTTAAAAGTGTATTTTGAAAAAAAATTTTGTTCAATTATTGATTCTTTTACTCAACATTTCATAATGTGATTCATATCAGAGTTCATTTATGTAATAAAACACAAATCACTATCAGAAAAATCTATTCAGAATAATACGGAAAATTTAAATTAAAAGCTAAATAAAGACAAAAAAAAATCCATGTACACTTACCCTGAGTGCCTGATGAAACAGCAGTATCCTAATCGTATCTCTACGGCAATCGTTCAATGCGGGCACCCATAGCGGCCAGCAATTCATCTAACGATGTTTTTGGTTCCTCCACCAGTTCTGAAAGTTTAAACATTTTAAAGCTTCTTCGCTTTTGCGATTTTTTATTTTGCAGCTTTTGTCGACTTCGTTTGGAAAGGCTGCCTGGATTGAAATCAGTAGTCAAGCAATCCCGTGCTTTTTCTTTTTTCTTATTGTAAACTGCGCTGGTTATCTAGCAATGAATAGCATCTTGTATTTTTCTCTCAATAAGACTCTACTAGAGAAAATTTACTTCTATTTGACGTACTAGCCATGAGAAGAAAAAAATAGCTGTGAATCGAAAGTCTTGCGCCAAGATACATGTAAACAATATACCACGTGATTATCAGTGTCCAATCACAACGAGTTTAACATCTCGCGAACGCATAATTCTCGGATCCGGTAATCCTCAGTTCGAGAATAAGAAAAGGGAATTACTCGGAAGTTATCGTCAAGAGCGAGTTACCCAATTCGTGAGTTTTCTTTTCAATAACTCGCGATTGAGAATACCACCGTAAGAGTGATCTTAAAAATGTTGAATAATAAGGAAAATATTGTTTACATACAAAGAAATGCACATAGGAAAATTCTCCAAATCTAATTAAGTAGTAGTTTAGAAAGATACTTAAATTTTCCTCACTCTTTATTTTAATGTAGTACATAAGTGAAGAAACCAAACTTATTTTGCTACAAAATATCAAACTTCACAAATAGCATTACTGAATTAATTCTAATACACATGTAAACACTAAATACGTATATAAATTCCACAATAGACGCTTTCTTAGCAATTTATGAAGCCTCCACTTTTAAATAAATATTTTAAGGTTAACATATATGCATATACAACCTAAATAAAAAAAAATATAATAACAAGGATACATTCTATGTATTGTTCAAGTCCAATCCACAAGTCTTAATCACTTTATCTCCTGGGTTCCTCCTCAAAAGTGTTCTCTTGGGAGGGGGAAGTCAAATGCCCATTTCCGTTCCTGTTTTAACTGGTGGTGTAGAAGAGGGGACATTCAGCGCTGTTTCTCTCCTTTAGTTCTTTCTCCATGTACTCTCAACAGCCCCCGGTCATTTTTGCGAACAGGTCCGACTTCACAACGTTTCACCAGCCAGCCTCCACCGAGGGGGAAAGGGAGAGTCTCTCCCTTGCAAATTTTCTCCCCATTTCTTCCCGTCCCACAACGCGGGGTTCACGATTTTTCCTCATAACACAAATCACCATGAAGTCACTTTCGGTTTGGCTAGCCGTTTAAAAACACTACTTTGAAGTTTTGGAGAGTCTATGTCACTCATTCTAGACTTAAGTCTAACCTTTTTTCGCATTGTTGATCGCCTTATCATAGCACCAAATCGTTGGATAAAGGGCAGTTTCCGAGTAGGTTTTCCTACTCCTCACTGAACTAGCGAGTATTTACGCCAATGATGTTGCACAAATATAACGTTGCATGAGGCTTTTAAATTCGGCTTAAACCCCCCTTTCTGTGTTTTATTTCTTCAATTTCATCATTATTTAAATTCAATGGCTCCCTACTAAGTACCACTGGATTAATATTTTCTTTGGCTGTCTCCTTTATCACATCGACTGATCTTTCCTCTTTTTCTTCACACATCTCATCGGCAGAAATTAGCAGTGCTCTAGGTAAACACTTTTCTTCCGGAACAGTGACAGGTTGTGCCATAGCATCTGGACACACACTGAGCATTTTGGCTCGTTCACTTTCAAGAGGAAGAACTCTCTCGGTTGCTTGAGGTAACTCCGTGTCTTCATCTGACTTTTTCGATCCCATTTCTTCTTTCAACACCCTTCTTTCACTTGCACTAGCGTCAAACACTATCTGCTGTTTTGTAGTGAGAGATTCGTTTTTTATTATCACTTGGTGAGGAAAATAAAGTACTGGGTCATTCGTTGAAATAAAGGGATTTGTTACCTTTTCAATTATTCACTCATCTAAATAATTTCTGAAAGCCTTACAATATTCAGAATACAACACCTTATCCCTTCTCACTTTTCTCATAGGACTTCCGAGTTCTCTTTTCTCTAAATTAAGTTTATCTTCCAACTCATTATTATCTCCTTTCCACGGGAGTTCTACCTCATATCCCCCATTTTAAAAATATTCTCTCTGCTTAAACATTTCTAAGCTAACGTCCTCCTCACTATTACAATTCTCGTTTTTGACACCAATCGATTTTAACTCTCTAAGAGACTTTAATGTTGTATTTAAATCGCTATCTCTAATTAATCCACATTGAATCGTATTATCCCTCACCTCATCTCATACACTTCCGCTAACTACATATCCAAAAACAGTATTTTGTAAAAGTAGTCGAGAATCTCCACAATATATTTGGCCTGGTCTCAGTAATTCGTAAAATATTTCCGCGCCTAACAACACATCAATTTTACCAGGAATATTAAATTTATAATCGGCTAGTTTAATTTCACTTGATTTATTTAATGAAACATTTATTATTTGAGACGGAGTCAAATCAGTTATCTTTTTTGCAACTAATAAATTTAGCTCTTTTTTGAAACTTAAATCAACATTACATATGGAGGTCGTAATATCCTCATTTATTCTCATTGCTGATTCATTTAAACACGATACCAACAAATTAATTTTCTCATTTTTTAATTGTAATCTGCACAATCCTTCGTAATAAAATTTTATTGACTCCCTATGTCCAAAAGCGCTCTTACCTCAAGTAAGATGCCAAATCTATCCCTTAGGTAGCACTGAACGCTACTCAGTAAAACGATTCGTGTTTTTATTCTTTAAAAAGCTCATTGCTACGAATGACTTGTTTTCTTCACTCCCAGTTTGGAGAAGAACGACGCAATTCGATCCTTCCGGTCCCCCGAACACATCTGCGAGTGGGTTGAGATCGGTCCCCTCAAGAATTTGGGCGGGAGAAATATTGTCCGGTTTGGAAAAGTGAATCAAGCGATTGTGTGTGGTTTTTCACAGAAGCAGTAATTCGCACGACAGCTTTTGACATTGAAGTTAGGGGAAAAGCACTTGAAACACAAATGATTATCTTTTACGAAACCCACTCTTTCACTGACGCTGAGAGATTTAAATTTTGTGCATGAATACAGCGGGTGGAATTCTTTCAATTTGCAACAAAAACATTTCACATTTTTAACGGAAGACAGATTTACGCTTGAAATATTTTTTCCTCCACGATGATTATAGACCTCATTACGTATAAACTTAGGAAATAAAGTCTGTTCTCTAATTTTTCCCTTGGATGATATAAAAATATTACACTCACGATCTAGCTCTTGTGACTTAAACCATATTTCGCCCTGCTTAATGGCAATAGGCGCATTTAATTCTCGGTCTAATGTCTCTATTATCTTATCTGATATTATTAACTCACAAACTGACTTGAAATCATTGAGCTCCCGTAATTGGCAATAGTAATTAAAATTCGCACTTAATCTAGACGCTGATTGAACATAACTCTCGCTAGGTAATTTTTTAGCGTTTTTAAATTGATTTAAACATTCACAGGGGGTCGGTTGAAATTATTTTAACACAATCGCCTTCACTTTATTATAGTCAATTAAATCTTCTTTTCGAAGATAAATCATTAAATTATTTGCTTTTTCTCCTAGAATATTCAAAAGAATTTAGGGTTTTAATTTCTCAGGAACATTTTTAGTTTTGAATGCCTTTTCTATTGATTGGAAAAATAAATTAAACGACTCTGCTCTTAGGGCTAAGCATTTTTTTTCTTCATCTATTGTAGATTGTTTTTTTATTACCAAGTAATCACATTTTGCACAAGTATCTTTTGAAGGTTGCTTAAAATGTAAGCTAAATTTTGTCAAAAATATATGGTTATAAAACTTTTCCTTTACTGGTACAATTTGCTCTTCATTACATTGTTCGACATACATGTTATACATTTTTGCAATAGAAAGGTCTAAATTTAAGTATCTGTGTCTGGTATTATATATGACCTCTTGTATAATGGCTTGAAATAGCAGGAAAGAAACTTATATGTTTTCTTACATGGGAATCATCTATTTTGTTACCTGGAGTATGTTGTCCCCGGTGGTCTTTCAGATCTTCCTTTGAACAGCAATTATATAGTCACCCGTTACTTATTTGATATGTTTCTATAAAATACTTTTTGCAAACACCAACATCTTGGCAGTTAAGTCTAATAAAATATTCACAAGACTGAGATCTTGGTCCTTTGGTGTTATTCCTGGGTCTTTGTCTTTCGATAGCATGAACTCTAATTAACCCACTTAAAAAATATTTTGCTTATGATGATCATTAAGCTTGTAAAAATTTTTCATCGCCTGTTTTCTTTGATAAAAGGTTATCTTGCGATTACAAAGTCGTAAACAGTTACAAGGTTTATTATCAAATTTCTTTGCAAGAATTATTCTCCTTTATTTCTATTTTGATATTGTTTACCTTGTATCCTTTTTGTTTCTCAACATTACTAGACCATTTCCCAGGATTCCTGCTGCGTTTTCTACCAACTTTTCCATTATTTTGATTATTTTCTATACCTTCGTTATCTGGCTATGTATCAGAATCAATATGGTTAACTCTCCTTGAATTAGGATGAAATATCATATCACTTTCACGTTCACTGTGTTCTATTTCCATTGACATTTTTAGTTTTTATACCCTTAAAATAAATCTTTTTTATTAATTGAAAAAGTCAGAGTTTTTACAGTTATTAAAGAAAATTTATTTAATGTTTTTGATAACACAATAATTTTCGCAAACACTTCAACGTAATATTTTTGTGTTTTGACGCACGTGCATAAAACTCAAACAATTCTAATTAGAAGTAACGGTTACAGTTACTATGAATTTCTTGTTTTTCAGTGTTACCAACAAATATCGAAAGAAGAAGAATAATTTAATTTTTGTTTCAAAGTTTATGTAAAAAAATATTGATAAAAGGTGGACTTATTCACAATGGCTTCTGAAATTATTATACAATATATTCAGAAGCTATTAAAAAAGGGCTGTCTACCCTAGAAAAAAGTAACCAACGAGTAAATCCTTTAATAACTAAGAGAAGATTATTATTTATTTCATCAAAATTTCCAAAAATTAGAAAATATAAAAAAAATTGACTTAACCGCATTGGCTTCTGAGCGGCTCATTTATCTCCTCCAACACACAATCAACAATAGCCTGTGATGCGACGCTATTTTAAACTTATTTAATTTCTAAAACTTGAACCCAGATTCTTAATTTCGCATCGCATCATGACAATTAAAGGAACTGAATGTAAAATTAGATTCTCAATAAACAAAAACAAAACACTGGACACCAATTAATTACGCTCATTAAAAGGAAATATTAAATTTATTAAATTAATTGTTATATCTTAAGTTACGATACATGAAGATCAAATTCAACTTATCTGTTAAATGGAAGAAGAGGAGTGACGCGAGACAAGGGAAAAAACATTTGTCGGTGCCCGGAGCCCTCCGGGGAAGACTGATTAGTCGGGGTTATCTGGTCAGTTCTCTAATCTGCCTGATATGCTCAATCTGCCCTCAAATCGGGGTTGCAGGCCGTTTTTAAAGTCCGCCAATTCACACCCAAATTCATGCGCGGCTTCTCGTGGATTCTTTATCTTGTCCGCTCCTGCGCTTCTCTATTGGTCCAGAGACCAGCGCAGAGTTACAGCATTCCAAAATCTATGGGTTTAGTGAACTTTTTGGAAGCGCGGGAAATCCCTTGACGCACCCCAAAATTATGGGTCTAGTGACCCCTAGGCGCGGGAACTTTCTGGTACACCCTTGCCGAAAGAATTTCACTCGAATTCCAAGAAACTGACTTGGGAATTTAGAGGTCTGCTGAATTCGTTCTGGCCTCCCATCACCTGATACGTTTCCTTATCATTTTTATAAATCTCACTCTCCTGTATTAATTCTCTTAAATCTAGAGCTTTAGCATTGTCTAGGACAACTAATTTTAATTCTTCCGCAATGGACTTTAATTCCTCTTTTTTAAATTTACGTATACTCATTTTCACAAAGTAAATTTATCTCAATCACCAATGAAAACAAATAAATTACAATTTTATTATCTAAACCACAAATCAAAGTTAACTCAAACTCAAATTAAATTTATCTTAACCACACATGAGACACATATAAATCAAAATAATTATCTCAAAACACAAATTAAAATGAACTCAACCTCAAGTTAAACACTTAAAAGTCACAAAATAACTATCACACACACACACACACACACACACACACACAATCACACAAATTAAAGTTATCTCCACCACAAATGCAACACATATATATCACAAATAACTATCTCAAACACAAATTAAACACTTATAAATCACAAAATAACTATCTCAATCTCAAATTAAAGTTATTTCAACCACTTATGGAACACATATAATTTTTCTCAAAGCACAAAATATAGTTAACTCAACCACAAATGAAACACATACAAATCACAATAATTATCTCAAAACATAAATTAAAGTTAACTCAACCTCAAATTAAACACTTCACAAAATAACTATCTCAATCACAAATTAAAGTTATTTCAACCACTTATAAACCCCAAAATAGTTATTCTTAAAACACAAAATAAGAAAATTGAAGACTGACCTCTATGGATATCCAGAAAGCTTTTGACCGTGTCTGGATCAGCGGGCTTATTTATAAACTAATTAAATATAATTTCCCTCCTTCTCTTATTCATATTATAAATTCTTATCTCGTAAATAGATTCTATCAGGTCAGAGCCAACGATACACTTTCAGACACACATTACATAAACATTGGCTGTCCTCAGGGTTCCTTGTTAGGACCAATTTTATTTAATCTATACATCAATGATATGCCCACGCACCCCCACACAATGCTAAACCTTTATGCAGATGACACCTGTGTGACAGCCTGCTTCACAAAAATCATGACACCATTACTACTGTCATATTCCGATCAATCCGTCCACGACCACTCCCAGAAATTCATTGAAAAGAACTTTTTTTTTTGGCAACAAGCCAGACGGACGAAAGGATTTGCTGAGTACAGACTGATAGAACTCTCTTCGCGGCCCATTTTATGGGATACATGTTTTCTTTAATTTTTTAATTTAATTGTCATATGTCGTAGTGTTAGTTTATAGTTTTGTTTTGTGTGTGTGTGTCGATAATTAAAAAACTAAAAAATATTTTCAAGTTTCATTTTTGAAGATTGCGCATTTTCTCTTTCACGTCGCCAGCAGAGAGGATATACGGCAAAGAGGCTCATCCCCGGAAATTTTGAAGGTAAGAGAAAATTTAGTTTTCTTACCTATTAGTATCGTTTTTCACTAAATTTAGAAGTGAATTTAACATCTGGCATCCCTGCCGGGATTTTTGAGCTCTTTGATTTTTGAACTATTTGCTATGCGATATGTTATTTTCCTAATATTGTGATTTTCATAAAAGAAAAAGAGAAATACACACACACAATGGCTGACGACGCTATGAATAAATTAAAAAAGAAACGCGCAAGTGTAAGAACGACCATCACAAAAACTGTGAAAAATATAGAAACCGAAATCAATAAACCTGAAGTTTCTGTAGATGCTTTGGAAGAACTTTTAGAACACATTAAAATTTATTCTGAGGATCTAAACGCTATAAACACTGAAATAGAAAATGCCGTCGATATTACGGAGCTAGATAATGAACTAAAAAGCGCTACAGAATACCAAGACAAAATAATAACATGGACATTTCGAGCAGGAAAGAAAATACGGGAGCTATCAAAAACAATTCAACGGAAATTTCCACAACATCGAAAGTAGCACCTGAAGTGTTAACTCAGAATTTCGTTCCAGAAAAAGCTAATGTTAAATTACCGAAGCTGACAATTAATCATTTTTATGGAGATAATTCTCAATGGCTCACCTTTTGGAATACATTCGAAACCGCGATACATAAAAATGAATCCCTAGACAAAATTACTAAGTTTAATTATTTGAGAACATATTTGAAAGGATCTGCCCTTAATTCAATAGATGGTTTGTCTATAACACCCGAAAATTATGATGCTGCCATAGAAATATTGATATCCCGTTTTGGAAAAAAGAATATTTTAATTAATACCCATATGAACAATTTATTTCGAATCCCCCTTTAAAGAATGCAAGAGACCCTGTGTTATTCAGAATTTTTTTTTTGATCAAGTA
This sequence comes from Trichonephila clavipes, assembly GCA_019973935.1. Taxonomy (NCBI): domain Eukaryota; kingdom Metazoa; phylum Arthropoda; class Arachnida; order Araneae; family Nephilidae; genus Trichonephila; species Trichonephila clavipes. Next base: position 727,502 of record BMAU01011212.1, on the reverse strand, counting down.
CAAAGCGAAATCAGAAGTTTAAAATCTCTGGGAATTAATTCTGAAACTTACGGTAATATTCTAACGCCTATGCTGATAAAATTACTACCCCCTAATTTAATTTTTGAATTCAACAAATTGACTGGTGATTCTAAATATGATTTAGACCAGTTGTTGCAGTTTTTAATTGAAAGATTAAATGCGACAGAACGCTCACAAATCATGACTCACTCTGAAATACACTCGGCCTCAAAGACAAACAAATGTTCTCTCCGAGAGCAGCCGCCGCCGCGGCGATTCACATATCCGGTATCAAGCAATAAAAAAGAAAAAAATGTATTCTCTGCTGCTGAATTATTGACAGTTGAAAATAAAGACAAAACTTTATCATGCATTTTTTGTGAGGAGTATAAGCGCGATAATAGTATGCATGACTCTTCCAAGTGTCAATTTGTTTTTTCGTTACCATTGCAAAAAAGAAAAGAAATTTTAATGAAACATGGTTTTTGCTTTAAATGCATCAAAAAAGTTCACATCTCTCTCGAAATTGTCCAGAGCGAATAACTTGTAAAAATTGTAAGAAATTTCATTGTGATATTTTTATGTTATGCTACTGAAATAAAAACTGCTGATCATAAATCTTCAGACAGTAATATGCTTAATGATGAAATTAGTAGTAGCTTACTTGTAAATAAATCATTTATGAAACAAGTGTTTTTGCAAACTCTGGTTGTGTGTATTAATGTAAATAAATCAGATTATTACGTTAGAGTGCTAATAGATAGTGGATCTGTAAAATCTTACCTAAGTAAATTCTTGGCTGTTACCTTGAATTTAGAGTGTACAGGGGAAGATACAATTATTCATGGATTATTTGGCGGCATTGAAAAAGGGAAGATCACAAAAAATGCCGCGTAAATGTGAATAATATAGATAAGAGTTTCTCTTTGATTTAGATGTTATGGATCAAGAAAAATTTGTGTATCTATTCCAAAAATCAGTAACCCTAAGATTATCAATAAAATTAAAAACTCTGGTATTTTGGCAAGTGATATTTGCTTTAATGAAAATGTGTGCTTGTACGAAAATGATCCGAATGAAATACATATGTTAATTGGGGCTGACTTTGCAGGAAGATTACTCACGGGTGAAATCAAACAAATAACTCAGAATCTAGTCGCCATACATACACGTTTAGGCTGGACGCTGATGGGAGAATCTGGGAAAATACTCGTAGGTGTGAAACATTGCTTTCTCTCCATGTTAGCGATTTGGATATATCAGAATTATGGCGATTGGACACAATTGGTATTAAAGATTTAGGGGGAAATCAGTCCAAAAGGGAATTAGAAGAAGCCGCTAAATTGCATTTTCTCTAAAATATTAAAAGGGATCATGAAGGCCGATACATGGTAAATTTGCCGTGGATAAAAGATTACCCCCCTCTTACTAGTTGCAGAAAGATAGCTGAAAAAAGACTCGCGAATTGCGTCAAATCATTAGAAAAGGTTGGAAAATTAAGCGATTACGAGGAAGTGTTTAATGAGTGGGAAAATGAAGATATAATTGAAAAGGTTGAATCTCATCAAGAAATAGACGAAGAACACTATTTGCCGCACAGGCCGGTATTCAAAGAAAATTCAACTACTAAAGTTCGCCCTGTTTTCGACGGGTCGGCAAAAGAGAAAATTCCCCATCGATCAATGACTGTTTGGAAAAAGGTCCAAATCTTATCGAACTCATACCTTCTTTGATAAATAGGTTTCGATTCGGCAAATTTGGGGTGATTGCCGATATAAAAAAGGCATTTTTGCAAATTGGGTTACAAGAACGAGATAGACCTTTTCTAAGATTTCTTTGGCGGGAAAAGGGAAAAACGATAATATAACTGTTTACCAACACAATAGAGTAGTATTTGGGATATCTTCAAGCCCATTCCTTTTAGGAGCCACAATAGAATTTCACTTAAAGAATGCCCCTGACCACTACAAAGAAACTGCGCACACCCTCTTAGAGTCATTTTATGTGGATAATTTAGTATGTAGTGTCAACAGTAAAGAAAAGCTGGATAAACTGATCGTTGAATCTCAAGAAATTTTGGAAGAAGGTAAATTCGAACTAAGAGGATGGGAGCATAATAATCTTGACCCACAAACAGAAAACACCGTTCCTACAGAAAGACGCAGCGTCCCTGTCTTAGGGCTAAAATGGGACTTAGATCAAGATTTACTCTCTGTAGACATAAAAGTTCACGAATCTAAAAATGAAATCCTAACAAAAAGAAAAATATTATCGCTGGTACATAAGATATTTGACCCTATTGGTTTTACTTGTCCGGTAACTTTAATACCGAAAATAATGCTGCAAGAGTGTTGGACACTCAAAGTCAAGTGGGATAGCGAACTACCGGCATCTATTTGGCAAAAATTCCAAAAATGGAAAGATCAGCTCGATCGCTTGAAAGCTATTGCTGTTCCAAGGTGCATGATAGAAGTTCCTGAGACTTTGCAAAATTTAAGTCTGCACGTGTTCTGCGACGCCAGTAAAGCAGCTTATGCTACTTGTATATTTCTTAGAAGCGAAAATGAAAATTCAGCCTCACGTCAACTTGTACAAGCCCGATCTAGAGTAGCTCCACTGAAATCCATTTCAATACCCAGACTCGAACTCCTTGCTTGCACAATTGGGGCAAGGCTTTCCCGTACTGTGAAAGAAGATCTAAAACTTCTATCTTTACCAGTTTTTTATTGGTCAGATTCAACTAACGCTCTCTATTGGATAAAGAAATCGGAGAACTGGGCTGTTTTTGTATCAAACAGAGTCAAGGAAATACGGAACCTCTCAAATCCGGATGATTGGTACTACGTTCCGGGATCGAAAAATCCAGCAGACCTTCCCTCTCGAGGATGCAGCGTGGATGTTTTGGCAAAATCAAAATGGTGGGAAGGCCCTGATTGGCTCAGAGGTCCTCCAAAAGACTGGCCGATCAAAGAAATTTATCCTGACTTTGAAATCGTTAACGCTGAAAAAAGAAAGACAGTCACTTCCGCCACCAATTCGGAGACAAACAAATTCAAATTCTTCAATGACGTATCATCTTTTGGAAAAATTGTTCGAATCATGGCATACGTGTTACGATTTTGTAACAACTTGAAGAAAAAAATCGGATCGATCCCAAAAAGGAAAAATTAGAAGTTGCTGAACTCTATGAAGCAGAAAAAGTTATTTTGAAAGAAATTCAACTAGAGACTTTAGCTGAAGAAAAACAGATTAAATTGAACACAATGAAAGGAGACGATGGATTGATTAGAGTTGAAACCAGAGTTTCCTGTAGGAAAGACCTAGAAACCTTCAGATATCCGATATTACTACCGAATACACATCAGTTAGTTAAAAACTGATTATGGAAAAACACATAGAACTTGAGCATGCTGGTACTCAGACGTTAATGTCAAACCTCAGAGAAAGTTATTGGATAATCAAGAGTAGAAAAACGATTCGTCAGGTAGTAAGAAGTTGCATAACTTGCAAGAGGTTTTCGGCTCGCCCTTTAGAAACAGTCAGTATTCCTCTTCCAGAAGATCGAGTGAGAGACGCGGCTATATTTGAAGTTTGCGGAGTTGACCTATGTGGTCCACTTTTTTTAAAGGAAAACAAGAAATGTTGGATTGTTTTATTTACATGTGCGATCTATAGAGCAGTCCACCTGGAGTTAATCACTTCTTTGTCGACCGATAGTTTCATCTTAGCTTTCCGCCGGTTCATCGCGAGAAGAGGTCGCCCTACTACGATTTATTCCGATAATGGAAAAATTTTTGTCGGCATACTCAACGCTCTAAATATTATTGATTGGGATAAGATTCAAGATTTCGCTCTTAAGATAAAAATTCAGTGGAAATTCAGCCCTCCATCAGCCCCTTGGTGGGGAGAATTTTGGGAACGACTAGTGGGAATGTTGAAGAACGTACTTAGAAAAGTTCTTGGAAAAGCAAGCTTAAATGAAGAAGAACTAAACACCTTATTATGTGACACAGAAAGCATAATTAATTCCAGACCCATTACTTACCTTTCAGAAGATCCTAAAGATTTAGTTGCCCTAACTCCAGCCATGTTCCTTCAAGAAATTCGCGAAATTGGAGTTCCTGATTTTGATATGATAGATTCCAAGAAATTAGAAAGAAGATTTATTTACCGAGTGAAGATACGCAAAGACTTAAGAAACAGATTCCGAAATGAATATTTGGGTTTGCTAAAAGACTATTCAAAGGTCCGCAAAGAAGCATCGGTTAAAGATGGAGATATCGTGCTAATCGGAGATAATGATGTTAAAAGAATCAATTGGCCAATGGCAAAGATAATAAAATCTTTTCCAGGAAAAGATGGTAGAATTCGCGTAGTAGAGGTAAAAACACCTTCTGGCAACTTCATCAGACCAATCCAGAAACTTTACCCTCTAGAAGTCAATCTTCCTGAGGCAAGTGACTTTCGTGAACGAATTCAAAAGGATCAAAAGAACCAAGAAATTTCTACTTCTCGACGAGGACGAACTCTAAGACCTCCTAAGAGACTTGAACTTTAGAAATTTTTGAGTTGTCAACCTTAACAACTCAAAGATGGGAGGATGTCATATTCCGATCAATCCGTCCACGACCACTCCCAGAAATTCATTGAAAAGAACTTTTTTTTTGGCAACAAGCCAGACGGACGAAAGGATTTGCTGAGTACAGACTGATAGAACTCTCTTCGCGGCCCATTTTATGGGATACATGTTTTCTTTAATTTTTTAATTTAATTGTCATATGTCGTAGTGTTAGTTTATAGTTTTGTTTTGTGTGTGTGTGTCGATAATTAAAAAACTAAAAAATATTTTCAAGTTTCATTTTTGAAGATTGCGCATTTTCTCTTTCACGTCGCCAGCAGAGAGGATATACGGCAAAGAGGCTCATCCCCGGAAATTTTGAAGGTAAGAGAAAATTTAGTTTTCTTACCTATTAGTATCGTTTTTCACTAAATTTAGAAGTGAATTTAACAACTACCGCACTAAACAAACACCTCTCGCTCCTGGAAAAAATTTTTAACGACTGGAAGATAAAAAAAAATGTTGACAAAACTGTCGCAGTTCTCTTCACCAGGAGGAGAAAGTCATGCACTCCACCCACACTCTATTCCACACCACTCCAATGGTCTCAGAATACTAAATATCTTGGCGTAATGTTAGACAGCAAATTAACTTGGAAACAACATATTTTACACGCTCGAAATAAATTCCGGTTCGCGCTTAGAATAATTTACCCCTTAATATGCCGGAATTCTGAAGTGACTTTATCAAACAAGATACTTCTCTACACTGCTGTTTTGCGGCCCATTCTCAGTTATGCTTCTCCTGTGTGGGGTTATGCAGCAAATTCCAATATTAAAATTCTTGAAATAGCCCAAAATTCTCTTATCAGAAGTATTGTCAGGCCTGGCAGATACGTCAGAAATGCACTTATTTACAGGGATTTAAAAATCCCTGCCTTCAAAACCTACATTCAAAACCTAGTCAAGAAATTCTACGAAGATATACCGCATACTAATAATTGAAATCTTATTGACATACAAAATTACAATCTAGTAGATAACATCAAAAGGCCAAGGAGAATACTCCTTGACTCCTACAATTCCCCTTAAAATCTCTGCTGTTCATTCACCGATGGTGAATGACTACTAATTGCTAAATTTTTATTACATATTTTTTACTCTTTTTTACTTAAAATTTTTTATCTGCTGCTCCCACCAGGATAGCTTCTTTTTATCCTATTTGTTCCCCGCCCTTTTATATCAGGACAGCCAAGAGAGAGCTTACTCACTCGCTAATGTTTTTACTGTACTCACAATATCTCCAAATACTTCTCAGTTCGTACAAAAAATTTTTCTTTGGACTAAGCGCCGAAATCCATGAAGAACCGCCCATGACTCTGACGCCATCCCTATACCACCTCTGCCATCCAATCAGAACTCCCAGTATCAACGTTTCATCAGGAAAGGACTCTCTCAGTCAGGTCTTTCACTTGAAGGCGCATTTAATGTTAGATAGGGGAAGGAAGATCATTACGATCCATATCCCCATGACGTGAATCGAAACTCGAAAATTGAAGACTGACCTCTCACCAAGTGACAAAATTAACTTTCTCTCCACTAAAAGGACTCTTCCTTTCTTTTTATTTGTGATCGTACACTACAATTCCTATCTTCAGTCCCGGCCATTTTAGGCTCTGATGGACCATGTTCGCGCACCGGTTCTCTGTTAATTATTTTAAAATTTCTAAAAGATTACACCACACATTAAAGGGCGAGACTGATAAAAAAGGAATTTTATTAGAGCGTTCCCCACACGCTCTTGTTCTTACTCTGTTTACATATACACTATTCTACACACACTAACGCCCTCTTGCGACAAATATTTACTTGTTGTGGACGTTACAAGAATTATTCAACACTGAACACATACATTATTTTTATAAAAGGTGTGGATAATTACTTTTTTTTAATACATAGTGTTTATGAATTTAAAATTTGTTTTGTGTGATTTATAAAGCATATTAAAAGATGAACCTCTATATAATGAATTTTCCATATAACGAACTTTTTTCCGGGATTTAGTGACTTCGTTATATAGAGGTCCGACTGTATATATATATATATATATATATATATATATATATATATATATATATATATATATATATATATATATATACCTTAAAATCCAGAGTATAACGCACACTTTTAACACAAAAAATAAGATCGAAATTTAGGGGTGCGTGTAATACGCTGGGTATAAAAATGAGAGCTTTAAATAAATGAGTATTAAAAAAAGTTTAGACATGTATATTGAAATACTGTTTATTTAAAAGAACTTTATGAACTTTCATTGTTGAATAACATGAAAAGGTCGGCATATTCGTCTTCCGTTATATCTTCAGACACTTCATCGAAATTTGTATCATTTTCACCATCACTGTTACTTTCCTTCATAAATAAATAATCATCTTTTGTTCCAACTAGACCAGTGATCCGCAAACCCCGGTCCGTTGATCTGATCGAATGGTGCCGAGCCGCCTAAAGAACATTAAACTATGGTCATTTTATTTAAAGTGGTGCATTTCTCTCGGATTTATTCAACTTTCCACGGAAATCACTTTATATTCCACGTTAAATCCCTTTTATTCATTTTTGGTGAAACTATATTTTATTCTGAAGGCATATTTAAAATTGTTAAATCAAAACAATCTAAAATATAAACAACCCCCGTGACTTCAGCGGGCCGCGGTAAAATAATCAAACGTTGACCGGTCCGCAGCGACGAAAAGGTTGCGGAGCACTGATTTTTTTAGACTGTTAGATATATACTACATTTCTTTAATGACTCTTGACTTAAGTCAGGTTAAATTTCATTCTATGCTTTTTTTATCCACTCGCACACTATTTCCAGACTGGCATGACGCACATTTGGCCTCCTTTCGTAAATAATTTTTCTCCATCTAGCATCCACATATTCCTCTGTCGTTTTAAATTTTGTGTGAAAGGTTTATTGATGCACACATCTAATGGCGTTAATCCGCCAGTAATAACTGCTATATCTGTGTTGCACTCAGTTAGCAATTTTTTCGTATTATCTGTCAGATGGGATCTGAACATATTCCAAACTAATAGACTTTGTGGATTCCGTAAGGCCCCTGGACGCTTTCGCCAAACATTTTTTATCCACAATTTCACACCATTTTCATCCATCGACCCTTTTTCGTGTACATGAATAAAAACACCTTTCGGGAAATTGGACTTCGGTGCTGTTTTTCTTTTTAAAATAACCATGGGTTTAAATTTTGGGCCGTCCGCTAAGCAGGAGGGCACCACTGTAAAATGAGATTTTTCGTGTCCTGTTGTTTTTATGTAAATAGTTTTTGTTCCTTTCTTATCTATAGTATTATTTTCTATTATGTGGAACGTTACTAGAGTTTCATCCATGTTTCCAATATGAGACAGTAAATATTTCTTTTGCTTTCGTAAGCGAAGCATTTGTGAAACTTTTGTTTTTTCTCGCAGAACTAAATTATTGTATGCCATAAATCGGCTACACCACAACTGAAAGTCGTTTTTAAATTTTTACTTTCATTTGCATTATTTTTTGACAATTTTAAGGCGAATAAACGTACACTGTTGCTTGTTACAATTAATCCAATCTGGCGATTTTATAGGACCCAGTCCGCAACACTTTCTTCTAGAATAGGCCATTTCGTTACTTCTTTACGTAAAGCAAATGTCTTCTTTGGCATGTTAATTATTGTCATTTTATTTTTTTCCACTCACTTATGGAGCTTTCACCAATATCAAACATCCTTGCTGCAGCACGATTTCCATTTTCTTTTGCAAATTGAATCACTTTGATCTTGAAACCGGTACTGTGTTTGCTTCGTTTAACAGGACCCATGTTTACTGCTCACTGTTTAAAGCGTATTCAGTATTATTTATAGTAATGAATACACTGCCGACAGCGAACGTACCAAGTCTCATGCTTGTTTTAATTTATTTCAAAATTAATCGTTCGCCTCGTACGTCACACGAAAGGGGGAAAACAAAAATACAACCATGGTGCCGATTTAGTCCCCCCCCTTCCTTCTTGTGCTTAAAGGTTGTAAATTCTAGAAGTATACTATTTTTTCAAAAGAAAGAGAGCGTCTGGAATGATACAGCTTGAAAGTATAGTATAGGTGGATTTTTTATGGTATATATATATATTGTGACGTCTCATGCGTCTTTTCTTTAACAAGTCCTTTGGTTTCTTTGGGCCAGAATTAATGGCAACTCTTTTCCAACCAAATCCAAGAAGTGAAGTGTGAATAAAAGATGCAAATGAACAAACTTTTAAATATAGGATCTTAGAGTAAGCGGGATGGCAATATAAGGTAATGTTTGACAATTGAAGTTAGTTTGTGGCAGTTGATGGTTATTGCAGTTCGTGGTTCAAAACTGAATGAGTTTTGTGTGACGTGAATTCAAATTATTAGTGACCGAATAAAAGGAATCAGCCAAGTTGCATACCATTGCAAACAAAGACAAGATTGATCGTTGCTCCAAGCTGTAATAAGGTAGGATTGATTATTTAATATTAGAATCGGAGATTAGGCGGTTCGTTTATTGATAGAGGACTATATAGAGGTCCGTAATCCACAAAGCGCGATCCAATTATTAGAAGTATTAGCTAAATTTGAGGAAATATATTCGTGCAAGGCAACATTGGGTTCGAGAAATAGTAATAACGTGGAAGGACGAGGTCGAAATGAGCGTAGGATGTCTAATGTTGGTAATAATCGAGGAAAATGGAGAAATTCTGAAGTGGTGCGTAGACCGAATAATGGTAGAAATGATTATAGGGGTAACTATCAGAATAGCCGTCAAGGAAATCAGTGGTTCGAGAGTAGGAATAGGTTTCAAAACGATGATCGCAGATTTAACGATAGGGGATATCAATTTAGAAATAGAGGTCAAAATGACGATTTTAGTAGAGGGGACCAAAGAAATAGGGGTTCGAGTGAAAATTTTAGTCGAGGCGCTGGAAGACAAATGGGACAATTAAATGTTTTGAAAGTGAGTGATGTTAAAGGTGATCAGACGCAGTCGATAAATGAGTTACCGGTTAAACTTTCAGCAATATGCTTGTCTCCGGTGGAACTTCCATATGTTCCAATTTTTTTAAACGAGACTTTTACGAAAGCATTATGGGACACTGGAGCGGAGAAATCATTTATATCGGAAGAGACATACCGAAAATATTTTTTTATAAGAAAGTAAAGGAATCGAGTACTCAGGTGATCACGGCACCGGGAGCTAAATGTCAAAATATCGGAGTTGTGGAATTAAATATTCGAATAAGGAAGTTTGAAAAACCTTGGTTGTTGTCCATGTGTTAGCAGATTTGGAATACCCATGTATTCTTCGGATAGATTTCATAGGTGGATCAAAGATTATTTTAGACTTTGATCGGAAATCTTTGGCGATTCCGGATTCGCAGATTGATAAGGTGGTTAAAACGGTCGAGGTAGAAAAAGTAGAAATTGATTTTTCTAAGACAAAATTAGAAGAAAAACAGAAGCGGGAATTACAAGATTTGTTTGATAGTTTTCAAGGATTGTTTTCGGATAAACCAGGGCTTACACATGTTTTATATCATGAGATTGACACAGGAGATAACACACCGGTTGTTTTCCGACCGCACAGGTATGATAGGGTGAAGTAGGAGATTCTCTATTATTACGTTGACAAAATGTTGAAAGAAGGACTATAATTCCCATTCAATCCCCGTACGCGTCAGCAGTTGTGTTATGTAGAAAGAATAATGGGTTAGAGAAAGCGCCAGATAATCCGGAAGTGTATAGATTTGCTGTTGATTATCGGAAACTTAATGCGATCACAAAGTATCCTCGGTATCCTTTACCCTTAATAGACGATTTAATAATGATCATACCCCATACAGGGATAATGTCAGCCCTCGACCTTCAGTCGGGATATTTTCAGATGTCTGTGAACCCTAGTGATATAGTTACGACTGCGTTTGTCACGAAAAATGGCACCTACGTTTTTCGCAGAATGCCATTTGGCTTGTCAGGGGCGGCTCCCAATTTTCCGAAAGCAATAGATATAATTCTAAAACCCGTGATAGGGAAGTTTGTGAATGTTTATATGGACAATGTGATTATATCTTCTCCATCATTCACTCAACATGTTGAACATTTGAAAGAAGTTTTTCGATTATTACATGAGGCGGGGTTAACATTGAATAAAAATAAGTGTAAATTTGGTTGTGATGAGTTAAAATATTTTGGCTTAGTTATTAATAAAGAGGGAATTAAAACCGATGAAACAAAAGTTCCAGCTATAGCTGAAATGAAACCATCGCGTAATTCAAAAGAGGTGTCGAAATTTTTGGGAATGTCCTAGTAGTACGCAAAATTTATTAAGAATTATGCCGATCTTCGCGAACCTCTTTATAATCTTAAACGAAAATAAAAAAAAAAATTATTTGGTCGATTGAGGCGCAGAAAGCATTCGACGCGGTCAAGGCGGCCATAACAAAAGCACCAGTTTTAAAAGTGCCAGATTTCAAAAAACCTTTTGAATTATTTACGGATGCAAACTCAATAGGGGTAGGAGCAGTTCTAAACCAGGAGCAAAGACCAGCAGTATTTGCTTCTCGTACGCTTAGTACTGCGGAGAGGAATTACACGGTAACAGAGAGAGAGGGAATGTTTAGCAGTAGTTTGGGCTCTGAATAAATTCAGAACGTATTTAGGTTCTTTGCCGATTAAGGTTATTACGGATCACGCTGAGTTAACACGTTTAACACATGGTAAAAATTTGTCAAATAGAATGATCAGATGGGCATTAAAATTAGCAGAATTTAATATAGAATGGGAGCATCGTCGCGTGACTCAAAATTCAGTTACTGACGTTTTGTCGAGAAACCCAATTGAAAGTATAATAGGAGAGAAAGTTCATTGTGCAATAATCAGGAATTTGGTACTTTCATCACGAGATCAGTTAATAGAAGAGCAAAGAACAGACCCAGAATTAGTTCATATCTATAGATATCTGGATAACCCAGAAGATAACTCAGTTAATGCGACAATATGTGAGAATTATTCCCGAGATTTTCGTTTAATTGAAGGCTTGCTATTTTATGCGAAATATGCAACGTCATAAGGAGAAATGCGAGTATACATTCCAAAATCTTTAAGGAATGAAATAATGAGAGAATTTCACAAGCCATTAGCAGGTCATTTTGGACGTTTTAAAACTTATAAAATAAGGGATGTTTGTTATTTCCCGTATATGAGAAGATTTATTGATCAATATGTCTCTACATGCCATATGTGCCAAATTAATAATTATAAAACCGCGTTACCAGCTGGTCGGCTAATACCAATTGTATCAAATTATCCAAATGAAATAGTTACGTTACATTTGTTAGGTCCATATCCTGTGTTGAGAGTAAGATGTAACCGATATGTATTAATAATTACGGATCATTTCAGCAAGTGGGCTGAAATCATACCCCTTAAAAAGCCTCTGCTCGAGTTACAGCAGATAATTTTTTTTGATAATTATATATCGCGTTTTGAAGTTCCAATAAAATTAATTAGTGATAACGGTCCCCAATTTATCTCCGATATTTTTGAGAATTTAAGTGAAAGATTAGGCATAAGGCATGTGAAGACTGTTGTATATAGACCTCAAGCAAATAGAACAGAACGCGTAAATCGCGATCTGATGCAAATGATTGCAAATTATGTCAATGAGCAACATGACACATGGGACCAATTCTTACGTGAGTTTGCTTATGCTATTCGTACGGCTGGAAATGAAACAACGGGGAAAATTCCTGCAGAGTTATTTTTAGGTCGAAAGTTCATTACGCCTTTTCAGAAATTAGTGATGGTATCAGACGGAACGGAATTTGCAGTAGGAGATATTGAGAGATTGTTTGAGGAGGCTAGACGAAACACAAAAGCTAGGCATGAAAAATGGGAGAAATAGTGTAATAGACGCAAGCCTGCTGTGCAAATTACCGTGAATGATTGGGTTTTGATAGCAACACATTCTTTAAGTTCGGCAACAGGAAAAGTGGTAGCTAAATTTAAACCAAAATTTGAAGGTCCGTATGGAGTATTAGATGTAAAGAATAACAACGTATATATAGTGGTATTGAAGGCGGGAAAAAGGTTAACGATTAATGTAGATCAGGTTAGAATATATCGTCATAGGAAATGTGACGAGACGCACATTAGTAATGGTAGTTTACGCGATGAATCGAGTGGTTTTGACAGAGTACAACGGAGATCAAATGAGTCGCAAGATGGTAAAAAGAAAGGGTCAGAGGTAAAGCCTGAGTTGTAGGAAAAAGGGTTAAGTTTTAAAAATGATCAGGGTGAGAAACACACAAATAAGACCAATAAGCGTGGACCACTTATCAGATCAATACCTACTTCTTGGTCTGAGAAAATAGGATTAAAAGAAGCAAAAAGGAAATGTTAGGCTATAAAAGATCACATATATCTAGTTCGGGAGGACCAGAAAGGAAGATTCAGAAGGGTTCAGAACATATAGTACCTAAAAGAGCTTTGTCGTCGAACTATAAAACTAATAGTAATCTGCCAAAATTTAGAAAGAAAAGCCGAAGAGAAGAAACAGTAACGCCCACCACAAGCGGCTACAACCTCAGACCACGAAGTGGAAAAAGAGCGGAGTCCCGACCAACCACAGAGAGGAAGACACAACAGGGAGGACCAGTTCGATCCAGAAAAGACAGAGGAAGGAACGACAGCCCCTACATCGAAGAGCGAACAAGATCAAACAACAAGAATGCCAGACGAGGAGGTGATCAACAACGGCAGGACCAGGAAAGGAAAGGAGCGTGTACGAGAAAGTCTTTATCCCTGGAGGTCCTGGTAGGAAACGCCAACTACAAGTCCTAAGAACCAGGTTGTATTGTTTCTTTTTATATTCTATCGAACAAGTGGTCGGAAGACTTATTGCAATGAAGCAAGTCACGGTTGGATATTTAAAATTCAAGTCAAGAAAAAGTGGACACTACAATGAGTATGTTTTCCTAGAAAAGAAAAATAAGCTTTTGTCTTGTAAATTTTTATATAAATATGGAGAAAACAATTGTAAAAATGCATTTGTTTACTTCTATATATGACTTCGCTAAGATGCGACAATTCCTTTGGTTGTTTGTTTTAATTGTTTATTGAAAAATGTTTGTAATTGTATAGTGTATGTGTATGTATTGTTACATTGTTCAATATTAATGTACATCTGGTTTTGGGAAACGCGGCGTAGTCAGCATACTAACAAACCATTAACCAGCGCTTCGCGATTTGAGGGGAAGTTTTTGAAAAAGCCAGATGGTGTTGGAGGGTGGATGGAGCGCCTGATTTCCGAAGGAAAAGTAAATCTCCTATCAGTCAAAAGTTGGGGTTTTGATAATTTGCCCTTTTTTAGTTTTAAGTATTATTAAATTTGAGCCAGATGAGAGAGAGAGAAGTTGGGGGGTCTTTGGGAAACTGGATTTTATGAAATCCGCCGTCCCATATCGAAAGTAGTTGAATCATTAAAAAGTGGTAGTTGGAAATTCTAATGTACATAATGTAATTATAGTTCACTATTGTTCTTAAAAATCTATTGTCCGAAATGTTCAAAATGTTTAATCATGAGTTCGTTTGCTGTCTTGGGTGAAATAGTAGAGAGTCTTGAGAGTTCGTTGTGGCTCGCGAGGAGCCGTGCTTTCCTTAGCAGTGTGGTTGGAGCATGATGATTGATGGGGTGACATCGGAGGTGAAGCGCTTGTCCGGAGGAGTGACGTCATCTCGTAGAGGAGCGGGCTGTCAGTCTTGATGGATGGCCTTTCTGTCGTTGTCGATCCAGTTGTGTGAAAGAGGGCACTTCTATTGGATGTTAGCAGAAAGTGAGAATCCTCTCTAATGGCTGTGCCGAAGGTTGTGCAGAAAGTAGTGGGGGAAAGATTGAATATTTCCTGATAGATGCATTGAATTTAGGATTGATGGGAGTTTAGAGTAAATTAGAGTTTAATGAAAATTTGAGAGAGAGAAGTTGGGGGGGTCTTTGGGAAACTGGATTTTATGAAATCCGCCGTCCCATATCGAAAGTAGTTGAATCATTAAAAAGTGGTAGTTGGAAATTCTAATGCACATAATGTAATTATAGTTCACTATTGTTCTTAAAAATCTATTGTCCGAAATGTTCAAAATGTTTAATCATGAGTTCGTTTGCTGTCTTGGGTGAAATAGTAGAGAGTCTTGAGAGTTCGTTGTGGCTCGCGAGGAGCCGTGCTTTCCTTAGCAGTGTGGTTGGAGCATGATGATTGATGGGGTAACATCGGAGGTGAAGCGCTTGTCCGGAGGAGTGACGTCATCTCGTAGAGGAGCGGGCTGTCAGTCTTGATGGATGGCCTTTCTGTCGTTGTCGATCCAGTTGTGTGAAAGAGGGCACTTCTATTGGATGTTAGCAGAAAGTGAGAATCCTCTCTAATGGCTGTGCCGAAGGTTGTGCAGAAAGTAGTGGGGGAAAGATTGAATATTTCCTGATAGATGCATTGAATTTAGGATTGATGGGAGTTTAGAGTAAATTAGAGTTTAATGAAAATTTGAGAGAGAGAAGTTGGGGGGGTCTTTAGGAAACTGGATTTTATGAAATCCGCCGTCCCATATCGAAAGTAGTTGAATCATTAAAAAGTGGTAGTTGGAAATTCTAATGCACATAATGTAATTATAGTTCACTATTGTTCTTAAAAATCTATTGTCCGAAATGTTCAAAATGTTTAATCATGAGTTCGTTTGCTGTCTTGGGTGAAATAGTAGAGAGTCTTGAGAGTTCGTTGTGGCTCGCGAGGAGGCGTGCTTTCCTTAGCAGTGTGGTTGGAGCATGATGATTGATGGGGTGACATCGGAGGTGAAGCGCTTGTCCGGAGGAGTGACGTCATCTCGTAGAGGAGCGGGCTGTCAGTCTTGATGGATGGCCTTTCTGTCGTTGTCGATCCAGTTGTGTGAAAGAGGGCACTTCTATTGGATGTTAGCAGAAAGTGAGAATCCTCTCTAATGGCTGTGCCGAAGGTTGTGCAGAAAGTAGTGGGGGAAAAATTGAATATTTCCTGATAGATGCATTGAATTTAGGATTGATGGGAGTTTAGAGTAAATTAGAGTTTAATGAAAATTTGAGAGAGTGAGAGAGAGAGAGAAATATATGTATATAAATTAATTGTAATTTAAAAGTGATATGTAATGTATAAGAAACTTTGTTTTTGCCAAATGACTTAGGAAGTTTTGGTTTCAGGGTGACAGACCCTAACGTCTATAGAAAATTTTCATTTGGCTAGGGACTTGAAACTTATATGTGTTTCATGGCGGATTTGTCTGTACAGAGGGCAAGAAGATTGTGAAAAAGCTGAAGTCTATGAAGCTATAAAGAAGCAGAATTGTTATACTTTAAGTAGCATTTAAGTAGAATTAAGTTAGTTAAGGCACATGCGGACCTCGTTTTTTTTTGCCATTTAAGTCATATATGGTTTTTCCCGGTCCTTTCGCCCGGATGGGGCATGTCCATTTATTTCGTACATGTGAGAATCTAACGTGATTAAAATGCATAACTATCAATGTTGGTCTAGTTAATTGAGTAAAATTTATTGTGGCTGTTGAAAATTCAAATTAAGGAGAAATATTAAAAATTAAACTTAAAATGAATAGTGAAAATTAAAATTTAAGTGTAGAATTGGAAATTAATGGTTAGAATGAATATTCGAAGTTAAAATTTCAAGCGGGGTAAGTTAGAAGTAGAAGAATAAAATTTAGGCACGTAATTTCTTAAGGGCCATTAAGACCCTCGAATAAATCACGTTTTACTTTTTGGAGGGGATTGTGACATCTCACGCGTCTTTTCTTTAACAAGTCCTTTGGGTTCTTTGGGCCAGAATTAATGGCAACTCTTTTCCAACCAAATCCAAGAAGTGAAGTGTGAATAAAAGATGCAAATGAACAAACTTTTTACTATAGGATCTTTGAGTAAGCGGTATGGCAATGTAAGGTAATGTTTGACAATTGAAGTTAGTTTGTGGCAGTTGATGGTTATTGCAGTTCGTGGTTTAAGTCTGAATGAGTTTTGTGTGACGTGAATTCAAATTATTAGTGATCGAATAGAAGGAATCAGCCAAGTTGCATACCATTGCAAACAAAGACAAGATTGATCGTTGCTCCAAGCTGTAATAAGGTAGGATTGATTATTTAATATTAGAATCGGAGATTAGGCGGTTCGTTTATTGATACAGGTCTAAATTAGATTAGATTCTCTCATATTAATTATTATAATTTAATTTGTTAAAGGTTTAAGTTGAATATCTTAATAAAGTCATATTAAGATAATGTTTTATCCTAGTCCTTTCGCTAATCCTACACCTCTAGCTCACGCTGATACTTCGAGAGAAGTACTTCCAAGGGGAGGAACATCACAATGTATATATATACACACTACTGGCCATCGTAAATGCAACAACCTGAAGGAAGCCTGCAAATGTCATCAAATTTACAACAAGCATTAGCGGAGGTGAGATATGCAAATGATTAGAATTTCAGCGGGGACACACATCAAGCGCGCCTGTGGCGTCTCCTCAAAGCGCTATTTAAGGCTTGGAGATTTCAACAATTTCAAGTTCGGCAATTGTGTTTTTCTTGTGGCTTTTTCGAAAAATGATCAGTTATGTCTCGTAGAAACAGACATCAGCTTTTGATCAAGTATCCGGGTTCGACAAAGGAAGGATAGTGGCCTACCGAGATATTGTGGATTATCTTTCAGAAAAATCAGTAGTCGTGTTGGATGAATCCAAACAACTGTAATGCGGATATGTGACCGTTGGATGCAGGAGGGTACGACGGATCGACGTGGTCGATCGCATCCACCTCAGTGCACCACTTCAAGTGAGAACAGGCAAATTGTGCGCATGGCAGTGACGGATCGCTCAGTCACATCACGAACCGTAGCACAGCACATTGAGTCTGTAACGCATCATTCAGTGTCTGCGCGTACCATTCGACGCCGTTTACAGCAGAGTGGTCTGTCCGCAAGACGTCCATTGCTCGGTCTACTCTTGACGCAGAATCACAGACGTCTCCGCTGCCAATGGTGCGATGAAAGAAGGATGTAGGCGGCAGAACGGAATGAAGTTCTCTGTACTGATGAGTCACGCATCTGTCTGCAACACCACGATGTTCGGATTCGATTTTGGAGACACCATGGAGAGAGGATGCAGAACAGCTGCGTTATGCACCACCACACTGGTTCTTCACCGGGGTATTATGGTATGGGGCGGTATTTGATATCCCTCTCGCACTCCGCTAGTATGCATTGCCGGTACTTCTCCATCGCTACATCTCCGAGGTGTTGGAGCCAGTTGTCCTTCTTTACCTTCGGGGCTTGACTACAGCCATATTTCTACAGGATAATGCGCGACCACACGTGGCACGCATTGTCCAAAGCTTCTTCGTCAATCACCAGATTGAACGGCTTCCCTGACCGGCTCGCTTTCCGGATCTTTTGCCGATAGAAAACATGTGGTCCATGGTTACTCAACGATTGACCCAGATTACACCCCCAGCTGCAGCACCAGATCAACTTTGGCTACGTGTGGAAGCTGCTTGGTCTGCTGTACCACAAGAATACATCCAAAGTCTCTTTGAATCAATGCCGAGGCGTTTGGCAGCGGTGACCTCCAACAATGGCGGCTACTTAGGCTACTGATTCTGGCAGGAACCACACTTCAAAAAAGTCTATAAATTTTATCATTTGATACTTGGTCAACATGTTACCTACAAAATAAATTTTGTTGTGCTATCTCTTGTCTTTCTTGGTGTTGCATTTACGGTGGCCAGCAGTGTATATTTGTAGGGGTGTCTAGGGGTAAGTAATGTTCGGGATTTTGATATTTCAAAGAAATAGGCAGATTAGAATGAAATTACTGCTTAATGAAACATTAGATTATTTACAATTAAAAATTTACGAGTTATTTCACGGAGCATATTCTCAATTGTCGCTAAGCCTATTGGCCTCCACGTTGACCGAAAAACGTGGCTTCTCGCCTGTAAAACCGGAGTCTCTTCTCTCGCGTCTGTCTCGTTCCGCGTCGCAATCGTTTCCCCCCTAACAGCCGTCATTCCAGGAGGATACATATATTCGCTGGTAGCGCCATCTATTGGTGAGGTTGTAACCTCACTGATCGGAGAATATATTAAATTCTCTAATACTTAAAATCTTACAAATTCGACCAATCCTGACAGTCGATGACCTCAGAGACGCTTGAGAATGCTCTCATGATTACATATCGTATTACATTATAAAATATAAGAAAAAGTACACAACATGCATAAGACATATAAAGTGAAGGGTATACTCTATAGTTATTAAAATTAAATGTATACATTTGTAATTACTATTCTATTAGTGAGAAAAATACTTCATTAATTCAGTGGAAGTGGCAGTTACATTTGGTCTAGCGTGATTCCTTACTTTCTCAACTGTATATCTGTCTCTAGGTTTCACTTCCGTATTCTGATATGGTCCGAAAATTTGGCTCGAAGTTTAAGGCCTCCACCAAATTGTGTACGTTGGACCGCTACCAAATCACAAACTTGGTATTGGGAAGCCTTTTCCCTTTTCTTATTATAAGTTTTCTTGTTCTCCACAAGTACTATGGGACTAGCATACTTGGAGGAACTTGGTCTGACTATTTCTTGTTCGAGCCATTCTTTAATGTGTTTATTCACACTTTCCTTTTCCACGTACGACAACCGACATGCTGGTTTATAGACTGGGATATCATCGCTCAGTATTATCCTCCTCGTCACATCTGTGGATTCAGTCTTCTCATGTTTGTACGATGAAGTTATTCTGGTTAGATCATTTTTCACTTGTGAGTCAAGGATGTGACTGAAATCTAACTCATCTTCAGGATGTACTCCGGATATTTGCATTAGACATGCGTTTTCCTCATGCTTATGGAACATAACAACATCTTGGGTAAAATTCAAAGAAGCTTGTCCCAAAATGTCTGTACCTATAATGGCTTCAAAATTGAGCTGTTTGGTTGGCACCACATGCCACGTTAAAGAATATTGATCTTTGTCCAAGACAAAATCATACTCAAAGGAGCCCTTGGTTATTACTTCAGTTTGTCCTAAACCGTACAACACAGTGTTTATTTGGGATAGTCTTGAATGGTCATTAATCTTCATGCTTACATCTTCACGGATTAGACTAACTGTACTACCAGTATCTATAAGTGCCGATACAATTTCATTGCCTAACATAATGCCGAACATAGTCCTTTCTGAGGGGTGACACAGAACAGCTTTGTACTTGGGAATTGGGTTGTTCTCTTTTGATCTCTTTAATTGCTTTAGGGCAATTAAAACTCAAATGATCTAAGGAATGGCATATGTAGCATCTCCTAGGTGCTCTTCTATCAAAATCTCTTCTCGGTGGAGTGTCTAAATATCTTCTTTCAGGATTGAAATTTCCTGTTCTCCTTGTATTGTGATTATCAAATTTCCTGAAATGCTCTGCTTGATTCGATCCCCTAACTTCAGATCTTCGAACAGGTGTCGAAGTATGTGTTTTCTGTTTCAACGTCCTACGGACATCCTCAAATTCTTCAAATCTCTCGGCTAATCCAACTGGGCAGTTGATACTTGGCCATTCGTCTAGGTGACGTTATTTGAATTTGACAGGGGCTCTTTTCTTCATCTGGTCAGTTATCATCAGATCCCGTAGTTTGTCAAATGTTTTTACGTCCAATCCTTCAATCCATCCATTAAAGAATTTCTGAACTTGGTAGAAATCACGCCATGTTTTATCCGAACTTTTCCGATGTGTAACAAATAGCTGCCTGATTTTCTCTGGGGTCAATTTAAACCTTTTCAAAAGCAAAGACTTCACGTAGTCATAATCTCTCGTCTCTTGTTCAGGTTCTCTAGCGATCAACTGTGTGATTTCCTGTGGGGGTAGGTCTAACAGGTGTGAGACCCAAAACTGTTTCGGTACATTCATCATACATGCTTGTCGCTCAAACAATATTAAATATAAGCTGATATCCTCTTTCATATCAAATTTAGGTAACAGTTTGTTCAATCCATTACTAGGTGTCCGATTATTCCTACTCAATATTTCCTGATTTAATCCGATCTGAGCTTTGATTCTAAGTTTCTCTAACTCTAAATTATCCCGTCGTTTCCTTTCTTCTAATAATTCTCTCTCCTTTCTCTCTTCAACGATACCTTCGTACAACAATTTGGTGTCTTCCTCATCGTACCCTGCACTTTAGGTTATTAAATTTTTTAACATTGGCTTATAGTCATGAAGACTGTCGCCTCTAAACCTAACTCTGTAGCTAACTCTAACAAATCTTCCTTTTCCCCTTTTAACAAGAAGGACATGTTTTTTCCCTTTTTAATTAAGGAATTAAGAATTTATACAAGAATTATTGTACTGGAGAATAACAGGTATAATACTAAATACTGTGAAAGGTATAGGATGCTAACTCTGCTAAATTTTACCCACACTTCTACTAAATATATAAAAGTTATGCAAATAAAATTCTTCAATTAAAAACTTCCGAAACCAATGTAAAATTTAAATAATAATATATCATGCATCAATAATTTAAAACATATCAAGTAATAATTTAAATTGGGATATATAATTCAAAATTAATAGTTATTAAATACAACTTCAAAAAGAAAGAAAATAATATGAAAGTATATAATGGTAAAATTAGGTGAATAATATGTTCATACAAATTATAGAGAGAATAGAAATAACAAAAATCAATTTCGTTTCAAATATTTGCTCAGATTAAAAAAATATAGGTTCAAAAAGGCAAATCATCAAAATACTGATTGTCAAACAAAATAACAGATAAGTAAACATAAATAAGTCTGACCTTGATGGAGCTGAGGGTTTGGCACAAAAGAGGGAAGGAGAAACTAACACTCCCTTCTTTTCTACGTCACAAAAGTCGGTTACTCCATCAACCTAATCTGTCCTTGTGTTTATTTATTTTTTTGCTCCCATGCAAAATGGCGGATACGAGGCCTTTACACAATCTTGAAGGTTTTTCACTTTCACGCACACACAAATCTTTACAATTTCAAACGCAGGGACTGCACTTTTCGCTTGGCCAGGACGGCATTCACTCAAGAAATTCTAAAAGCAGGGCGGAATTCACTGTAGAAATTCTATAACCAGGACGGCATGCACTGAAGGAACTATTTCACCAGGACGGCACTAACTGAAGGAATTCTATTACCAGGGCGGCAATCAGAAGTAAAAACAAATGTTACTCGTGGCAGGATGGCATATTACTTCGCGATGAAGAAGGTAATCCTTGGCAATCTGGAATCAATTCTGCTTTTTTTTCTTTAAATTTAAAAAAATTATCCCAGCCGAGTCCCCATTAAATATGTAGGGGTGTCTAGGGGTAAGTAATATTTGGGATCTGGACATTTCAAAGAAATAGACAGATTAGAATGAAATTACTGTTTAATGAAACATGAGATTATTTACAATTAAAACTTTACGAGTTATTTCACGGAGCATACTCTCAATTGTCGCTAAGCTTATTGGCCAACACGTTGACCGAAAAACGTGCCTTTTCGCCTGTTAACCCGAAGTCTCTTCTCTCGCGTCTGTCTCGTTCCGCGTCGCAATCGTTCTCCCCCTAAAACCCGTCATTCCGGGGGATACATATATTCGCTGGTAGCGCCATCTATAGGTGAGGTTGTAACCTCACTGATCGGAGAATATATTTAATTCTCTAATACTTTAACCCTCTAAGTGGATACCTTCCTACTGAAAAGTTATTCCGAAAGCATTAACTCTTATTTTAAAGATCGCTTCAAAAATGCAACAGCCTTCTTTCCTTTCCCCCTTTTAGAACTTGGGAGGTCGAACGGGGACAATTTTATGACCTAGTTCGGTTACTTTGTCAAGTAAGAACCAAGAGATCAATCGTTTACAGCTAGCTGTAGGGTTGCCTTGGGCAATCTTGTATGAAAATGTAGTGGAATTCGGTGTTTCTTTCTCCTATATGTTCCGTCACAGTAAAATTAAAACAAAATGCAGGGTAAAAAAAGGAAAAAATGAAATAAATAGTATGTTAGAAGTTGAAAAATAGTTATATTTTCTTGAAACAAATTTTATTTTTCTGTCATTTTTTAAAAATTAAAAAAATATTTTTTTTTTGGTATTGCGAGTTGAACCAGAAAAAAGCATCCTGTATTCATTTTTGAATATGAGAGTAAGAAAACGCGCTCACTTTCCTGTTTTTTAAAAAAGTAATGAGGTAAAAAGAGCAAAGGCCCTATCTCATTTTTAAACAATAACACAATAAATGGTACATACAATGATTATATTTATGAAATAAAACCGATCTTTCTCTATTCAGTTATATTTTTAATTTAAAATAGAATAAAAAAGGATTTCAATACTTTTAATTTATTTTAATTAAAATCATATAAAAGATATTTTTATGTTAACTGAATATTTTTCGGAAAAAATTTAAATTTTCCTTCCTAGTGTTCTCCTTTTCGAACTTCTTGTATTAAATAAAAATTCCTTTTCTACATCGGCATTTGTGATGGACATAACTCACATTCAGTCAATAATTTTTAATTTTAATGGGGGATATACTTCTTCTTAAATGCGCATGACAGTACTTCTAACCATTTTTTACTCAATTTAAATTTCTTATCTTTCTGTTTCTTTTATTACAAGGAAAAATGTCACACATCGATAACTACATTTTCACACAATTCAGTCATTACAAATTCTATTGTGAGAAAAGTTCTCACTAATTAATCTTGTCTTTCAAAACAGTACACTTAAAACAATTTTGTTCAGTGAAGTTAACCCACAGTTCCACAATGTATTCTTACCAAATTTTAAAAACAAATTTAACACTTGGAAATGTATCCTGTATTAAATTTTTCAGTATACACAAATATTTCCTGCTGTAGGGAAGATATAGTATGAGAGAGATGTGGTGTGCGGTTGTGAAAGAATGTTTTCGTACGTGTAGACTATTTTTGAAAATTTAAATATCACTGAAGCTGATCATATAACTCCAAATGAGCCTTATTTTAATGTGTGCTGGTATAAAAGTAAAACACTTTACAATATTAAACAGCCTATGGGTTTATACTCAATATCAAACCATTCGCAAAATGGCTTACAACTTCTATTCAAATTGTAAAGAAACTGAAATATAAATATATCTTACTGCAGTCATAAATATTCATAATATGTAAGTATCCTATTCCTCCACTTATTTCAGTACATTTTAAAAACGGTAGCTGAATGCAATTTTTTATATTTATAAACGAGGCATAAAAGCTCACACAGTCGTAAAAATGTCTTTATCATTTTTAAATATACTACTATAAAACGTATATGGATTGTAAGATCAGTTGTAAAATCCTAAAAGCTTTTAGAGGAGCTAAAAACATGTAATTTTGGATTGATCAAATTTTTAATATAATACACAAATATACATGTTATTAAGCAAATACATTTGAAAAATCAAACTTCCTTCTGAAATAAGCGTAATTGAAAGAAAAATGTTTAATTGCAAATGAGTGGAAATACATGTTTATCTAAGGGGTATCCCCAAAGTGAGGTAATCCTCAAACTTAAGACTTAAACTCAGTGGCACAACAATCCATGAGGGCCAGGAACTACTGTGCCCATCATAATACACGTGACCACTGGACGCTGAGGTGCATGAACAGATGTCCCGATTTGGCGGTCTGTCTGAAGAGAGACCTTCAGTGTTTAAGACCCGAAGCAAGCCTGGTACTCATTTATCGACTCAATGTAGCGGGGATGAAAGGCAGAGTCGACCTTGCACAGCCCGTTAATAGAACCCCAGACCTGTGGTGTGGAAGCACTATACACTACCACTCGCTCCTATTCGGTGAAAATTAAAATTTAATGTTAGAATCTTATATAAATCCCTAATGAATGAAGGAGTCCAAACTTTTTTTTTCATGTAAACTGTTTAGACGGAAATGGTTAATTATGAACGTTTCACAAGTTACAAAAATTAAAATTAACCGTTATAGTTTACATAAATTTTTAAGGGTGCAAAAGGTGTATTTCGGCTGCATGAATTAATTTTAAAAGGAATACGGTTACGAAAAAGTAGTACAAATCTATCTAAAGTAGGGTTGGTTACCTTAGATATTGTCAAACACAACAATGCATTGGAAGCCAATTCCACAATTCGTTGTTATAAAAATGTATGGAAAATTACAAGATTTATTTTTGCATTTGTAATTTATATATATATATATATATATATATATATATATAATTTTTCCTGGGAGCTTTAAAAGGTAGAGCGGCATCCATCAAAACCGCGGTTCTCTCTCTGTTTTTCCAAATCGCCCCTGACTAAGCCGGCTCTGCCATAGTAATCGAAAATGCCGGATTTTGTTTGTCAAGATCATTTTATAGCAGACTGCATTTTTCATGTATTTTAGATGGTCGTTTTATATTTTCTACATCAATATCTTAATGTCTGAATTTAAAATTGCATAAAATTCTTGACATTCGCATCAATGACCATGATAATTTTTATTAGTATATGAATGTGTCATCAAACGATTACATGACTAATATTAACACACATTATTTTAACCATTTAATTGATAATAAGTATAACATAACGCACACAAATTTTCTAAACTTTAAAATAAATATTTTGAAAACTACTTCAGATATACTCAAAATTTTTTATTCCTACGCTTTAGCTTCTCAGTTTTGCTTCTCTATGTAAAAATTTATTGTAATTCTATATTCATCAATTTTTTTAGTATATTTTTTGCTCTTAGCATGCGGTTTTCAACCGAATTGTATGAAATCTTCGAAATATATTAAATGAATGATTGAATATTAACGTCGCACTGTTCAGCTACACGAGGGCTTTTGGCGACGGACCACGTAATTTTGAACCATGGTCAAGTGACGTGGACGACACCTGAGCTGGCACCCCCCTCTCCTAACTACCCCACCACACCAACGGGAGGACGTTTCAGCTCTCGACAGATTTATCGCTGCCCTACACGGCGGGTCTTTAGTGGTACTGGTCTCGAACTCGTGACAAAGCAAGCCACGTTCCGATACCTATACCACTCGGCTACCGCGGCCGAAATATATTAAAAATACCAAAGTAGCTATATAATAAAATTTGAAATTTTTATTATACTCAAACAATTGCTAAAACTTATGGTAAATAATTTTTAACTGCGCGATGCATTTTTTTTTTCGAAATTTCAAATGGAATTTCTAACATAAAATTTCTAGCTTTCTATAAGGTCGAGATTTCAAAACATATCCAGATTTTAATTACTTATTCAGTTAGCCTTTAAAAAAGATAAATGTTGAGAGAGGTATTTTGTATAAATAGATATTTTTGAACAATATATAATTCGAATGTTTTTCAATAGCTCGAATTTAAAATTTATTTTTATGTTTATTTATATGCATAAATGTCTACTGTAAATGTTTCTGTATATTTTTGATTACCATTTATTCAAACATTCAAGTTATAAAAAAAATGTGTGAAAATCTTCATTCATGTTGTCTTTGATGTAAACTGAAGTTCAAGCACTTAAAATTCAAATATAATTCGGTGTATTCTAACAATATATAACCAGGCACTGTACTTAAACTTCCATGAACACTTAGGCTTTGAAATCTAAAAAAAAAAAAAAAACTAATAAATCTTAATTAGTTTTTTTTTTTTATTATTTTTATCAAAGTGTAAGAAAATGTTTCAAATGATTTGATGAAGTTTAAATTTATTCATTTTTAGTGGTTGGAAAATTGAAAAGGTTCCAAATTTTAAAGAGTTTGATGTTTTATTAATTTTTTCGGTATCTTATAATAAAATAATCATGTTTCAAAAACTGAAAGCTTTGAATAAGAAAAATGAAGCGAAAGAGAATATACTTAAAAAAAGATATATAATTTGTCTAACTATATAAAATAGCAGATTGCCCTGACACGCCCCAACTTGTTACAGTTTGAAATTAATATGAAACCAAAAGGGAATTGTAACATATTTTACTTATGCGTTGGGACTTTTGGAAACTTTTAAAATACAAGCTGCAAAGAAACACTTCTTGGGTTGTAAAGAAATTTCTCCCCCGATTTTTTACGATTGGGGGAGGGGGTCAAAACACGGGGTTCCCTGCGAGCCATAAAACTCCTGCTGTGTTGCTTCCTCCGTCCCTCATTATCTTTCAAGATGTTAAACCTTAAAAGGGGGAAAGGATTTCAGAAAAGTGCGGTTAATCCGCTTTTGAAAACGTTACTTGAAGGCAGAAAAATCCGTGCAGTCCATTTTCGAAGCCTCTCTAGTAGGGCGGAAAAATCCGTTCTGTGCAGTTGGAGGGTTAAAAGTATACCGAGATTTGGAGCAAAATCCAGGTTCGATTTGAATTTTAAAATCTCGATTGGACTTTTTTATTTAGCAAAGCCAAAACCACAACTATCTCGTCTGCCAAGTCCAGCGCGTTTATATCTGGTGAATTTCCATCAGTTATCACTGTTTCTAGATGTTTACAATACCTTAGTTCGTCATTTTGAGCAGTATATTTTAAATCGCAAATATTGAATACAAATTGGAAATAGTTGCTTTTGGTACTGATAAAATGAAACCTGAATTCAAAGCATTTATAGCTTTCTCTAATATGAAGAAATAAAACTCTGTCTTACATTTCAAAGTAGGATCATATATCGGATTACCTCGAGCTTCATAGTCGAAATTAACATTCCCTCTTCGAATTCATTGGCACGTTAAATCTGTCGAGAGCTGAAACGTCCTCCTCTGGTGTGGTGTGGTAGTTAGGAGAGGGTATGCCAGCT
The DNA here is from genome assembly GCA_019973935.1 of Trichonephila clavipes. Taxonomy (NCBI): domain Eukaryota; kingdom Metazoa; phylum Arthropoda; class Arachnida; order Araneae; family Nephilidae; genus Trichonephila; species Trichonephila clavipes. Next base: position 699,998 of record BMAU01011212.1, on the reverse strand, counting down.
CAGGTGTTATCCACGTCACTTGACAATAGTTCAAAATTACGTGGTCCGTCACCTAAAGCCCTCGTGCAGCTGAACAGTGCGACATTAATATTGACTCAGTCACTCGAACTCTATGGCGTGGCTTGGAGAGCTCAAAGCCGGTATGTCAGTTTCGTTGGCGAGTTCTCAAACATCACAAAGCATTTCATTAAAGGCTGTGTCCGAACTAAGATCCTTGAAAAAATCTTTACAACTTTTCAAGAACTCGATAGCAGATGGTAAATCATAGTCTTTTATTTGCAAGAGCTTACTTATAGGATTGATTCAATTTAAGATTTTGTACCAAATTGCAATGCAGCATTAGAGCTGAAATCAGGGGTACTCAACCTTTGTTACCGCCGGTCTGCAAATACATTATAGGTATTTCACGCAGGCCGCATGCACATGACAGTTATTTTATGCGGGCTGCAATATGAAAATAATGGAAAAGACACTATAAGACCAAAGCAACTTTTGACAAAATTCATAAAATAATTTTTGGCTTTTATGTTAATACTATATTAACTTTTCTATCAATCACGCATACACAAGCACTTTTTATGACTTTTTTATATATTTATATGGGGTAATTTCTATTTCTTTTATCAATCTCTTACTTACATTCTACTATTAAAAACAGATTACAAAATCGTTATATTTAATTGCTTGATTAAAAGAATTCCTTCCTTAATTTTTAGCACTTTGTTCTATAACATTGAATTTCTTAGTGCAATGGGCCATGACCGGGCCACTCAGAAAAGACTGGCGGGCCACATGTGGGCTGCAGGTTGCGTATCACTGGCTAAAATTGTTTAACACACTTTAATAGTCCAGAAGCCTTTATAGAGTTATCAATCTCCGAATTATTACAAGTAAAGCATCGTATATCCCTTCGTATTGAAATCACGTATCTACTTCATAAATTGTGTTCATCATATTTGTATTTCTGTGATGCACATTTTGCTTTTACTTTAATTAAATAGTTTTATACTAGGAACAAAAGCTAAAAAAATATAACTATATTCTTTCCCATTAATTATTGTTCTGTGTAACAATAAAACTTTAATTAAATCCTTTTTCTGTTGCTTTTTATTTCTGACGTATAATTTTGATATTCTTTTGTTGCCTTTTTTAAAGATTTTAAATATTGCTATAGATTGGAACCTATTATTACTAGATTTTTTTTCTTAAATATACATACTAATGCTTTTAAACCTTTTCACAATAACGAAAAATACATTTTAAAGGATTTTTGAGAAATATAATAATAAAATGAAACAGTAAATATATAAAAACTATTGCAAACTGAAACCACCGACTTTTTAATTTTTAGTGCACCATTGTTCTACGGAACACTCTCTCTCTGATTAAGAGCCTCTCGTTTATGTATTGGATGAGTGATTATGTTCTGAAACTTTTTTGATATATTGAAATAGGAATTCCAAGTATTTTATATTTGTATTCATTGCAATTAAACGATTGAGATTTAAAGCCTTTATGTATTAATCACAAATAAAACCTATTTTAATAAGATTAACACTTAATTTTAAAAATGCTATGGAAGTTATTTAGGCTTAAAGTCATTGTTGTTTGCTTATTAGGGCTGCCAAATCTATGTTATTTTTATATCACTGTATACTCAAATTAATTATCTATTTAATAGTTATCTTTTGAAATTTAAAATTCAAGTCTGAAATTTAGCAATTTATCTAAAGGTTGTTTTTGCATTAAATTTTTTTTATTTTTTAAAAATATTTGTATTTTTTTGGTTTAAAATCTACGTCTTTTAAATATTTTCTTAAAATTTCTTCATATTAAACTGCAGATAATGTATTAACTGAATTTTTAAATTTTTCGAAATATGCATTTTGATGAACTTTATCAGTAGCATAGAGAATGTTTTACAATATTTTAAAGATATTATACATTTTTTATGTATTTGTATAATTAATTATACACATAACATATATAATTAATTATACACATAATTACACACTTGATTAATTATATACGTAACATATATATAATTAATTACTCACATAATGAATTATTAGACTGCATTAAATATTCTTTCAAATTGTCCGTGTAAAACAGAGGTTTCCAAACCTTTTTTTGTCTCATAGACCCCTTGATGCCATGTTTTTCGGTTTGGGGTAGCCCCTGCTTAATTAGTAGAGAATTTTTGCAAATTTATCAACTTAAATGTCTTTTTGATAGCTAGTACTACTACTAGTACTTTAAAAGAATTCAATTTATAACTAATGAAGTATAATAAAGTTTAAAAAGCATATGTTAATAAATTAAATGAAAAGTTAATTAATATATAAAATATTTGTTAAATAAAATAACCAAACAACACACAACTGATTTTAATGAGGGGGATGAATCTGGAGCTACAATAACAAATTTTCAACATTTAGTATCAATGTTGTCAGGTTTAACCGTAAATCTCCTCTGTTAGTAGTGTCGAGTTTCTTTTTTTGTTTTAGAGATTTGCAACTGCGCTGAAACTCCTTCTTATTAGGAAAAATAATTAAAAACTTCCTCAAGATATTCCATAATTCGGGACAAATAACAGCTTTGCCTTTTTAAAGCCAAAATTGCGGTCATCCATTTCTAAACTTTAAAATCTTCATTGGTGCACATCACTATCAGTTCCTGTTGTCATGTGACATTTTTTTCAATATGATCATATAAATTCATTGCCTACTGTGGTATTACCATATAGTCAAAGCATTCTTAACCTGGTTTCAAAATCTGAATAAAAGGCAGTTAAATGTTGAACGTATGTTAAAACGTGCTGACAAATTGTCTGGGTTAATTTGAGAAAATTCCGGACCTCCAGTTATATACTACTTTAGCTTAACTCTGGAAAGAAACGCTGAAATGGTTCTTGTTTTAAAAAAATTATGCTGTCACCTTGTATGGTCAAATTAACATCATTAAATTTAGTAAATAAATCTGCTAAATAAGTAAAATTTGGTATCCACTTAATTAAATTATCTTTTAAAATTAAAGTCATGATCTAGTTTAATGATAATTAATATCACATAGACCTCCCCCCCCACTTACATCTCATTGATCCCCAAATTGTTTTTTTTTTTTTGCTGTTCCCCTTGGTGGTTATCATAGACCCCTGGGGGTCTATATAGACCACTTTGGGAATGACTGGTGTAAAAGATCTTAATTAAAAAGGTATCGTGCAAGTTCCTCTTAAAATGACAATAACATGCGAAAAAAATTGTGTGCTAAAGTTTTTAAAATTTAATTTTACAAAATAATGGCTATCTTAACAGTCTTAGAATATATTAGAAAAATATATGTTTATTTCAAATGTTACATTCAATAAAAAGAAAAAATGTGTGTTTATAAGTAAAATTAACTTTTTTTCCCTTTGAAAATTCATTTAAAAGTTTGAAGCAATATGAATTAAATATTTAGCAATTATAGACTAGTTCATTTATTATTAAACAAAATTATCACAATATATTACGATTAAAAAACCAAACCATCATAAAAAATATAACTACGTTGTATTTCAATTTCGAGCTATTTCTGTTAGGATTCTTTATGTATGGTAAATAATTAATGAATAAACTCAAAAGCTCATTAATATTTTGCATTTTAAATGACCTACTATCGTTCTTTATAAGCGACTAAAGAAGTTATTTTTATACGAGAGGCAAATATAATATTTTTTCATTTGAATAACAATGTCAATCGAATATTTTTTCAAGACGTCTACGGTAAATTTAAGCTACGAAAACACACACACATAAAAATGTTAATCAACATGAAAATATTGTACGAAACTGATGACATTTATATTTGTGTATATAAAACGAGAAATAAATAAATAAAATTGAAAAATTCCAAATGCAGCAAAATAATATTTTCTTTTCACTTTATCTTACGCAAAGATTAAAATTCCTGGGCATTAAACCTTAAAAATCTAAAAGAGAATTTGAAAATGGAAATATTGTTAAATTTTTTGTTGTCCGACTTTGTTTTGTCTGCAAAAGCACAGGAAGTAAAAGAATTAGTTCGGAAGTCAAATGAGGTTGAGACGCCTAGTCCAAATCCCGTGACGAGGATAGCAACATTTCCCCATGTTTTGAATCAGTGTGTAAATTTCGTATGCTTGATATGTTTACTTCTTGTGTGTGAAGCTTATTTCTGAAATTTTATTTATTTTTATTATATTTTTGCATTATCCTTGTTTAATAATTAGGTATGAAGTATTTTTCGTAATTTTTTAGCATAATTTTTGTTTCAGTTTAGTATATTTGTCATTAGGTGTTAGTGTGCGAAGCCGGTAGCTTCTTGCAGTGCTTGTTTATATATTTATTATTAGTTCTAGATTATTTTTTAGCATCCTAATAATAAGTTCTTTGTTTTCATGTAGTTAACTATGTTTATTTACGCATGAAAATGATTTACACTATAGAATTGAAACCATTAAATTTGGAAAAACTTCTCATATGTGTACAATTACTTATTGGTACATATAGTGTATCACACACTCCTCATAAATTCATAAAATAGTGTAATTTATAATAAACATGCAGACATGAAATGGTCCCATTTTGAAATGTTAATGTTTATACCTTTCATTCTCTGATTCCCTTAGTAAATACCAGCTACAAATATTTAATGTTTTTAGAAATATTATCTCTATAATTTCTCATAGAAGAGTATGGAACATTCAAAAACAGGAAATGCATGTAAATATAATTTTGGAAATGAATTTTTAATAAGATTTGTCAATATGACATATGGATATATTTTTGTTTATTTAAAAATTTTCACACCTATTTCTAATGTTTAACAAGAGATTTATACATTTTGAGAGCAGAGTGTATAAAATAATAGTTGGTTAATAATGAAAGTTTTTGATTAATAATTAGGAATTCTTCTGTGATGGAAATGAAATTGTTTTAACATCATTTAAAGGTTTGGGATATCTGAAATAATCTCATTATAAACAAATATTTGATATGTTTCATAGTTTGACTTCCTTTGTAATTATTACCCTTCAAAAGGTTTGAATTTTTTTAGAAATGCCTGTCTCCCACATTCAGAAAGAAATTAACTTGACTTTTTAAAAATAAATTAAGAAACATGCTGAAAGAAATGGGCTTTTTAATAAAATTATTTTAAAGTAGAACAAATTAAATTGTTTTCATGAAAATTTCTCATATAATGAAGCAGAAAATTCTTATCGGACAGTTTTATTCAATAATCATACTCATTTTAATATACATTATTTATTGACACTTAATTTTAACATTACATGAATACACTATAAGTATATGAATGTAACACTATACTATAAGGATAAATAGAGAACAAATAGAGGATCTAACTGACTAACTAACCAGATTAAATGAAATGTCCTAAGAATTTTAAAATTTCAGATCTTAAATCAATACAATCAACTTTCTGAATTTACATAAAACAAATAAATCATGTAACTTATAGAAAGAAGTTTCGAATAAAAAAAACAAATACACAAATAAAATGGCAATGTAACTATTTTTTGCAAAAGATCTCGATACAATTTTTTTCATGTCCAATACAATTTCAAGTACAATAAACCTTTGTATAGCATTTGTTTATCATACCTGTAAAATTACATATTAAATACTGAAAAGCTTATTATATTTATTTTTAAACCACCATAATTTTCGTTACATTAACTTTTGATCTTATTAATAAATCTTTACATTGCATATACTACATCAAAATAAAATTGACAAATGATTTTCTTTTTTTTTTTTTTTTTTTTTTTTTTTGAATTTCACACAATTACAAAATTCCTACAATCTGTTCCTTAAAAATATACGAAGCATTATCTTCTGTTTTAATGGGAATATTTGATTTTTTTTACACTGAACATAACTATTTCTACCACTTATTGTATGTATAGTGCTAAATATACTTCAGTTCATCCAAACTTAAACTTATTGGGATTAATGTATTGATATGTTATTATGTTATCACTGATTATGCATCTAAAGTATCCTTTTATACATAATTATATTTATACTAAAAAAATTGAAAACGAAACAACATTAAGAAAATAGATTCAGCATTCTTGCTCTGAAGTTTTTTTTTTTTTTTTGATGTTTGAAAATATATTAACTTCAAATATAAAATTAATTACTTCAAAGTTTGTCTAAGAAATGCTAAATCAGTACTCACACCATTCCAAAATTTGGAACATACATATTTAACTGCCAGCTAATTTCATCAATCAAAAAGGCATCCAAATTTTTAAAAAAATTATATCACTATAATTACTGTGTTCAAACATGATCATGAACAGTTTCCACTATTGGTCGTATATCGTAGCATTTGGTGGTTTTAGGATTTGAAGAAATTAGTCGATATTATAATATACAAGTGCTCCAAATTTGCCCTCTCAATATACGTCACACAAAAGTATCAGTGATTTTGGACAATTAACCCATTAAAAATAATTTTGAAATTTTTCTGAAATTACCTTTTTTTTACTGAATTTTGCATTAATGTAGATTATTGCGAACAGCAATTTGTCAAGTTATTCCTTTAAGAGTAAATAGAGAAATGAAAAAAGGTTATATTAAAATTTTGAATATTTCTCTATTGCTTTTAAAAAGTAAATATCCTACAGAGAATCAAATGTCTATATGTAAAATCATATTTGGTTTCATGATCTTAATTACTAGTAAATATCATAGAACTGATCTAAGAACACTTCTTGGGTCAATATTTGTAAATAACTTAATACAACAAATTTATTCAGGACTTAAATTTATAAGCAGCATAGTATCAATACAGATGAACATTTTAGACTTTAATACTTATGTAAAAATTAAATCCAGAGTATTCTTATGCTTAATACATTTCAGCTTGGGTTGCATAGATTTTTTCAATAAAAAAAACTGTGTTATACTTCAATAATATGTGTATAGTCTATATGTGAAACTTATCATCAAAATTAATGAATTTTACTTTTTGCTAACTCTTGCGCAAATACCAATAAATGTTATCCATAGTAAAAAAAATTGTACATCTGTGTGACAAATTTATACCTGTCAAATTCTGAAAAACAGATGTTGTGTTAAGAAATCCCTATACTACATAATAAATTGATACACCACACAAATATTTTATAATTCTTATTTTTTTGTGTAAAAGAATTATGAATTCAAAAATGACATTATTTTGACCATGCGGAGAACAGGACTTTTTTATTCAATATATAGGGTGTTTTTTTAGAGATATAGAACTTTAAATCGCAATAAAACAACGATGCATTATTCGATTTATATGAATTTTTTTATTCGAAAGATAATCTTGTGGCATTACATTTTAAATATGATTAAGCAAGGCGTAGATTCGTCGAATGGGCCCCAAACGAGATTGCCGTTGTTCCCGATTTTCATAAGCGAATTTTGTTTAGCGATGAAGCGCACTTCTGGTTGAATGGCTACGTCAACAAACAAAACTGCCGCATTTGGAGTGAAGCTAATCCACAAGTGTATGTCGAAACACCATTACATCCAGAAAAACTGACTGTTTGGTGCGCTTTATGGGCTGGTGGAATCCTTCTTCATAAACGATGAATGCCACAACGTTACAGTCAATGGTGATCGGTATAGAGCCATGATTACTAACTTTTTCATTCCTGAATTGAACAATCATGATGTCCAGGAACTGTGGTTCCAACTAGACGGCGCAACATGTCACACAGCTCGTGCCACAATCGATTTATTGAAAGACACGTCTGGTGACCGCCTAATTTCACGTTTTGGACCTTTGAATTGGCCTCCAAGATCTTGTGATTTAACACCGCTAGACTATTTTCTGTGGGGCTATGTAAAGTCATTGGTCTATGCGTATAAGCCACAAACGCTTGACCATTTGGAAGACAACATTCGCCGTGTTATTGCGGATATACGGCCACAAATGTTGGAAAAAGTCATCGAAAATTGGACGTCCAGATTGGACTACATCCGAGCAAGCCATGGCAGTCATATACCAGAAATCATATTTAAAATGTAATGCCACAAGATTATCTTTCGAATAAAAAAAATTCATGTCAATCGAATAATACATCGTTGTTTTATTGCAATTTAAAGTTGTATACCTCTAAAAAAACACCCTATATATACACACAAATTTATCTTCCCTAATATACACAATTTAATTAAAAAAATTTTAATGTCTTAATTTTTTACCACATTCAGAATGAAATTCTCGATTAATAATATATTTTTTCTAAAATGGTGCTGCGAATAAAGGCTTTAAAAATGTTGCATATATTTTTTTTACTTATAACTTTATAAAAGGTAAATGGTAATTTGCATTTCTAATGTTTGAAAATGGTTTTTAATTTATCTTCAAGTATAAACAATAATGAACCTGTAGTAAATTAAGATATTTTTTCATTTCTGTAGTGAATGCTTTTCGAAATTTGTTTCCCAAAAGAATAAAATTATATATTAATACATATTTGTCTCTCTCTCTCTCTCTCTATATATATATAATACATTATATATATAAATATTTGTCTATATATATATAATACATTATATATATAGAGAGAGAGACAAAAACTTGTTTTAATATATGACATATACGGTTGTGATGACCCCCTGGGTCACACCTTGAACACCAAGATTAATTTGAGGCAAAGAACCACCAAAAGCCATTTTGAATAATAATATTATTTATTTTTGTTATAATTTCCTCAAAAATCTCTGATAACAAATAATACAATAATGTTACGTCTTCTGAAAAGGGATTCGCCTTTATATATATTAAATTAAATTACTAAGAATACAATTAATTACTAACTAGCTCAACTCAAGTAAGGTTTACCGAAATAGGAGATCCGAGAAACACACGTATTCGAATTCTTAATTGTCATTAACTTTAACTAAGTATCTCAAACTGACGCTTACTTTAAGCGTACGTGAATTATATTTACCGCTGGCTTATATCAGCTTTCTGGTACGTCTAGCAGCACGACGTCTTCACGAATCTAATCTCTTTGAATCTTCTAGTTTTGCTTTTAACGTTGTTGGCTCAATAGCCTACCATCATCTCTCTTTCTATCTCGCAACCCTCGACTTAAATACCTTATCTAATTTAAATATCCCAAACTTCTTTTTGGAGTTTATTGGAAATAAACGCGAATTTATATTCCCCAGAAAGATGCCTAAGAAGATTAGTGGGAAGTTTCCGTACAGATTCGTCATAGGGTTACATATCAGATTCTTGTGTTTTTATTTTAGATAATTTAATACAGAAATATCTATTAACTACACTGAAGATGAGTAAAATAATTAAAATTTAAGCTAACCAAATATATTTTATCTTTTTATGTATGTTCTCTATATAATTTACTTTAAAATAAACACAAATATATTTACATTCCTGTAGATATCTATCCAAATTCCTTTTAGCAGAAGTTCCTTTTGTGAACACAAAAATAGTATTGGAATGGAGCTGGCGACGATTTCTAAAAATGTTTGGTATTGAAAACAAGATTATTCAAAGTGGTCAGAGCATAATAAGTGAGGAGATGGTTTAAAATCCTTACGCTTCATCACGTTAACTAAACACTCGAATTTTTTTACCTGGATATTAAAAACAGATTTTTTTCCTATATAATTATCTGATCTTTTACTGTAATCGAGTTATAATGTAAAAGAGCAAGAGCAAAATAGTACACAAAAGAAGTGTGAGGTTAGAGTTAAGCGGGAAACAAACCAAAACATATTCACGTGCTCTCCTCATCACGTGATCATGACGTCACATGAATCAACCTCAATGAGGTTGATGAGGTTCCCTCAGTTTTCTTTAAAAAAAGGTCTTTCTCTCAGGGTCATTCTGCCCCTCTTTCCATTCATAAAACTTGACAGTGCTTTTCATCACTTTTGTTGAGACTAATATCTGCCAAAATCTATCTCTTTCAATAGTACCCGAAATCACGCATACAAAGCAGCAAGAGTTGCACGAAATTAGTTGAAAGAGAAGAAAACGGATGCCTAAATTCTTCTTTGTCACCTCCTTCCCCTTCCCCGATGGGACCAGCGTTGTGAAATACGGCTTTAAATACTAATGAATACTCGTTAAAAAATATAAAAACTCTAGGACTCCATAGAAAACGTGAATATTTTGAATACATATTTTTAATTTTTTTCTTCGAATTTTTATTTTGACTGTTAGAACCCCTGGTTAATCTTGGTTTATTTTCTCCATAAATTGGCTAATTTTACAGCCAATTTGCCGCCTCCTCAGGTCACCACCCCAGGCAGGGGCCCGGCTTGCCCACCCCTAGCGCCGGCCCTGGCACATGACACAGCTGTGGAATGGGGGAGATGGGACTCTATTTTTAGCACTGATACTGGGGTTATTCTACAAAAATGGTCTTCAAACTTTTCTACTCACAGAACCACAAGAACACGGGTGGTCAACCTTTTTGGAAAGAGTGCCACAATTTAATAAAAAACAATTTTGAGTACCGCTTCCAACATTTCCATCAAACAAATAGGGAAACGTAAAAAAAAATGTTACTTATAGGCTTATTGTGGAATTTTCACGCAAATAGCACATTTTTATAATACTAGAAATTTAAAAATAAGATAGAAGTGCAAATTTAGGTTTTATAGTTAATACACTTTTTACAGGTTCAATTCAATTAAGTAAGGTACAAAATAAAAATGAGTAACTTGAAACATTTAACTTTAAATGATTATTAAACAGTTAGTATTTACTTATATAATGTGGCTTTTGAAATACTCTCTTTTTTTACCAAGTCATCTATATCAGGATTAACTTTTGCAGATGCTAACAAAATTAGGCTATTATAGGTGCACATCAGCTAGTTATATGTGAGTAATATTTATCTTATTATGTTCATAGCATGCCTATCATCTTTTAATTTTTTAGTTTATGATGTCATTTCCAGTAATATGTACTATAAAAATTGGGAGTAGATATTTCTATGCTTATTTTTTGCATCTACAAAGATGGGAAATTCTACACAATCATTTAAGCATTACTTTAAGACAATCTTGCGATACCCGTTGGCAAGCTAAAAAAGATTCGGTTAAAGCAGTGTATGCACAGTTGGAACAAACTCGTAACAACCTAGAACAATTTATTAATAAAAATGATTATACAGTGGTATCTGAAACTAAAAATTTATTGGATTCAATACAAGAAATGCCAATCATTATTAGTTTGGCTAGCAATATTGTCCAAAATTGGAACTATCAATGAACTATTTCAAGTAAACACATTTGTTCCCGATATTTATTTAAAAACTTAGGGGACAAAATTAACATGTATTTGACGAAACAAAAGTGCAAGAACAATTTCTATATTTAAGAATATTTTCCTGAATATTTTTTTTCTATTGAAAATGGTCATTTATATAAAGCATTTCATCGCAAATACTTGTAATCTCAGATCATCTCAGTTTATAATACCTGATTTTCGTTTATTTTTGTGACTGAAAATAGATAAGTTCGATCCAACTTAAGGCACAAACTCTTTTTTTTATTCCTTTGATTTTACTACTAGTCATATAGTTGTTATAAAGATGTAGTTTCTTTTATTAACTTCAACTTAAGCAGAAGTAAATTTATTGCAGCATCAAGAAAAACTTTTTTGTTTTTATAAAGAGAGATATTTGTGAGAATAATCGATTCTTTCAGTTTAATGGCTAATGACTCATACTTTTACTATTGAAGCCTGTTAGAAAAATTATTTTTATGAAAGCAAAGCAATTTTATTTATTTATTGTTATCCCAAACAATCAGTTTCAGTCATATTTTTTAATTCCAACAATTTGAATTAACTTATATAAGAGTTACGATGTTAATTAAATATCTTTTTCAATAACCACACAATTATTACAAACTTTGAACAATTATTAATAACATAAAAACACAACTTTTAATAAGAGTTGAGTGAGTGAATATTAACGTTGTACTTTTTCGTTAATGGAGGACTTCTGGCAACCGATCTCCTAATTATGAACCATAATCAAGTGACGAGAACGACACCTGAGCTACCCCCTCTACTAACTTCCACACCACACCAACTGGAGGAGGTTTCAACGTAGTCATGTGGCAGTGGTAGCCGAGTGGTTAAGGTATCGGATCGTGGTGGGCCTTGTCACGAGTTCGAACCCAGTACCACTAAAAACCCGCCCTGTATGGGAGCGATGCACGTTAAATTTTTCGACAGCTCAAACGTCCTCCCGTTGGTATGGTGAGGTAGTTAGGAGATAGGGGGTGCCGCCTCAGGTGTCGTCCACGTCACTTGACCATGGTTCAAAATTACGTGGTCCGTCGCCAAAAGCCCTCATGTAGCTAGCTGTACAGTGCGACGTTAATATTCACTCACTCACTATTCATCGTTCCTGTGTACGCCGAGATTCGAATAATTACGCATTCCTCGAATTCTGAATTACATCGTTGATAAAAGTGTCGCATAACATTATACCGGACATATTCTATGTTATACATGTAAATGAAAGTTCAACTGTCATTGATTTTAGTAACAATAATAATAATTTGATGTTAATGTCATTAGATAAAGCAATAAGAGATTAGCTTCTATATAATATAAATGTAAGTTAAATCGATTTTTGTCTCTAAGAAAATTATAAGCTCCTTTCCTAATTCATTTCAAACACATTGTTTAATTTTTACGCATGTGTGTGTATGTTTGGTAACCAAATAACAGCTTCATTTAATGTAGTAACCCAGAAAATAGGCTACATTATGTGGTATCCTGTTTAAGAAAATGTAGATGGTAGAAACAAATTGTACTTAAATTTGAATTTCTGAATTGCCTTATAAGAAACTCTCATCAAGAACATTATAAGTTTCGATACAAGTCTTTAAAAAGAAAACGTCATTCTTCTGTGAAAATAGCATTTTTCATAAATTGTTAAAATCTTTTTTAACCACATTTCCATTTCTTATTATATAAAAAAAGGTTATTATTTCTGGCATTTATGAATATACGACAAAACTGTGTACAAAGAATTCCATTTTAGACGACATAAACTGGATAGGGAAGCAACTGAAGACAAAAAAATATCTGGTGTCTGCCTCTTGGTTTCTATACAATGAAGGGGGGATGAAAAGAAGCCCAATCTGTGGTTTTTACGACTGCTAGACCCGTTTGCCCTTCTTCACTGTTCAAAGTCGAATATTGCTCATCGTACATTATGCAAGAGAAAACTTGTGCATTCTAGCTGTTAATGTGTTTCTTTTAGCTGTTTGAAAGTAATTTCTACTCCTCCCAAAGAATTTTTTCCCTTCTTTTTTGTCATTTCAAAGTATCAGCTCGTTGGCTTCTTCATATGTATAAAATCCAATAATTTGTATTGATTTATAAAAGAGAGAGTTACTTTGTTAATTACATATCTTCAATGAACGCACAATTCAAAAATTATTAGTAACATGAAAATACATATACTAATAAAGGCTGAAATCTTCGCATAAGGAAGTGTTGTTTTATACATCAGTATACAATTTCCTTAATTCAAGTGATTAATATACATTTATTGAACGTATGTAATGTATATATGTATATATATATATACTACATTATTTTATTTAAAAGACCAATTTTAAAAATGAAACTTTTCTTAGACATGATGCATAAAAAGATAATTCCATACTTATCAAAAAAATTAAACCTTAATCACAGAACAGCTAACCATGAATTGTATTACCAATAGTGTCAAAGGGATGTATGACAATTAGACTTGTTCTATGCTGAATATGCAAAGTAAAATTCAAGTTTTGATTCATACAGTTATTGATTTTAGTAACACAACAATAATAATGATTTATTATTAATACCATTACATTGCAGTCAGAGATTAGCTCCTATATGATATAATTATAGGTTAAAACGATTTTTGTCTCCTAGAAAATTACAAGCTATTTTACAGCCTTCTTCAGTTGGATAAAACGTATTAAAATTTAGAGATTTACAGACATTATTTGTTTCTTTCTTATGCCTTTACAAATTTTAAATGTGTTTTTCTCAGATTTTCATTTCGAAGATATGAAAGGGTTTTCTATTTAATAAAAAAAAATTTCTGTTCAAAATAATTTGAAATTTTTTGAACATACTTATATATACATATCTGTTCTGTAAAAGTTTTATATAAATTTATATCAGAGAACTATAGCTAGTTTTTTAAAACATTTAAGTGAATATTTTTAAAATGTTCATATTTCTTCCAGGTTTCCAAATTTAACAATATCTCTCCATGCTTTTTCTCATATTATCTATAAGAACAATTGTTAAAATTAAACAACGAAACAAGTTTTCAATTTCATAGCAACTTAAGGAAGCGTAATAAAATGGAAGCTTAATTTGGAAATTAATTCGATGAATATTATATAGTCGGCCCTCCTTTTTGCGAACCTATATCTTGCGAATTTCTCTATTTCGCGAACTTTTTCCTGGAACCAGGAATATTCTATGATTTTCTTTGTCAAATAACCTCCAAATAGCTAAGTGCATTTTCCATTTATCGAACTTTTTCTCTTAGGATTCGATTTTTTGTTCTCTCTGTTTTTGAAATATTTTTGGACCTTCGTGTGATGTAATGAGCAAGTAAAATCATTTGAAATGATTAGACTTGAATTGTGTAAAACAATACGTCTGATGAGGTATTGCGTGCACTGCAAAGATGCGAGTAATGAGAGAAAAAAAATTTTTTAAACGAAATACTCAAATAAAATTATTAGACTTAACTAGTTGTTAAAAATAGAAGGACTAGCATTCTTAAAATTAATGGGCATAAAATAGACATGTTTAAAATTACTTGCAGGCTTAAAATTGGAAAATGTTATTAAAATTCGTTAATCATAATACAAAAGTACTTTTTAAAGTTGGAAATACTGAGTATATATATATTTCTTGACAAAGTTATTTTTTTTCTCTTGCTTTCCTAGCCAAATTCTTTTTGTTATGTAAGATATGTGAAATAAATAGATATTAACTTACAAAAAAGGTGCGTGAACAATCAATTTTATAATAATGTATAGTTATGTGAATTTGAGATTTGTTTTAAGTGGTTTTTAAACTATATTGAAGGATATATCACCATTTCACGAAATTTTCCAAATAACGGAACTTTTTTTCAGGTTTAACGACAACTGTAATTTAGGGAAATTTCAGTCATATTTTCATCCTTATCGGAAATAATAACATTAATTTTTAAAACAAGAAATAGATGTGTTTGAAAAGAGAATTATACAAACTATTCGTGAAAAATTTGTTCTGGGTTATTTTCTTAGAAAAGTAACAATTTCTTGTGAAAGACTCAAATTGAAAATGATTATTTTCCTGATGAGTATTCTTAAATAGCAATTTCAAATACCATTTGTATCTAAGATATGAGGAGAAAGAAATTTATTACATTTTTATAAAAAAATTGAATTAAATACGCTTAGACAAATAAAAAAGATATCTCTACAAAAATAAAACTGGAGGTCTATCAAATCCTTCATCCAAAATTAAAAACTCTTTCTTAAATTCCATCTTTATTCTTAAACCTATGGGTAATGTTTATGATACCCAAGAAAATGTAAACGTACTTGTTCATTCTCTCGTGAATATCCTAAAATATTTGCACGGATTTAAAAAAAAAAGACTGCTCATCCATTTCCGCGATAATTCTAAAATACAGCACTTTTACAAAACTTCCTTTCCCCCTTTTTCACCCCGTTGTCCTCACCTGCGCATGCGTTCTGAAACCGACTATATCTGTTAATCATTTCTTAACCACACCACGTTGCTATAGTAACGAAGGGGGCTATCTTTTTACAAACATTATCCCTTTGACGTCATCTCAAATGCAAACAACGCCATCTGTTGGATAAAGTTAGTTTTTGAAAATATGGCCGTTGGCCTTAATGCATCTATTCGGCTTTCCGAGCGATTAATTAAATAGTTTTATACTACGAACAAGCAAAAAAAAATAGTACCTATATTGTTTCACATTAATTATTGTTCTGTGACAATAAAACTTTAGTTAAATTCTTTTTCTGTTACTTTTTATTTCTGTCATAATATTGACATCCTTTTGTTGCCTTTTTTAAAGAATTTAAATACTGCTATAGATTGGAACCTATTATAACTAGATTTTTTTCTTCTTAAATATACATACTAACTCTGCTTTCAACCTTTTCACAATGACGAAAAGTACATTTTAAAGGATTTTTGAGAAATATAACAGTAAAATGAAACAGTAAATATAAAAACTATTGCAAACTGAAACCACCGACTTTTTATTTTTTAGTTCACCATTGTTCTACTGAACACTGATTAAGAGCCTTTCGTTTATGTATTGGATGAGTGATTATGTTCTGAATCTTTTTTGATATATTGAAATAGGAATTCCAAGTATTTTATATTTGTATTCGTTGCAATTAAACGATTGAGATTTAAAGCTTTTATGTATTAATCACAAATAAAACATATTTAATAATCTAATCTATTTTAATAACCGAGCTAAAATCGCACTTTCACCTGTATGGTGCTCAAAGCCAACGACAGGCGTACCTCTTGCCCATGCCATGATGAATTTCGTGGGCCTCGATCTGACTACGTCAGACAGGTGGCATCAGAAAACAACAACATATTTTAATAAGATTGAAACTTAATTTTAAAAATGCTATGGAAGTTATTTAGGCTTGAAGTCATTGTTGTTTGCCTTTTAGGGCTGCTAATTCTATGTTATTTTGATATCACTATTTATCCAAATTAATTATCTTTTTAATTATTATCTTTTGAAATTTAAAATTTGCACCTGAAATTTTGCCATTTTTTCTAAAGGTTGTTTTTGCATTAAATGTTTGTATTTTTTAAAAATATTTGTATTTTTTTTGGTTTAAAATCTTCGTCTTTTTAATATTTTCTTAAAATTTCTTCATGTTAAACTGCAGGTAATTTATTAACTCAATTTTTAAATTTTTCGAAATATGCATTTTGAGGAACGTTATCAGTAGCATAGAGAATATTTTACAATATTTTAAAGTTATTGTACATTTTTATGTATTTTTATAATTAATTATACACATAATATATATAATTAATTATACACATAATACATATAATCAATTATACACATATTATACACGTAATTAATTATATACGTAATATATAGTTAATTACTCACATAATTAATTATTAGACTGCATTAAATATTCCTTCAAATTGCCGGTGTAAAACAGAGGTTTCCAAACCTTTTTGTCTCATAGACCCCTTGATGACATGTTTTTCGGTTTGGGGTAGCCCCTGCTTAATTAGTAGTGAATTTTTGCAAATTTATCAACTTAAATGTCTTTTTGATAGCTAGTACTACCACTAGTACTACTAGCATTCCAAAATTGCTGGCATACATTTCTAAACTTTAAAATTTTTATTGGGATATATCACGATCAGTTCCTGTTGTCATGTGAGATTTTTTTTTCAATATGACCATGTAACCAATGTGACCAAAATCTTAAGAAAAAGCAGTTAAATGTTGACATAGGTTAAAACGTGGTGACAGATTGGTTTGCTTAATTTGAGAAAAAATTCCATACCTCCAGGGCCGAACCTAGCAGGTGCGCAGTGCGTGCACCGCACGCGGGCGGCTGAAACAAGGGGGCGGTCACAAACCATCTATAATTCTATAGAAACGAAATTTTTTGTGAATTTCGCAAAACAAAATTTATGATAAGTTTAATAATTATGCTGAATTTTTTAAATAGTTATTGAAAAATTAAAATAAGTCCCGATAGCATAACATAGCTCGAGAAAAATAAGAATGGATTTCAAATTCTGAGTAACATTCCTTCTCATCAAGGGCTTAGCCTGCCTTATCAGGGGGGCAGTATCAATGACACGGGCTTCCCTAGCTACAGGGGCCCCAGATGTTTGTAAGTAAAAAGTCGTAAAATGTTATTAATGTTCATATTATGAGTTCCTTTCTACGTTTCTAAAATAGTATGTCACTGGCTTCAAACGATATAAATTTTCCATGTGAATTCTAAATCTCAGGTACCACGATAAAATAGTTTGAAGGCTGGTAAAATTACTCAAAATAACGAGAAAACAAGGAGTGGTATGCGGTCACAAAGAAGGAAAAACTTCTAATTAAAAGCGGTTCGACAAAAAGATCGTTTGAAGTGAAATACAGATAACACTTTGGATGAGAAAACCCCATTCAGAATGTCATTTAGTTGTAATTGAAAATACCCCTTCGTCTGTTGATTGATTGGCTGTAATAAAGGTCGCACTAAGAAGCTAAATGAAGGCTTGGCAGTTGGAATTTTTTTCAGAAGTGGTCCAGTGAAAGAAAATTAGATTTTATTTATCCCGGTTCTCTTTTATTTCTGTAACAACCAAAAGACCGAATTTGCATTCAGTCAGCAAGGGTTCTGCTTCCTGTTCCGAGAAAGATCTAGCCCAGAAAGTCTTCTGTCTCCCTCCAAGTCTATAGTTAGTTATTTTTAACGAGTATTCACGAGTTCTCAACGCTGGTCCCATTAGGAAAAGGGCAGGGTGCTATGGAAGAATTTCGATAAATCGGACAAAAGTGATGAAAACCACGATCAATGTTTATCACATGCTTTAGGACGAATAAAAAAGTGGGGCAGAATGACCCTCAGAAAAAAAAGACGCCTTTTCGAAAAAAACCGAGGAAATTTTGCGTCAGTTTGACTTATGAACTAATTCCATTCAGCTTCCTGCACTTATACAGACAAGAAAAAATTCGGAACAAAAACAGTGAAACAACAAAAAATGTAACTATATTTTCACTTTCAAATTCTCTTTTCGATTTTTAAGATTTAATGCCAAAGTATTTAATCATTACGTAAGATAAAGCGAAAGAAAAATATTTTGTAGCATTTGTGCTATTACAATTTTATTTATTTTTCGTTTCAGATTTATAAATATAAAAAACTGTCATCCATTTCTTAGAATAGTTTCATATTGGTTAACATATTAAAGTGTATATTTTCGTAGCTTGAATGTACCGTAATCTTCTTAAAACATTTTCTATTGGCATTGTTATTCAAATGAAAGAATATTATTTGCCTCTCGTGCAAAAATAATTTCTTTAGTCACTTATGAAAAACGGTAGTAGTTCATTTAAAATACAAAACACTAATGAGCTTTGAGTACATTCATTAATTAATTACCATACTTAAAATGATCCTAACAATAGCTCGAAATTGAAATAAAACGTAGGTATATATATTTATTTTGATGATTTTGTTTGTAATCATAACGCATTACGATAATTTTTTAGTAATAAATAAACCAATCCATAATTTCTAAATATTAAATTTAAATTTCTTCAAACTGTGAAAAGAATTTTCAAAGAAATAAAGTATGTTAAGTTTACTTAAAGGTACACACACATTTTTTTTTCTTTTCATTGAGATAACATGTGAAATAAACATATAATTTTTCTAATATACTCTAAGAGAACACTTATTTTATAAGATTGAGTTTGAAAAGCACAAATTCTTTTTTTTTTTGGATTTATTGCTATTTTAAGAGTGATTTGCGTGTACTTTCGTGATTGAAATCTTTTGCCCAGAGAATTTGAAAGAATATTACTGCAGCCTAATAATTAATTATGTGTATAATTAATTATAATAAATACATAAATATCGTATAATTTCTCTAAAATATTGTATAGCATTCTGTATGCTTCTAATAAAGTTAATCATAATTCATCTGTAACAATCTATAGCAATGTTTAAAACCTTTAAAAAAAGGCAATAAGAATGTCAGAACTGTGGTAGAAATTACTTATAAAAAGCATTTTATGAAAGGTTTATTTTTACGGAACAATAATAAATGTTGAAAAAAATATAGGTAATATTTTTAGTTGCGCTCCTAGTAGTATAAAACTGTTTAATTAAAGTGATAGTAAAATGCATTACAGAAGTAAAAATATGATAAACACAATTTATAAAGTAGATAAGTGAGATTTCAAACAAAACAGAAATGAGAAAAATTATTCAATAAGTAGTAAGGTTATATAATCTTTATAATCTTGAGTAAATTAGATGTAATTAAGATATAAATTTAGTTAAAAAATTTTAGATTTCTTTTGTGATATTGTGGCCTTTGTCGAAAAGTTTTGAGTTTTCTTAGAAATTTCAAATTATTCTAGAAATGTTTTATTGTTCTGTTTAGTCTCAAAGTATTAAGATGTTTGAAAAATCAAGCAAATAAATATAATAATAATATTAATGTTTTATTAACTTATATTTAGAAACTTTAAAAGGAAACTTTACAAATTCAGAGTATTGTGATTGTGTTCTAGTTTTTTTTTTTTTAAAAAAACTTAGAATTTTTGAAAGCTTACTTTTGGTGGAGATATTTTAATAATTTTGATATAAGTAATCTGGAAACTAAACTACGTTTTGTTCTAGAAATGAAACTAGGATTCCTATGAAGAATAAAAGAATTAAACAAAATATGTTTGTATTAAATCAGAAATTTCATAATTCAGTTAGAAAATTTGAAAAAAAGATGAAATATAATTTTTTGAGAGTTTGGAAAAAAAAAAGTTAAAAAGCTTAAGATTATTATTTTAATTTTGTAATATTTCTCATGGGAAAAAATTTACAGTTTGAAATAATAAATAGAAAACTTTAAAAAGTTTGAAAATTTAGATTCGATTAAAAAAGAATTTAGTTATTTTTAATTCAAAATTTATATCTTTATTTTCAAGCTTTCATAGAAATTCCTTCCACACTGCTACAGAGAAATAAATTATTTGACTCGGAATCGGAAATCGTCCCTCGGGCAGACCTGAGGCTTTGTGCAAGAATTTAAGTTGCAAAAGAAATGACTTCCCCTAATGTATAGATACTTTAACTATACAGATATAGAGTGCATCAGGTCAGACACCTTTCTCAGTTTTAACCCGGCACTTCCCTGGCAGGATATGTGTCATTCCCACCATCTACCTTTTTTAAACGCTCCTTCTAAACCTTTTTTTTTTGGAAAATGGATAGTTTTTCGTGTAGCTGACTTTAAGGTCATACTCTTTGAGGAAGCTTAGCTTGTAGGCGAATTCTAAATATTTATTTTTGAATACCGCCTATTCGGGTATGTTATACCTTGTGCGTGTTGCCGTTACAGTTCTGAATGCAGGAGGATATTTTAAATCTTTATGCTATGGCGTATTATTGTAACTATGATGAAGAAATGTGATATTTAAGTAATTTAAAAGAAAAAGTATTTAAAAGATAAAGTACAACAGTATTTTCGGATGAAGAATTTCTGTTCGTGATTATGATGAGGAAGAATCAAATGATGAAGAGTATAACAGCAAATATGATTCCTTCACTGAAATCTATCCTGATTTAGAAGAGGGAAACACAGTTGGAGATAAATGTTTTATATGTATAGACACATAAACATTTGGGAAGAACGTGACTTTAAAGGAGACAACTGGTACACATCTATTCAACTTTCAGATGAACTTTCGAAAAGAAAAAAAACACCTACTGCTGGAACAATAAGAGAAAATAAAAAAGTAATTCCAAAATAAGCTACAGATGGTATACAGCTCTTGAATAAAATAACTTTATTCAAAGATATTTTTCCTGGTAAAAAAACAGCCAACTGAGATATTAGAAATTATAGTGAGACAAAAACGAGATATAAAATGATCTTATTTCTTGTTTTCTCAATTTCGCACTTGCATGAATAATTTTTAACCTTACCTGTTTCTGAAGCTTCCGGTGAAAGAAGTTTCAGTAAATTAAAAATTTCTTGAGAAATAACATGACACAAGAAAGGCTTTCACATTTGGTCATAATCTCAATTGATTCCGAAATCTCAGAAAAAAATTGATTTAACCGAAACTATTAACAAATTTGCTTCGCAGAAAGCCAGAAAAGTTATTTTATAGTTACAGTAAAATTCGGCGTATAACGTGTGTGTGTCCCTACACATATTCGCCGTATAACACGTACACTCTTTTTTAAGAAGAAACCTGAAATGCATATGCGCAATGATCTTATGTTTTGAAGTTCTTTATTCGAGTATTATTCCAAGCTTTAGTAAAAAATAGTGTATTTTCAGAATTACAACCCTTTAATTTCATAAGTAATGTTATTTTTTTCACAGAAACAGTATTTCGATATATGTAAAAGTCTGATCTTTTTGTATGGTCATCTTTTTGTATTTTTAAAGCTCTCATTTTTATACCCGACTTATAACGCGCACCCGTAAATCTCCATTTTATTTTTTGAGTTAAAAGTTCGCGTTCTACACCGGATTTCATGGTATAGTTTATTTCTTAGTCTTAGTAGAAGGACTGATTTATATACTTTTCATTTCACCAGATTTGTACCTTAGTATTTATTTTTATTAGAGTGTAATTTTTGAGTAAATTCTGTCGTTTTGCATTTCTAAATATAATTTTTTTTTATTTTAAAGGTTGTATTTTTGTTAGTTAATTATTTTGTTTAAGTATTTTGTCGCTTTTATAATTCATCACCTAACCAAAAAATGAAGTTTTGCACTTCAAATTTTTTTTGAATTATTATTAATGTGTTTTACTTCTTATTATTATATAAGTAGATGAGTTTTTAACGTCAACGTTAAGTGTTAATCAAAATATGTAAAGTTCTCTAGGAAGGGGCGGCACATTAGGTGTTTGCACGAGGGTGGCCGATACCCTAGGATTGGCCCTGCATACCTTCAGAATTATACTTCTTTAGTTTAATTCTGGAAAGAAACGCTGAAATGGTTCCTGTTTTAAAAAAATTTATGCTGTTACTTTGTACGGGTAAATTAACCTCATTAGTTTAGTACATAAGTCTGCTAAATAAGTAAAATTTGGTTTTCCCACACACACACACTTGATTAAATTTTCTTTTAAATTAAAGTCACGATCTAGTTTAATGAAAGCCACCATCAAATAGACTCCCACTTACTCCTCATTGACCGCCAAACTATTTTTTACTGACGTGGACCCCTTGTAGGTCGTCAAAGACCCCTGGGGGTCTATAAAGACTACTTTGGGAATCATTAGTGTAAAAAATCTTAATTAAAAAGGCATCATGCAAATTCCTCTTGCAATGGCAATATAATATATATATATATATATATATATATATATATATATATATATATATATATATATATATATATATATATATTTTATTTTTATGATTTTTTAAAAGTATTTATATATTTCTTATTGTCGTATATCGTATCGCAATTAATCGTTTCTTATATCGTATCGCAAGTAACTTTATGCGGTGCTGCTCTCCCTATTTGGCGGGAACACGATAATGCACTCTTGGCCATCGTTACAAATCCGTTTTAGTAGGTTATGTTTATGTTCATATATTCTTGTTTAATGACTTAATATTTAAATTTTACGTATAGAACTCTTTCCTTTCCTCTTGGTACATAGTATGACAAATTACAGGTGAAGGTTGGCACAGCAAAACTTGTTTAAACCTGCAATCCTGGTTCCTAAGGCCAGGAATTTGTCTTTATACTGTGTGCCTACTTCCTACTTTTAGTTATCTTAGGTTTATAACTATATGATTATTTTTATATTTTTGTTTATATGTATATGTATATGTGTGTATAAATTTATATATATGTGTATGTATATGTATATTATTATATATTAAAAAATTCTTATATTGGATTATATATATATATATATATATATATATATAATATATGTATATATATATATATAATATATATATATATATAATATATATATATATATATATATATATATATATATATATATATATATATATATATATATTGTTCCAGTTTTTAAAATTTGATCTTACAAAATAATGGCTATCTTAACACAGTATTAGAATAGATTAGAAATATTATATGTTTATTTCACAAGTTACATTCAATAAAAAATAGAAGAAAATATCTATATAAATAAAATTAACTTATATTTTTCTTTGAAAATTCTTTTAACAGTTTGAAGCAATATGAATTAAATATTTAGCAATGATAGCCTATTCATTTATTACTAAACAAAACTATCACAATATATTACGATTACAAAAAAATCATCATAATAATTATAACTGCGTTGTGTTTCAATTTCGAGCTACTGCTACTAGGATTCTTTATGCATGGTAAATAATTAATGAATGTACTCAAAAGCTCATTAATGTTTCGCATTTTAAATGGCCTAATATCGTCCTATACGAGAGGCAAATAATATTTTTTCATTTGAATAACAATGTCAATCAAAAATGTTTTAAGATGATTACGGCATATTCAAGCTACACGCATACTTAAAAATGTTAATCAACATGAAAATAATCTATGAAACTGATGACATTTATATTTTTGTATATAAAACTAGAAAAGAATAAATAAAATTGAAAAATCACAAATGCAGCAAAATAATTTTTTCTTTTCACTTAATCTTACGCAAAGATTAAAATTCCTTGGCATTAAACCTTAAAAATCTAAAAGAGATATTTAAAATGAAAATATAGTTACCTTTTTTGTTGTCCGACTTTGTTTTCTCTGCATAAGCACAGGAAGCTAATAGAATTAGTTCGGAAGTCAAATTGACACAAGATTCCCTAATTTTTGTTCAAAAAAGAGTCTTTTCCTCAGGGTCATTCTGCCCCTCTTTCCATTTATAAAACTTGACCGTGCTTTTCATCACTTTTGTGGAGACTAATCTCTGCCAAAATCTCTCTC
Organism: Trichonephila clavipes; assembly: GCA_019973935.1. Classification (NCBI taxonomy): domain Eukaryota; kingdom Metazoa; phylum Arthropoda; class Arachnida; order Araneae; family Nephilidae; genus Trichonephila; species Trichonephila clavipes. The sequence continues at coordinate 675,215 of BMAU01011212.1, read as the reverse complement.
TTTCAATAGTACTCGAATTCACGCATACAAAGCAGCAATAGTTGCACGAAATTAGTTGAAAGAGAAGAAACCGGATGCTGAAATTCTTCTTTGTCGCCTCCTTCCCCTTCCCCCAAAAGACCAGCGTTGGAAAATACGGCTTTAAATACTATTGAATACTCGTTAAAAAATATAAAAACTCTAGGACTCCATAGAAAACATGAATATTTTGAATACATATTTTAAATTTTTTTCTTCGAATTCTTATTTTGACTCTTAGATTCCCTTTGTAATCTTGGTTTATTTTCTTCATAAACTAGTTAATTTTATAGCCAGTTTGCCACCTCCTAAGGTCACCGCCCCGGGCAGGGGCCCGGCTTGCCCACCCCTAGCGCCGGCCCTGATCAGGTCCATAAGTCCATTCACCATGTTCATGGATGGAGTAAGAGGAAGCTTCTATGGTCATATAGACCTGGAGCACCGGCGGCAGAAGACTGACTTAACCCTACAACTGGACAGAACGGATTTTTCCGTCCTACTAGAGAGGCTTCAAAAATGGACTGCACGGATTTTTCTGCCTTCAAGTAACGTTTTCAAAAGCGGATTAGCCGCACTTTTCTGAAATCCTTTCTCCCTTTTAAGGTTTAACATCTTGAAAGATAATGAGGGACGGAGGAAGCAACACAGCAGGAGTTTTATGGCTCGCAGGGAACCCCGTGTTTTGACCCCCAATCGTAAAAAATCGGGGAGAAATTTCTTTACAACCCAAGAAGTGTTTGCTAGCTTGTATTTTATAAGTTTCCAAAAGTCCCAACGCATAAGTAAAATATGTTACAATTCACTTTTGGTTTCATATTAATTTCAAACTGTAACAAGTTGGAGCGTGTCAGGGCAATCTGCTATTTTAAATAGTTAGACAAATTATCTTTTTTTAAGTATATTCTCTTTCGCTTCATTTTTCTTATTCAAAGCTTTCAGTTTTTGAAACATGATTATCTTATTATAAGATACCGAAAAAATTAATAAAACATCAAACTCTTTAAAATTTGGAATCATTTCAATTTTCCAACCACTAAAAATGAATAAATTTAAACTTCATCAAATCATTTGAAACATTTTCTTACACTTTGATAAAAATAATAACGAAAAAAAAAACTAATTAAGATTTATTAGTTTTTTTTTTAGATTTCAAAGCCTAAGTGTTCAGGTAATAATAAGTACAGTGCCTGGTTATATATTGTTAAAATACACTGAATTATATTTGAATTTTAAGTGCTTGAACTTCAGTTTACATCAAAGACAACATGAATGAAGATTTTCACACATTTTTTTATAACTGGAATGTTTGAATAAATGGTAATCAAAAATATACGGAAACATTTACAGTAGACATTTATATGCATATAAATAAACATAAAAATCAATTTTAAATTCGAGCTATTGAAAAACATTCGAATTATATATTGTTCAAAAATATATATTTATACAAAATACCTCTCAACATTTATCTTTTTTAAAGGCTAATTGAATAAGTAATTAAAATCTGGATATGTTTTGAAATCTTGACCTTATAAAGCTAGAAATTTTATGTTAGAAATTCCATTTGAAATTTCGAAAAAAAATGCATCGCGCAGTTAAAAATTATTTACCATAAGTTTTAGCAATTGTTTGAGTATAATAAAAATTTCAAATTTTATTATATAGCTTCTTTGGTATCTTTTAATATATTTCGGCCGCGGTAGCCGAGTGGTATAGGTATCGGAACGTGGCTTGCCTTGTCACGAGTTCGAGCCCAGTACCACTAAAGACCCGCCGTGTAGGGCAGCGATGCACGTTAAATCTGTCGAGAGCTGAAACGTCCTCCCGTTGGTGTGGTGGGGTAGTTAGGAGTTGGGGGTGCCAGCTCAGGTGTCGTCCACGTCACTTGACCATGGTTCAAAATTACGTGGTCCGTCGCCAAAAGCCCTCGTGTAGCTGAACAGTGCGACGTTAATATTCAATCATTCATTTAATATATTTCTAAGATTTCATACAATTCGGTTGAAAACCGCATGCTAAGAGCAAAAAATATACTAAGAAAATTGATGAATATACAATTACAATAAATTCTTACATAGAGAAGCAAAACTGAGAAGCTAAAGCGTAGGAATAAAAAATTTTGAATATATCTGAAGTAGTTTTCGAAATATTTATTTTAAAGTTTACAAAATTTGTGTGCGTTATTTTATACTTGATATCAATTAAATGGTTAAAATAATGTGTGTGTGTTAATATTAGTCATGTAATCGTTTGATGACACATTCATATACTAATAAAAATTATCATGGTCATTCATGCGAATGTCAAGAATTTTATGTAATTTTAAATTCAGACATTAAGATATTGATGTAGAAAATATAAAATGACCATCTAAAATACATGAAAAATGCAGTCTGCTATAAAATGATCTTGACAAACAAAATCCGGCATTTTCACTTACTATGGCAGAGCCGGCTTAGTCAGGGGCGATCTGGAAAAACAGAGAGAGAACCGCGGTTTTGATGGATGCCGCTCTAGCTTTTAAAGTTCCCAGGAAAAATTATATATATATAAATTACAAATGCAAAAATAAATCTTGTAATTTTCCATACATTTTTATAACAACGAATTCTGGAATTGGCTTCCAATGCATTGTTGTGTTTGACAATATGTAAGGTAACCAACCCTACTTTAGATAGATTTGTACTACTTTTTCGTAACCGTATTCCTTTTAAAATTAATTCGTGCAGCCGATATACACCTTTTGTACCCTTAAAAATTTATGTTAACTATAACGGTTAATTTTAATTTTTGTAACTTGTGAAACGTTCATAATTAACCATTTCCGTCTAAACAGTTTACATGAAAAAAAAAGTTTGGACTCCTTCATTCATTAGGGATTTATATAAGATTCTAACATTAAATTTTGTTTTTCACCGAATAGGATTGAGTGGTAGTGTATAGTGCTTCAACACCACAGGTCTGGGGTTCTATTAACGGTTTGCGCAAGGTCGACTCTGCCTTTCATCCCCGCTACATTGGGTCGATAAATGAGTACCAAGCTTGCTTCGAGTCTTAAACACTGAAGGTCTCTCTTCAGATAGACCACCAAATCGGACATCTGTTCATGCACCTCAGCGTCCAATGGTCACGTGTATTATGATGGGCACAGTAGTTCCTGGCCCTCATGGATTGTTGTACTTCTCAGTTTGAGTCTTAAGTTTGAGGATTACCTCACTTTGGGGATACCCCTTAGATAAACATGTATTTCCACTCATTTGCAATTAAACATTTTTCTTTCAATTAAGTATATTTCAGAAGGAAGTTTGATTTTTCAAATGTATTTGCTTAATAACATGTATATTTGTGTATTACATTAAAATTTGATCAGTCCAAAATTACATGTTTTTAGCTCCTCTAAAAGCTTTTAGGATTTTACAACTGATCTTACAATCCATATACGTTTTATAGTAGTATATTTAAAAATGATAAGGACATTTTTACAACTGTGTGAGCTGTTATGCCTCGTTTATAAATATAAAAAATTGCATTCAGCTACAGTTTTTAAAATGTACAGAAATAAGTGGAGCAACAGGATACTTACATATTATGAATATTTTTGACTGCAGTAAGATATATTTATATTTCAGTTTCTTTTCAATTTGAATAGAAGTTGTTAGCCATTTTGCGAATAGTTTGATATTGAGTATAAACCCATAGGCTGTTTAATATTGTAAAATGTTTTACTTTGATACCAGCACACATTAAAATAAGGCTCATTTGCAGTTATATGATCAGCTTCAGTGATATTTAAATTTTCAAAAATAGTCTACACGTACGAAAACATTCTTTCACAACCGCACACCACATCTCATACTATAACTTCCCTACAGCAGGAAATATTTGTGTATACTGAAAAATTTAATACAGGATACATTTCCAAGTGTTAAATTTGTTTTTAAAATTTGGTATGAATACATTGTGGAACTGTCGGTTAACTTCACTGAACAAAAATGTTTTAAGTGTACTGTTTTGAAAGACAAGATTAATTAGAGAGAACTTTTCTCACAATAGAATTTGTAATGACTGAATTGTGTGAAAATGTAGTTATCGATGTGTGACATTTTTCCTTGTAATAAAAGAAACAGAAGGTAAGAAATTTAACTTGAGTAGAAAATGGTTAGAAGTACTGTCATGCGCATTTGAAGAAGTATATCCCCCATTAAAATTAAAAATTATTGACTGAATGTGTGTTATGTCCATCACAAATGCCGATGTAGAAAAGGAATTTTTATTTAATACAAGAAGTTCGAAAAAGAGAACACTAGGAATTAAAATTAAAAATATTTCCGAAAAATATTCAGTTAACATAAAAATATCTTTTATATGATTTTAATTAAAATAAATTAAAAGTATTGAAATCCTTTTTTATGCTATTTTAAATTAAAAGTATAACTGAATAGAGAAAGATCGGTTTTATTTCATATATATAATCATTGTATGTAATATTTATTGTGTTATTGTTTAAAAATGAGATAGGGCCTTTGCTCTTTTTACCTCATTACTTTTTTAAAAAACAGGAAAGTGAGCGCCTTTTCTTACTCTCATATTCAAAAATGAATACAGGATGCTTTTTTCTGGTTCAAATCGCAATACCAAATATATATATATATATATATATATATATATATATATATATATATATATATATATATATATATTTTAATTTTTAAAAAATGACAGAAAAATAAATTTTCTTTGAAGAAAATATAGTTATTTTTCAACTTCTAACATACTATTTATTTCATTTTTCCTCTTTTTTTTTACCTTTCATTTTGTTTTTAATTTTACTGTGACTGAACATATAGGAGAAAGAAACACCGTATCTTTTTCAAAGAGGATTGATCAAGAGAGGATATCTACGCTTTCAAAGAAGATTGCCCAAGGCAACTTAACAGCTAGCTGTAAACGATTGATCTCTTAGTTCTTACTTTTCAAAGCGACCGAACTGGGTCGTAAAATTTTCCCCGTTCGACCACCCAAGATCTAAAAGGGGGAAAGGAAAAAAGTCTGTTGCATTTTTGAAGGGAATCGCAAAATAAGAGTTAAACGCTTTCGGAATAACTTTTCAGGAGGAAGTTGTCAAGTTAGAGGGTTAACTCTTTCCACAGTATTGCATATGACACAACACGTCACGAATAGCTGCTACCCCATTGGACAGGCAGTCAACCAACCCGAGGGAATTGCAAGCAAATCCTTAAACTGTAATCCAGTAAATGCTTTACTAGCTTTGAAAAAAAAGCTATTCTATCTATTTATTATAAAGTATTTAAATCCACTTAAAGGAAATTTCTCATTCGTTATTATTCTTTAGTTTTATAATTCTCTTAATATCTTTATTAAAATGGGCAAGTAATTAAGTTATTCTCAAGTTTTCTAAATCACCAGACAGAAGATAAAAGCCCTGGTGGGCTAAGTGCTCTATTACCGAAACCCAGCAACACAGTATTACATACAGTAATAAATATGGCGAAATTGTCGAATCGGCTACCTTTCCGCCAAATTTCGAAAAAATTGCCAATTTGGCACTTTTTTGCGTGTTGTGTTTCGGAGTTGCAACCCTACCACAACACGCAACGCCGGAGGGCGAAATTTAAGATGGCGGGAGGAAAATCATTTAAAAATAGTATTTTAAAGGTTTGAAACTGAAAATCGCTGCAAAAATTAGGCATTTAAAAATGGAAATTATTTCCCTTACCTTTAAAAAATGCTGCTTTTTCCGACTTTTGTGATGACGATGAAATTATACCAGTGTACGACTGCATATTTCTGAGAGCACCTTCCAAAACATTTTTATTTTTGCATCACTAACAAAACGGTGCACATATCAATATTACCCATTTCAAACCAAAACCCTTTGCTTACACTCCTAAACACATGATGGGTACCCTCTTTCACATTCGACTGAATTCTGCAGTACCATTCAAAAACCATCATTCACTTTCTTATCCGCTCTTTCTCTCAATTTCATACTTTTTCCACATTTCTGACATTCTTACGATGATCCAATCAAACCTTCTTTCATGCACCATTCTAAAACAGCTTTCTTTCCAAGCACAGGCAAAAGGGCAAAAAAACCTTTCACAATATTAATTGTAATTTTTCATGCATTCAGACTCTCTCTAATAGCATCGCTGGAAATCATGGCAATCTGTGAAAACTTATGTGGAGAAAAAAAGCAATATTACCTGTGAAAATGATTCCATAACGAACGAGCAAATCCATAAAAACAGCTGGTCTAACGGAATTTCCAGAGCAAGAAAACTAACGACCATTTCCTCAATTAAAGACCATTATAAAAAAGCTGCACATGTGCAGAAATTAAGAATTGTTAATTTTTAAAGGAAGAAAAGCTTTCTGCCCATGCGCAAGAAATCACCGTTGTAGAATTAAAACTGTAAAAAAAAATTACATATGCACTAAATTGCCGCGATATGGTAGAAAATTGTTAAAATAGAAGAAATGTATTGCGCATGCACGCATTTTTTTTTTGTTTTCCGGTTCTCCTTCAATGGAAAACAAAATTCCAAAGGGTTACCAGATTTGGCACATTTATCGATTTGGCGAGAAAACACTTGGCGCAAGAGGCGGCCGATTCGACAAATCAACCTTAAATATTTTGAAAATTACTTAAGTATATTTTTTGTTTTAATATTTATGTTGTTTTTTACTGAGAATTCAGTTCAGTTCAGTTTAGTACAGTGATACCACTGTAGCAGTGGAGACTTGGCCAAAGCCTTATCCTCCGATAAAATTTGGATTAGTATACGAGTTACGAATAAGTTGTAACGTACAGCCAGTGATTGTACTGTCCATCAGTAGTTTTAATTATCGCCTTCTGCCTCAACTGAAATTGATGAAAGTAGAGTATTGAAAAACTATTAGCTGGAATTTTAGAATCTACTGGTTGATGTCAAAAATTCTTCAACTTTTTGAACATGCTCTATTGTTTTACATTTCGCTATTGAGGAATAAAACCATTCTCCGTGGTTGGAGATAAAATGTTTCAAAATTTCACACTGTAATTTGTATTTGATACAGTTTAATATAAAATGTTCACTAGTTTCTGGTACTTGACAATCTGCACACAAAAGAAAATCTGTTTATTTGAAAAGGAAATATATATCATTTAATGGCAATTTTTTAGCTCGTAACTTATTGATTAAAACTTCTGTATTCCTATTTTTTGCTGCCTGTCTATTCCATTTTTCAAGATGAGAAACATAAAAATAATTTTTATGTCTTTTGCTCTTTTTCCATATTTCTTCGCTTTTATTTTTGTGTTGTTTTTTGAAATGTGTATGTAGGTCTTCCCAAGTAATCCAGGAAATAATATTCCACTGCTCTGGAGAGACTTTAGCTAATTTATCAACTTCTTCATTAGCATCTATTCCTTATTGAGCTGGTACCCAAATGAATGTTGTAGCGAATTATAAACGAAGCAATGTCCATAATTATATCGAAACGAAAGGAGTGTGTATCCGGGCGAATTAGTTAGACAGTCCACAATAATTCCATGAGATAATTTAGGTATAGTAATGTTTAATTAGATACGAATTGCCGCGATGCGGCTTACATTCTACGATACAAGTTACACACACTCTAACGATCTTTACAATTTTAATACAGATGTGAGCACACCAGCGCCCTCGCGTGGTCAGTATTTCGGCACACACCCCACCGGTGAACAGAATGTTCACCCAGTAAATATCGAACCACAATTAATACAAACAATTATTCAAATACAATTCTTACAAAGAAAATACTGATACAATACTACTAATCAAATCTAAATTATACATATTAGAAAGGAAAAAGTAAATCTACATTAAAGTACACAATATAATGAAACTTAAAGATGACAAAGCTTCAATTTACAAACGAACAAATACTAGGATACATACCTCAAGATTTCACAAAAAATAAATTTAACAGAGATTAATTAATAATGTGTAATCTCCTACCATTAATCTGAAAAATATAAACAAATTAGCACAAGTATATTATACAATTTCTAAAGGGTACAGCAATTGAATGGGTTTTTTGAAGAGACCTTTAAAAGTTTTACAAGACAAGATCTAACGTTATCGTCTCACTTTCAATAAATATTTCTTTGATTATTCCAAGTTCCCACAACAATTTTGATTTTACATTTCCTTCAACAAGAACTACGTCATTTAATTTTAAATTCTTATGAACAGATGGTGTTTTAAAATGATTAGCTGTTTTTAACTGGAGCAAATACTGTTCTTTCCAGCGTCTCCAAAGTTGTTTTAAAAGAAGAGTTCGGTAAGTCTTTCTTTTCTTGTACGACTCCTTTGTGGACACCGTAGTGGCGTCGATCAGTTCGATGAAATGTATAGGATATTTAGAGACACCATAACCTAACTCGAGGAAGTGGGCCGGTGTGAGTGGTTCCGGCTCTCCTGGATCATTCTCCACGTATGTCAGTGGTCGATGATTAACGATGACTTCAACTTCTGAAAGTATCGTTGAAAGTTCTTCAAATGTTAGAAGTGCCCTGCCAAGTATTTTACGTAAAGTATCCTTTATAGTTTTAACAAGACGTTCGTAAAATCCACCCCACCAAGGCGCACGTTCAACTATGAACTTCCAGTGAATATCTTTATCTGCGACAAAATTTTGAAATTCACTGTCTTTCAAGATGTTGGCAAAATATGCTAGCTCCCTTTCAGCTGCTTTAAATGTACGTGCATTATCGGAGTATATTACCTTGCAATTACCTCTACGAGCGAGGAATCTCCGTAAAGCAAGTAAAAAACACTTTGTGGACATGTCCGACACAAGTTCTAAGTGTACGGCACGAGTGACTGCACATGTAAACAAAGAAACATAAGACTTGCGAGTCCCTTGATTGTCCTTAACAAGTATTGCACCTGTAAAATCAATTCCTACAATTTGGAAAGGATGAGATTGTGGGTGATTCTATCTCGGGGCAACTGACCACTTAACTGGTCAGCTGGTTTGGCACTGTATTTTTTACAAACGAGACAGATTCGAATCATAGTTTTCACTAACTGACGACCCTTGGGTATCCAATATTTTTTCCGAAGTTGAGTCAAAGTTGCAGATACGCCACAATGACCAATTCGTTCATGTTCCCTAATAACAAGTAATTCTGTAAATTTACAGCGTCGAGGAAGAATAACAGGATGCTTTTCACCAAAGCATAAGTCTGCTTCAAGCAACCGTCGAGTAAGTCGTAATAAATTGTTTTCATCCAAATACGGCACTAAACTCTTTATTTCAGAGCTAGATCGAAGTTGTTCGTTTTGTTTTAAGGCTAATATCTCAGCTGAATAAAATTCGGATTGAACACATTTAAGCCAAAAATATTCAGCATTTTGTATTTCATCTGCAGTAATGTAGATGTCCATCGATTTGTAAATGTTTCTAGCATTGTTCACGAATCGGAAAACCCAAGCAATCGTTTTCAAAAGTTTTTTAAGGCTGCTGAATCGATTTATGTCAACAAGAGCTTCCCTCTGTTGAGTAACTACCACATGCACACTATAACGATGTTCTAATTCTTCCGAGCAGAGCTCCGAATCTAAAATATCTCGGTGACGATTTGGCCAATGATCGGGTGTTAGTTTAAGCCAAGGTGGGCCATGCCACCACAGCTCATTCTGTGCTAACTTGATGGCAAATGTACCACGCGAAAGGAGATCAGCAGGGTTGTCCTTTCCTGGACAGTGTCCCCACTGCATCGGATCAGAGAGCAATTGTATCTCTTGAACACGATTTTTAATGTATGGTTTGAACGCTGAAGAATCGCCGCGTATCCAGTAGTACGAAATGAGAGAATCGGTCCAATAATATATATTAGCATCAAATTTGAGACAAGATGACACCTGTTTGGCCAACCTAGCTGACAATAAGGCTGCTGTCAGTTCAAGACGAGGAAGCGTCAATGATTTCAAAGGTGCCACACGACTTTTTGAACAAATGAAACTAGTTTCGATTTCGTTATTACAAGTAACAAATCGCAAGTATAATATTGTTCCATAAGCCGATTTACTCGCGTCTGAAAAACAATGTATTTCACACTTAGATATTTCTTGATCTATGTTACCTAAATAGAACCGTGGTATCTTTATCTCAGTCAAGCCCTCAGCTTCGCTACTCCACTGCTGCCACTTGTGTCGTAGCTTTGGGGGAAGTTCAGAGTCCCATTCTACTCCTAGAGTCCAAAGTTCCTGAAGTAGACATTTCAATTTGATAACGAATGGGCCAAGAATTCCAATGGGGTCGAAGATGCGACCAACCATACTCAGAATAAATCTTTTCGATTCTCCTCTACGTGACATAAACTTCAATAGATCCTTTGTGGATCGAAATAAATTAAATCATTTTCTGGATCCCAAGCAAGTCCTAAAACCTTAGTTGGAGGTCTAAGATCAATAGCACTAGTTTCAGAGGATTCCGTTTTGACACCTTCTTGCTGCCATAACAAATTAAGTTGTTTCGAATTACTTCGTCATTTGCGCAATAACATGCCTGCGTCACTGAATATTTGCAAGCACTCCAAGGTAGTACATAGAGCGTCCGGAACATCATTCTGACTGCAAATGAGGTCATCAACATAAATGGAACTATTTAGCAACTCTCAAATGTATGAGGATATTGCTCTCTGTGCTTCTTAAAATGATGTTTTAAAGTTGCTGCGAGAAGGTATGGGCTAGGTCGAAGTCCAAAAAGAACTCTCGGGAAATTCAAAACGTATGGCTCGTTATTCAAATTATCAGTCCAGAAGAAATGTGTAAAATCTCGATCACAGAAATCTAATTCAATTTGAAGAAAAGCCGATTTTACATCAGCTGTAAATGCTACAGGACTTTTTCGAAAACATAAAAGCAGTTCTAAAATGTTGGGATGCAAATTTGGTCCCGTATATAAACTTTGGTTTAACGATGACTGTCCATTTTCGTGTGCTGAACCATCAAATACTATTCGAATACGACTTGTGGTTTTGTCGCTACGTATCACTGCATGATGGGGTAGGTAAAATCCCTGACTATCCAATAAAGAATCACAAGAAGTACGCTCAACAATACCTTCCCTAACATAGTCATCAATTACATCCTTATACTCGCAGAACAACTCGTGATCACATTTAAACCTACGAACCAACCCCTCAAAACGCTTACGTGCGACAGTTTTATTATTTTGTAAGGCCTCTCTCATACCTGGTTTCCATGGCAAATTTACACGATATCGACCATCTCCGAAATTAACTGATTTATCAAACTCACTAAGTATCTCTTCATCCCCATTACCTAAAGTCACTGAACCCTTGTCAAGTATTCCTAAACTTTCTATCTCCCAAAATCTCCTTAGCTCAGTCGAAATTGAATCCTCTTCATTGTGAACCAAATGTACCCCAGAGTACAATCACTCCGCTCATCACACTTTCCCTGAAGAGACCATCCTAGCCTAGTCTGGATAGCAACCAATGATGAATCTAATCTTTTTATCCGATGTGTTAAAGACCAATAAAAATCGGAACCTATTAACAATGAAATTTCACAATTCTCAGAAGATTCATTACAACTGAATATTAGCTTAAACCCTTTCGACTCCATTTCTGCCCACGCATCTGGATTAGGTAGGCTAAGTGTTGCCTTTGAAATTTCCTCAATTTCCAATGCCTCAATCACAGTCTCTTCTCCGCTCAATACATTCCTTAGCCTAACCTCGACCTAACTACAAGTTTGTTTTTTAGGAGTTTTACAACCGAACGAAAAAATATTTAGCCTTTCCGAACCCAATATTTTCAACCCCAACCTCCGAGACACATTTTTTTGATGAACGACTTCTCACTTCCATTATCAAAAAGGCAAAATATCTTATCCGATGAAGAACGACCTATAATTTCGGCCTTCACACATTGCAATAAAACTCCACCTCTGTTATGAAAAACAGAATTTGAAGACGTAGTTTTAACGTCAACATTCTTTTCCTCCAAATCCAAATGCGAATTTTGCTTAGATTTTTCTAACTTAAAACAAATAACACGTGCATGTCGACCTTTACAATACGAACAAACCTCTTTCTTGCACTTTTTAACATAACAACCAGTGTTGCAACAAATGAAACATCTCCCTTCTTGAATTAATTTAGCTCTTTTTTTCTGAACGCATAAATTCTCACACAAATCAGACATATGAGTATTCTCGATGCAAAATAAGCAATTCGAAGATGCAGCCGTGAGCAATTCGTTTGCAGAGGAAAACGATTTATGAGATGGGTGGAATCGAGAATGACCTTGAACCCTTCGAGTTGACTGTGGATAGCTATGAGACGTTCTTTCGAAATACTTAGTATTGGAATAGGAATTTTTATTTTTCAATTCTAGGTCATGCGGTTTTACTAGAAATTCTGTGCGTTCGCGACTTTCTACTTCGCTTCGCAAATATGCAATTAAATCAGTGATTTGTGATTGTGTTTCATTATGTTTTTTATTATATTCTAATGCTAAATCAGGGGGAATAGCTTTCATAACTATCGGAAACAATAGACAACTATAGGAATCGGGAGAGATTTCAAGAGATTCAAGTCCCCTTATATTAATTTCTAACTGATGATATAAATTTCTTAACGCAATAACATCAAACGATTTACGGACAGGGGGTCAGATTTAACAAGCGATTCATATGAAAGTCAACAATAAGTTCTTTACGTCTGAACCGATTTTCTAAAATTTTAATTGCTTTTGCATAATTTTCCGATGTTAGAGTTAAGCCTCGTATAGCCAATTCTGCATCAGATGTGACAACCGATTTCAAATAGGAAAATTTGTCCACATCATTTAAACTCGAATTTTCATGTACTGCGGATTTAAATCTAGCCCAAAAACTGGGAAAACTACTGATATCCTTGCCCGAAAAAGATTCTAATGTGAGTTTAGGTAAACGCGGTTGATTTGTTAAAATAGAACTAACTGTACTATTTAAAGGAAGTGTTATGTTTTGTGGTTGATTTTCCACCGAATTTTGAATAGCAGTGTTCGAAACTGATTCTACATAACGTTCAGCACGGATTTTCCAAATTATAAATTTATCTCGATATTCTTCGCGAGTTACGATTTCTTCTTCTAGACTCTCAATATCTATTAAATTCTCAATTTCTTTATCGAGTGTACTCAGCTCTTCAAATTTAGAAATTAATTGCATATATATCTCATGTACTGTTGTTTTATCAGCTGTATTGCATATTTCGGATTCTAATTTATTAATTTGTTTTGTCACGAGGGATCTCGAAACACAGATCAAGTCTTTTTCGTTCTTTCTAATATAGCCTTATTTGCTGCATCCATTTTAAACCAAAACACTATAATTGTAAACAAATATACAAATGACAACACCAATTCTGAATGCAACTTAGTACAACTTTCAAACAAAATTCAGCTTAACAATATGCATACAAATAAACAAAACTATACCAGAGCAATCTTCCAAATACCGACAGTTACGAATAAACCAAAATCAGAAATGATGAGAAATAAGCTTAACTAGACAAATACCGAATTCAAAGTTAGACAAAACGAAAGTACTCACTCCCCATCACGCAGCGAATGACCTTCCCGGCCGATGCACCATGTAGCGAATTATAAACGAAGCAATGTCCATAGTTATATCGAAACGAAAGGAGTGTGTATCCGGGCGAATTAGTTAGACAGTCCACAATAATTCCATGAGATAATTTAGGTATAGTAATGTTTAATTAGATACGATTTGCTGCGATGCGGCTTACATTCTACGATACAAGTTACACACACACACTCTAACGATCTTTACAATTTTAATACAGATGTGCGCACACCAGCGCCCTCGCGTGGTCAGTATTTCGGCACAAATGTAATTGATTGAGCTGTTTGGAGACCCTCATGTAAAGTTGAACTTAAATTTAATATTATCGTATTAGATCTTCCATTAATATTTTGGATACTTTTTACAACTGATAAGCTGTCCGTTAAGATGACATAGTTTTCTGTTTCAGTAACCCAATTTTTTAACGCAGTCCATTTGGCTATAGCTTTAGCTGTGAAAATTGAAATCATTTCTTTCAGTATGAAATTTTGTCGAACTTTTTTCTTGGGGATCAAAATTCCAATTGATGTTTGATTAGTATTTTTTGTACCATCTGTTGCTATTATGATATTGTTATTAAAGTTTGACTGACAGTAATCATTAAACATATTTTGTACTATGGTATCAGGAAGATCCTTGTTTTGAAATGGTAGTTCATGAGTATAGATGTTTATTTTGCGATTTTCATAGATTGGAGGAGGAGGGATCCATTGAAGAATATCCACTTTAGAGATACACAGTTCTTGGAGCAGTTTGATAGTCTTTTGAAAAATACTGATATCTTTTTCTCTATGCTTATAAAAAATGTTATTTATATCCCAAAATAATCTTCCATCCGGTGACCAGCTTTTAATGCAATTTGTTTAGTTATAAATTTTTGGCAAAGAAAATTATGACGATTATACTTCCATTCATAGACTCTGCTCGTAATAAATCTAACGGTGTGTTTCTAGGGAGACCTAGGGCTAAACGTAAGATAGCATTGTAAATCGGTTCTAGTTTATGTCTGTTGCTATTGCTAGAAAAGGAAAAAGGTTGACTTCCATAGTCAAAGATAGAACGGATTGTGACATTAATAATATTTAAAAGATGATCAGATCTTGTTCCTATTTTCGGAGAAGATAAGGCTTTAATGGTATTTAAATCTTTTCTGACGTAGGTAATTAATATGGTTTTCCCAGGTGATATTGGGGTCGAAGATTATACCCAGGATTTTAAGACTCTTCACTTCGGGAATAGACTTGTCGTGTATTTTAAGTAATGGAGGTATTGTGCTTATTTTTCTGGAAAAGTTGATAAGATTGCTTTTTTCTGGAGAGGTGGACAATTTCCATTTTTTACACCAGACTGAATTTTTATTTAAAGATTCTTGCATTTCGCCTATTGTTTTATTCCAATTTGTACCCCTATTGTATAAGAATATGTTGTCTGCATAAACCAGAAGATGGCTGTCATGTTGAATTTCAAAAATATCTGCCATATAAATCATAAAAAGGAAAGGGCTTAAGATACAACCCTGGGGTACACCATAATTATTTTTAACAATTTTTGAAAAATTGTTTCTCCATTTAAGTTGAATTTTTCTCTGATGTAAGAAGTTTTGTATCCATCGTAGCAATCTACTAGAGTATCCAACTTTGTTTAATTTAGAAACAAGACCACTTGGCCACACTGAGTCATATGCTGTTTTAATATCTAACGCTACCAAAATAAAATATTCCTTGCGTTCTCTAGCCAATATAATGTCATGTTGTTATTGAAGTAATGTATCAATGCTGTTTCTGTGAGGGTAAAAACCATGATGATTAACAGGAGAAATTTTGTTTTGAAAACTGAAATCTAGCATTCTATGTAGAATCATTCTTTCTAATAATTTGGCAATTACTGAAGTAAGAGAAATAGGAGTTTTCTTCTTTTTGCTTTTAAATGTTCGCATGCTGCGGTCCACCATGGAGCTCTTGAACTGATCTGTTCTTTTTTTCTGATTCTTGAGATATGATTTGAGCTTTTTTTAATTTCTTCTATAATATCTATAGTTGTGTTTTCATTTAAATTTTGTTAAATAATATTGATAAATTTGTTCCAATTTGTTTTTTGTTTAAAATTATTAGTTGCTGAGCTGTTTGCTCTTTTACTGAGAATAAATTTTACAGGTTTTGCATAGTTACAGTTTCAGATTTTGAAGGAATATGGAACAACAAAGGCTATTATCTCCATGCAATGAATGTATAGTGTATGTAAATAGAATGGGTTATAAAAGTACCCGTCTCCAGGTGGAAACATCCCCTCCTACCAGGGTATTTTTGAGTTATTTGGCTTTAGCTTAACCTTAGCCCAGTACTGCATAAAATAAGTTAAGTGCTTTGAGAATGAAAATGATTTATGTGCTTTAAGAATAAAATGACGAGAGAACTACATTAAAACATGAGAAGTAGTGATAAAATTCAAAAATAAAAGATAATTGGATTTGAAGTTGTGATGATCTGCTTCGAACACTGTGATCTTCGACGAGTGAATGGGCTACGGTAGCCCAATGGTCAAGGTATCGGATCATGGCAGGCATGTCATGAATTCGAGCCCAGTACCGCTAAGGACCCGCCGTGTAACGGAGCGATGCACGTTAAATCATTCCAGAGCTAAAACGTCCTCCCATTGGTGTGGTAGTTAGGAGAGGGGGACAGCTCAGGTGTCGTCCACATTACTTGACCATGGTTCAAAATTACGTGGTCCATCGCCAAAAGCCCCCGTGTAGCTGAATAATGCGACGTTAATGCTCCCTCACTCGACGAGTGAATATTAATGTCACATTGTTTAGCTACGAAATGTGGCTTTTGAATCATATTTAAGTGACGAAGACGACATCTGAGCTAGTACCATTCTCCTAACTACCACACCAACGGAAGGACGTTTGAGTTATCGGTCGATTTAACGTGCCGAAATCATTTGTATCTGAGGCTGACGATTTTCCGCCACCAAATCTTCTTTTCGTGTCAAAGGTTGATCGCCAAGGCGTATCTTGCGAGGAACCGGTTTGTAGTAACCATCAGCGATATGATTCCCCTTACGGAAAAATTGTACGCAGATTCCTGATATTCAGCTTTTTTTGGAACAGTGATATTTTCTGAAAATAATGACAGTGTAGTTTTTTTCGAATTCCCATTAAATTTTTTTTATATTTCAAAATAAGAAAAAAAACATTGTTAAAATGTGTCAACTAAGTTGGTACCCTTTGAACATTTTTTTATTTATGTATTTAAAAATTATATTTTAGCATTTCATATAATGTTTCTATTTAAAAAAATGATACGAGATGAAATTTTTCACATATTATTCACACAATTTTTAAAATTTAAATTTTTTTGAAGAAAATTTGGAAACTTTTGAAATTTTTCTTTTGTAACTATTAACTTTTTGGCCTGAAATTTTTTTGTAGTATTCTTAAGGATATTCTAAACAACGTTAAGGATCGATTTTACAATAACTTAGTTTTGGAGAAAAAAAATGTTGTTATTCATGCCAAAATTCAACAAAAAAGCCAATATCTCCTACATTATAATTTTTTTAAGAAAAAGTATTCAGTTTACTTCAAAATGGATCTCCAATTTTGTTATATGCTTTATATATGACTCACAGGAAAAAAAGAAAGTTATTGGTAAATAACTGTGGAAGCAGTAACATTTTGAATGCTCTACTGTATCGAAAAACACAAACTGAGCAATCTACTTTAAAGTTTATAATTCTGAAAAAATAATTATAATAAGCTTAAAATACTACTTTAAGATGTTAGTTATATATTTTTATTCAAAATATTTGCATTTTCATATTTTTTCAACGCATAGATTTTTATAAATAATCAATTTTTAGAGAGTATTAATTGTACAAGAAAATTCAAGATAAATGTTAAAAAATATTTTTTCTGTCATGACAGAAATTTTAGTTTTTTTCTTTAATTAATATTAAAGTATTATATTTGTATGAAAAATATATGAGGAATAATAACTGAAATTATTAATATAAAATGCCTTAATTCAAAAATTTTACATGCACACATTTCACAAAGAAAAAAAATTACATTATTGTGATGCCTTGGTAATATGCTTTGTATATTACACTTTCTTTTTCTATAGTTATTATTCCTCTTTTTAAAATAGATTTTTTTTAATCAAAACGCTTTGTTTACCTTTTTTTTCTAATAGAGGGTGTGGTCGAATTCTCAAAATTTGTTAATTTACATTTTTCAAATGAAGTGTTATATCCAACTTCTAACTTTCCTACATGCAAAAATGATATATCAATCGAAAGATAATAATACAAAGAATAAGATTAGAAAAATAAAAAAAAATGATGGTTCACAGTCATGTTTGAGGTACTAAGCCCTCTTAAATTTCAAGGTGTTTTTTTTTCAAAATTGAGAATTCTTATAATTTTAAATTGACATTCTACTTTGCAAACAACAACATTCAGTTGAAACCGAATGGCTTCCAATGCTACTTCCGGTGTAATGTTAATCTATGGCAGGTATGGCGAACCAGTGGTACGCGTGTCGGTGACGGTACGTGACATAATATTTTAGGCACGCCACCGATCAAAACCGTTTGCATTTTAACTCAAAATATCAAATTTCACAATTTAACACGAACAAACTAGAGTGATCGGTCGTGTGCGAAGTGGGAACACACGCGTTTGTTATTGTCTTACAATTCTAACATAAGTTGCTGGTCATCTACTCTGCAACAGAAGTTATATATACCGGGTGGACAAAAAGTCCGTAAAAATTTTAAAAATTCATAAAATCCGGAGAAATGAACGAAAAAAAATTGTTTACAGGATCAGCATTAGTATGTCACGGGATTTTTTTTAAGCTAGAGAAAATATAATTCGAAAATCATCTGGTAGGTGGCGCTGATGTACGCAAATCAAAGAAACAATGCATAAATAATGAACAGAAAACTTCCACAACTTTATTACTCCAGAATATGTTCCACATGACCACCACCACAGGGGAGAAGACATTCCAGACGAGTGACAAATCCAGCAACGGCAGAGTGCAACATGTCCGGATGTATGGAGGATACTTCTCTGAGGATCGCATCTTTCAGTTCCGACAGACTTGATGGACCAGATAGATACACACGAGATTTCAAATATCCCCACAACCAGAAGTCTGCTGGTGTTAAATATGGAGACCGAGGAGGCCATGGGTACCTTCAGCGCCTGCTAACGATTCTGTCTTTCCCAAACGTCTGTATCAGGAATGCCTTAATCGGGTTAGCAGTGTGACTGGTTGCTCCATCCTGCATGAACGTGACATTCGAAATCTGACCTCGTTGAATTAAACCTGGCACGACAGTCTCCCGCAGAAGCTTAAGATAACGCTGAGCATTTACCGTTTCCGTTATCCATCCATTTACTGGGCACTGCGTTTCAAAGAAGGGTCCTATGATAAATGAACCCGTGAAACCACACCATGCTGTCACTTTTGGGGAATGCAATGGCTTGTGTGTGTATTCACGTGGATTAGAGGTTGCCCCAATGCGACAGTTATGGTTGTTAACCGACACCATGAAGCGAGAAATGAGCTTCATCTGTCCACAAGATGTTAAAAACCAGGTGGGACCCTGTTCCATTTTAGAGAAGGCCCACTTCGCAAATGCTTCCCTCTGTGCGGTATCTGCTGGCAAAAGTTCTTGGCATGATTGCAATTTGTATGAGTACACCTGGAGGATTCGACGAAGAATATTGCGGACAGATGATGGTGGTAAGCCCAATCGTCTGGCAGCTTCACGAGCACTGCTGGTACCTGAAGCTGCTTCGGGCGCAATCGCTTCCATTTCGACAGCAATGCAGGGTGCACGTGCTTCTTTCAAGCATGGTCGTCCGGCTCGTGCTCGATCCTCCAACTTTCCAGTTTCCTCAAAACATTTAACAAGCTTTAAGAGACCTGCAGGTGTTAAAGGGCCTTTTCTACTCTTCACATTTTTCTGAACTCGGAATTAACGCAAGGCAATGGTCGCTGATTCCTCGTTCATGTAAAATAACTTCACCAGCAAAGTTTTATCCGGCGCACTGAGCATCCTTGTTCACATTCACTGTTTGTAATGGTGAAATGAATGTGGATTCATTGAGAGCAAAGATTTTTATAGCCGTCTAATTTACATATTTCCACCACAGACGCTTGTAACAGCACCACCTACCGGATGATTTTCGAATTATTTTTTTTTCTAGCTTAAAAAAAATCCCGTGGCATACTAATGCTGATCCTGCAAACAGTTTTTTTTCGTTCATTTCTCCGGATTTTATGAATTTTTAAAGTTTTTACGGACTTTTTGCCCACCCGGTATATGCAAATGTTAATTTAACTTAAACTAACTTTTAAGTTACACTTATTTTAATTTAAATTGCACGTATAACTAAAACGTTTAAAACAATATAGTGCAAAATTTAATTTTTCTTAATAAATACAGTGTTGAGTTTTTAATGATTTATTTTATTTCCCAATAATCACAAGTCAAAATTATTTGATGACACTTCTGTACCTCATTAAACATTCCTTAAAAAAGTGACACGTTGATCCATAAAGGTTAGCCAAATCTGATCTATGGAAAAACATCGAGTATAGAGTTCTTCTCTCTATCACAGGTAATGGCCCTAAGAATGGAACTACATAATAACACCGTACTTTCCCCCCTGGTTCTTGCTTTAGGTCCTTTTGCGCAACAAGCATAGAAATTCTTACACCAATATTCTGTATCAGTACAAATTTTATTGTAGTAAAATATCTTTAATAAATCAAAGTTTTTCTGATACTGAAATGTTCTACATCAAGGCTATTACGACCTTCTTTAGAGCGTCTGGAACTTGCTTGTTCGGAGGATCATCATCATCCATTTCAGGTACAGAACTCAGTCGCGAATATGTAGATAATCCCATACTGTCCATTAACTATGCGTCGGTGGTAGATGTTTCTTCTCAAATTGATCCAGTGGAAAAGCTCGATTTCCATAGCAATTTTGACTCGATATCTTGATCCTTTCCACTTGAGACTTTAAAATTCTCTTAGAAATCATGAGTCTAAGATTGTCGCGTTGTGGCTAATGCCCCTTGTCTGACGTAGTAAGATCGATGCCCACGAAATTCATCGTGGCAAGGGACTAGAAGTACGTCTGTCGTTGGCCTTGTGCACCATACAGGAGACAGTACGAATTAGCTCGGCAAAATTCCCCGAAGGGATGATAGATGGCGACACCATCTATATCCACCTCCACAATTTAGACTTAAGACAAATATCGCCATATTTTTCTGTTTTCAAACAGTGTATGCAGGTCTCAGGGTATGGTCTTGATAAAGCGATTGTATCTCTACGATATTATACTTGAGAAATCAAACTTTTAAAGCATCTGAATCAATCTTGCTACTTACCCTTCATTTTTTTAAATCATGTTAGATAAGTGATGGCAGATCGTAAAATATATTTCCGGCTAGGTAGAAAGGGATGGAAATGATTTAGAAAATCAAAACTCTTTTCGAGCACAGTAATTACTTTTGGGGTTTTCTTAGGCTTTTGATAAGAGGTAATTACTTGTTCAACGTGACTAGACTTGAGACAGCACAGTTTCAAATCCTTCCCTACTTGCATAAATATAGATAATATATAGCTTCTCAAGATGAGGATATGTAAAAACATGAGGCGAAGTAATAGCATCTTTTAAAGAATTGAATGAAACTTCACATTCATCAGTCCAAACGGATTCTTGTTTGACTCTGTTAATGTACTGGGTGTCCATAATTAAACTTGAAATCGAGCAGTCTGTAGCAAAAACTATGCAGTGGAATTGTATGAAAATTACGTAATGGTAGAATGAAATTATGCGAATTTTGTCGGGGAAAAACAATGAATTTTAACACCACCACCAGATGGCGCTCTGCAATGTAAACTATTAACATATGCAAATGTCGTCACCATAGTAATCCTGTGTTTGCGCAGTTGAGAACCGAAGTCATGCTCGTTTCCAAGTCAAGGAAGATGACATTGACTCTCCAAGAACGTCCTTTACTGGTGAAATTGTTTTACCAAAACGGATACTCTACTACCGAAGCTTTGCGGAAATTTCGGTCATTGAAGCAATTACGAAAAAGTCCACTGAGTAGTCAAGGACTAACAAACATGATTAGGAAATTTGAAGCAACATCCGTAATCAACGTCCGCCACCGGTCAGTAATACGCTTCATTATTAGAGCACTCCGTTATTCCGGTACTTCAGGCAAGGCGATGTTATACAACCACAGTGTTCGTGCCGGATGGTGCTCTTCCACAAAACACTCGTTGTGTGAAACAAATGCTCCACCACCATTTCGTTGATGACAGAATCATCAGTCGGGATTTTCCTACAGCTTGGCCTCCTAGATCCCCCGACTCGAATCCTTGGGATTTTGGGCTGTGGGGATACCTTAAGGCCACGGTCTACCATGACCCAATCACATCTCTATTCGACCTTAAAGAAAGCATAGAATGCCATGTGCGTTACATTCCCAAGTTCATGCTGCCTTCAACAATCGAACACGCGACTTTACGCTTCCAGAGGGTAACAGACAATGGTGGACAGTATATCCGGGCATGCTTTTTAATATCTTGTACATTATTTATATGTTCTCAATAAAGCTATGATATGCCACCTATAGGGGTGGTTTTTGAAAAATTGGTTTTTTTCCCCCTAGATCTCTGCCATTACCTAATTTTCATGCAATTCCGCTGTTTCCGGACTGATCGCAAATTTCAAGTTCAACTATGGACACGCGGTATATAAAGATCGCGCCACTGCCAAGATATCAATCAGTCCAAGAAGGATTCGAAGATCATGAACATTTTCTGGTTGTAAACATTCTTTCCTTCTGCTGGTTTTCTCAGGAGCAGTTCTAACACAATATACCAAACATAATGAACTTTCCTAAGGTACTTCTGAGGTATTTTTAAATTTGTACTCTGTCTCCAAAACATTTAACAAAAGTCTTTTAAATATTCTGCAAATGCGCAACCAACGATGATTAAGTATTCCGGATATACCAAGCACATGTTTCGATCGAAAGTCCTTGAAAAACAATTTTGATGAACCACTGAGAAAATGGCAAACACTACATAATCCAAACGCATGACATTTAACTCTCAAAGTCACTATTCCATGACAAAGGTTATCTTTCCTCAGTCCCCCGGATGAATTTCTATTATTAAAAACCTCTCTTCTAAAAAAAAAGTCAAGAGTAGAATACCATTCACTTCCACTAAGAGCCTCGAGAAACTCAATAATTCTTGTCAAGGAACAGTTATCTTTGTAACATTATTTAATCTTTTATAGTCAACACAAAACCGCCCAGAGCCACGATTCATTGATATCATTTTTTGCATGGCGTTTATCAGCTCTTACACCTCTTCTCTCTTCGATATAGGTTATTTTATCGTTCGAAAATTTCCTGTATTTATCTTATGTCAAATAAGGTTTCTTCGGCACCTTCAGAACATAAAGATAAGTTTTTTTTATCATCCCGCTGTCATTTTCTTAATACTGGAATATCCTTTATGATGTTTACGTAATCTACACTCTATAGCAAAAAACGACGCACCAAGAACGAGTTGTCCCATAGAGACAAAAATTGGTGGGTAGAACGATTATGTAGAGAACAGAAAATGATTAAAATTTCAGAAAAATTGAATGATTTACTTTCGAGTTAGAAAGTAACGAGCTTCATAAGTTGTTCATTCACTTCTAGCCTGGATGCAAGCTGCCACACGACGTGGCATAGAGTGATAAAGCACCTTTATGGTCTCCCGCGGTATTTCTTGCCAAATTTGCCCCAATTGTCGGGTCAGGTCATCAACATTCCATGGTAGTTGCAGTCGCCTTCTTATCATACCCCAGACATGCTCGATTGGTGAGAGATCTGGCGAAATGGCTGGCCAAGGAAGAGTTTGAAAAACTGTAAGGCAGTTCATAGCAACACGTGACGTATGTGGTAGGGCATTATCTTGCTGAAAAATAAGTCCAGGGTACTTCAGAAGGAACGGTATCAAAACAATTCTCAGAATGTCGTCGACGTACCACTGTGCTGTAAGTGTGACTCTAATGACATTTACAAGGTGCAGCTGTCAAAAGAAATGGCACCTCAGACCATAACTCCTGTTTAAGGGCATGTGTGGTGTGCAATAGTGAAAGCAGGATCAGCGACACGTCTTCAATGATCGTCAAGGCACAGTTGGAAACGGGATTAATCACTAAGCACTACATGCTCCAAGTTAGCATGATTCTAACCTGATCGAGCCAAGCACCACTGTAATCTGGCTCGACAGTGTGTAGGCGTGATTGGCACTTAACGTAGCGGTCGTTACGAGTGTAAATTTCACTCTATCAGCAGTCTGTGACTAGTCATGATGGACACTCGCGTGAGGGTCGCACGTCTGATGATTGATTACGATGAATCAGGGGCTGTGACAGCTGATCTGACAATCAATCTGACCTTCCCATCAGCTGTAGTCCTAGGTCGGCCACTACCATCATGACGCTGAAATCTGTCATTGTCCATCTATTCTTGCCAGCATATTCAAATGGCCTCATCGCTTCGACCCATATGACGAGCGATTCTGCGATTTCCCCAACCTCCCTCTTTCAGTCCAATGATACGACCTCTTTCAAACTCTGATAGTTGCTCGTAATGAGCTCGAATCCTGCTGCGAGGCTTTTTTCAGTTGTTGAAAGGTATCCTAAATCGCAATGCAACAGAAATTTTGAACGTCAGGTTGAGAATCGCTTCTTATACACGTACCCTTCATACTGAAGCATGGAGATGGAGGGGCTCTTGTTCCACATAAATTGATGAGATTAAATTCCCCATTTTTTCATTTACAAACTATTATACGCCCATCGGAAATAAAAATGTTGAATTTTCTGTCATCCCTATCAATTTGCTGTTCATGTTGAATTTTCTGAAACTTAATCCCAAGAATCTAGTTAGATCAGTGAGCCATGAAGGTGGAAGTCTTCTTACGTGGGGGTGTAAATCGGCTTCAGGATTAAGTAATTTGGTATTTTTTGATAATATTGTGAATTATGAACTCTATTTAAATATTTTAAAGAAAAATTTTAAATTATCCGCCCAAAATTTGGATACTGGAAACGACTTCATTTTTTAACAGGATAATGACCCCAAGCGCACTGCTCTCAAAGTAGGCCGCTGGTGTCTCTACAACTGTCCCTAAATTATGAAAATACCTCCTCGACCACTTTATTTAACCCAGTAGAACATATTTTGGGAGATCTTGATTTAAAAAAAAAAGAAAACATGACAAATAAACACAAAATGTGGAGTAAAAACAATCACAGAAGAATTGAGAAAAATCAAAGCAGAAATTACAAAAAAATTTATTACATCCATACCAAGACGTTTAAAAGTTTTGTGGACACTAAAAGATATCCTACTAAGTACTAAATTATGAAAGAAATACAATATTTAAAGCTATGTTGATATTTTTCTAAAGTGTAGGTAGACTTTTGTGACGTAACTTTTTAATAGCTTTTTGATTATTAATTTTTTAAAATAATAGTTATACTATTTTTTAAAAATTAATTACGTCATTCCATTAAGAACAAGTAGTGGATATCATAAAAAAATTACAATTCCGAAAGACTAATTTTTATTAGTAGAAAACATTACAATTTATACGAAATTGCATGTGTACGAACACTTTTGTGATCCACTGTAGGTATTGCATGAAATAATTAGATCAGTCAGTTAAAGCATATAAAATTACTAGCTGCATGGCCTAGCGTTGCACGGGTTTTCTCTACTTTTATGAATCTTCCTTTCACAAAAAAAATCAGCACTTCCCTTGTTTTTTTTCGAAATTACTTTGACTTTTTTGTTTCTTTCCCCTACGGTTAGCCCGGCACTGCACGGGCTTTTACCGAGTGTATAACTTAATTTCCACGTTAATTTCTTATTTCTTTCATGACGCCAGCAACTTTGTGCGGGTGTGTACGCGTACGATGTGTGATTGCTATAATAATGTCATCAAAATTCTCTTTTTCGAAATTTTTCGACTTCTTTTCACTGTCAGATAGGTTTCTTTCCCCTTCCTTTACCCCCTGCGTTGCACAAATATATTTGAATGCATAACATATCGTCATGGAAATTCCCCTTCACTTTCTGTGTTGTGTGTGTATGATTTCTATATTAACGTCATTATAAATCCCCTTTCGAAATTTCTTCCACATCTTTCCATTGTCAGACACACGTTTCTTTTATCTATCTATAGCCTGGCTTAATTACATATAGCTATTGAAATGATTTTTTTTATTGTTTGATTAAACAAAACACTATATATATATATATATATATATATATATATATATATATATATATATATATGGGGAAATGCCTACACATATATGTTTACATTCACTAAAAAGCATTCAAAACAAAAGAATACTGTCTGATAAAAATATTTTAGTACTTCATTATAATCTTATAGTTTTTCATTCCTCTGTGTTTAGTAATCATTTAACCATGTATCTGACGAAAAAAGTATATTATACAAAACTAACAAATTCATTATTTTAACAATAATTATTTTCTTAGAGCTTAAAATAATAAAAGAGGTTTGGTATTTTCATTTACTCAATCAATCGTTACATAACAATTTCCTTCTAAGGTTTTGAAATAAAAAAAATCGATTAAAAATGTTCATTTAGCTGTAAAAGAAAAAAAATCTCGTTTATTGATAAATACTTATTAAATATTTAAAAAAAATTTAAAATAATTAAATCAATTTATAAGATATATATTATTCTTATTATGTTATTTATAAAATATTTTTTCTATAAATAATTATAATAATATTTTTTAAGTATTATATACCAGCTGAAATGACCTTTCTTCAAACGAGTTAAGTTTCAAAAACATAAAATTCCCCTATTATAGCAATTGTAATATTTTTAGAGTGGGTAAAACCCTGTGTAAAGTAGCATAACCAAGATTAAAAATATTTTTAATTAATGTTTAAATTATAAATATTTTAAACTGAGTACAATTTGGCCTCAAATTAAATAATAATTCAACAAAAACAAATATTTCAATGTAAGAGAAAATTAGCATGCTATAAAGTAAACAGAAATGAATGAATGTAAATAGAAATAAAAATTATACCAGAAAATAATAGCAGTAGTAAGTTTTTGCTATTGAACTATGGGTGAAATAACCTGAAATAGATAAACCGAAAAAAAATAATGATAATAAACTGATTAACAAAATAATATAAATAAGAAATATTAGGTCATCAACAGGGAAAAAATTAAATTAGTAATACATGAGAAACAGTGTAATACTGTAATTGTAATTCAATACTAAAAAAATTAAATTATTATGAACTAAAATAAAACATGGATCTAAAATAGGTCCCTGTGGAAATAATCTAAAATCAACAACAGTTACTGAATGATACTAACCATAAAACATGTTGCTAAAAAATTAATTATTCAAACAATACTTTTTCGCAATATTTCTATTAGCAATGTAATTCCATTACAAAAAGCAAACAAATGAGTACATGCAATCATAAATAACTATAGTAATAATTGATATATATATATATATATATACACTCTGTCGCAAAAAAATATATGCACCCAGAAGAAATCAAGCTACAATCACGAAACTCGGCAAGAATGTAGTCTGGTAAGAGATATGCAAATGATTAAAATTTCGAAGCCAATGAGACAAGGCTAAGTGTGCTATGCGCATATTAGTTGCGCAACTGGGAGAGTTTAAAAGCATGAGTACGAGCGCCGTACGGTTATCCAAACGAATCTGATGACTTTGATAGACGATATTGAGACTTAGGATGCCTCTAAGACGTAACCGGCGGCAGTACGAGCAGCTGACGGACTTTGATAGGGGCCGTATAATAGGCATCAGAGAAGCAGGTTGGTCGAATAGACGTATCGGCCGCCACCTCGGTCGGAGCGATATGGTAGTTGTTCGGTGTTGGCAATAGTGGATCACAGAAGGTAGAGTGTACCGTCGCGGAGGGTCAGGACGTCCCAGGAACACAAATGATCCGAGGATCGTGCAATCAGAAGAGTGGCCACTTCGGCACCAACAACGTCGCTAGCATCGATTCAACGCCACTTACCTCCTTCCAGACATCCAGTGCCATCAAGAGAAACCATAAGGAGACGACTGACCGAAGTTGGCTTGAGGAGCCGACGTCCGCTAAGACGCTTACCACTGACCCCACATCATAGGCAGTGTCGACTGGATTTTTGCCGACCTCGGGCAACTTGGAGTGTGACAGACTGGAGACGTGTCATCTTCAGTGAGGAATCCCGATTCAGTCTCAGTGCTGATGACGACCGCACACGTGTCTGGAGGCGCACCGGCCAGCGGTCCGATCCGGCATTTATTGTCGAGCGGCATACAGCAATTTCACAAGGTGTGACAGTGTGGGGAGCAATTTCTTGGGACACACGATCATCTTTAGTGGTCCTTCAAGGCACTTTGACAGCTCACAGATACGTGGACGATATTTTAACGCCGATTGTGCTACCCATGCTATCAAGTCGCCCAGGTGCCATTTATCAACAGGATAATGCTCGTCCACATACTGCGCGACTCTCCCAACAATGTCTTCAAGGATATGACGTCCTACCATGGCCTGCCAGGTCACCAGATCTTTCGCCAATAGAGCATGTCTGGGACGCGCTGGGAAGGCAACTGCAGCCGTCCCGAGATACAGGAGAATTAACTACGCAGATGCAAAGACTATGGCAGGATCTTCCACAGGGGGTCATAAGTGATCTAATTGAATCGATGCCACGCCGAATTCCGGCTTGTATAGCTGCCAGAGGTGGCTTTACTACTTACTGATTTTTAACCTTTTGCAAGCTGTAACCGCTTAATAAAATGATATTTTGTTCTGAATTTTTAATCATTTGTTTATTTTCATATACACTACATGCATACCAAATTTCGTGAATGTAGCTCAATTTCTTCTGGGTGCATATATTTTTTTGCGACAGAGTGTATATATATATATATATATATATAATATTATATGGGCAGTATGATAATGTATAAAATATGTATATGACCTCCAAACAACTATATAAGGAACAGATTATCAGAAGCAACATTAAACCATCAGCTTTCAAAATCACGTCAACACTGAATTTTAAAGAAATCCAAAAGGAGATACGAGAAAAAATTTTCAATGTGCTATTTTTTTCTGCAAACATTTTTTTTGATCACAAATGATATAGTTATATATTGCAAGATTGTCAGAAGCAAAGTTAAATTGTGACAAAAAAAATCAGGTCAACATTGAATTTAAAGGAATCCAAAAGAAAATATGAGAATATTGTGTCAAGGTCCACCTCTCATCATAGTTCAGCAAATAGCATTTTGTTAAAAAAGATTTCCGATTTTGTTCATTTAAAACAAAGATGAGATCTTATCGGTCATAGAGACCAAAAGGCCGAAAACAGTGACGTACAAAAAAAATATGGTTCACAATATTACCAATCTGTCAATAGCAATAAGTTTGAATTTAGTCTCATTTTCTTTCTGTTAAACTGCAAGCAATATTTTTCTACAATGAAGAAAACATTGAATTTGCAGATGAAAGAAGAATAGCAAAAATCTTTATTTTCAATGACAGAAAATATTTCAGCAATGTATTTATATGTAAAAAGGTTCTATACAATGGAAGGTACAATGCATATGTTCATGTACAATTAGCTAAAAACAACATGAATTTTTGTCAGAAGGAACGTTAAACATTGAAGCCAAAAACAGTTTTGAACAACAACAACAAATAAGAATAACAGAAAATCTTATATACCGTAAAATCCGGCGTACAACGCCCACTTTGAGCACAAAAAACTAAATCGAAATTTACGGTTTCAAGAGCTTTAAAAATAAAAAAAGATGAGTATAGAAAAAAATTAAGACTTCTACAAATA
The DNA here is from genome assembly GCA_019973935.1 of Trichonephila clavipes. Classification (NCBI taxonomy): domain Eukaryota; kingdom Metazoa; phylum Arthropoda; class Arachnida; order Araneae; family Nephilidae; genus Trichonephila; species Trichonephila clavipes. The sequence goes on along the minus strand of BMAU01011212.1, from coordinate 645,541 downwards.
TCAAATACTGTTTATTTAAAAGAAATGACACTCCTTATGAACTTTAAAGGGTTGTAATTCTATATAGAGGTATATTTTTTTGTGTTTTTTTTTGGAATATATATAATACCTTGAATAAATGACTTCAAAACATCAGAGCATTGCATATGTACATTTCAGGTTTCTTCGTAAAAAAGAGGGTGTACATTATACAGCGAACATACCAAACATTAAAAAATGCAGCTCAAAAGTATAGGTGAGCATATATGCTGGATTTTATGGTAATCTGATATTTTTCTTTATATTGTTTTTTTAGCATCAAATTGTCAACAAAGTGTTTGATATCGTCCCTTTTTTTTATTCATTTCACCATTGGAATGCAAGTCTAAATAACTGCGCATATTTTTCATGACGTTCAACATTGAACAGCATCTGCTGATGAAGGAAGAAAAGTAATCTTTTTTTTTCCAATCAAAGAAAATGTCATAGAAATGTACATATAATCTTTAAAAATCTATATGAAGAACAGATTGAAAGAAGGAAAGTTAAAACCATAATGCCACACGACAAAAATTGCATTAACTCTGCAAAAGAAAATGCAAAAGTGCAAAAGAAAATTAGATGTAATTCAATACTAAAAAAATTACTTAGTATGAACTAAAACCAAAATCTACCTAAAACGGATAAAACATATCCCGTTGAAATAGTCCAGAACCAATAACAGTACTGAATGAAACAAATAATAAACTGTGTTGCTCAAAAATTAAGTAATGAGACAATACTTTTTTGCAATATTTGTATTAAAAATTATAATTTTATTGCAAAGAGCAAACGAATGAGTACATACAATGATAAATAACTATAATGATAAGTGAAAATATATATAGCATATATAGACAGTATAACATAAAATATGCATATGATCTCCAAGAAACTATGTGAGGAACAGATTATCAGAAGCAACATTAAACCATGATGGCATGAGACGCGTAAAATCACTTCAACGCTGAATTTTAAACAAATCCAGAGGGAAATATGAGAAAATCTTTTCAAGGTGCATCTTTTTCCTGTGCAAACATTTTTTTTATCACAATGCAATGCTGGGCCATACAGCAAGTTATAATATTAATTTAAATTAAAAGGTTATCCAAAACAGAAAAAGTAACCCCTATTTTCGATTAAATTACCGTAAACAGTTTTGAACAACAAAAAACAACATATAACCAAAAATCTTCAATATTTAAAATTGAAAAAGAAATAAAATAAATATAAAAGTAATCTTATACATATAGTAGAAATTATATAACATAATTTCAAACCAAACAGCTACATTAAATAGATAAATTAAGGTCTGATTTTAATGAAAAAGTACCATAAGCAGCTCAGAAGAAAAAAATCAAGAAATTTTATACGTAAATAGAAATTCTAACTTAAATCACACCATTAACAGCCTGTTTATCCCAATTAGTTTGAATTGAGTGTCATTTTCTTTATACATCTTCCTACTTTTTGTTACAATGGAAAAACATGAATTTGCTAATAAAGGAAAAGGGTACTTACGTATTGGCATCACCGCAGCAAAATTTGCACCTTGACATCAAAACAGATTCTTATGTGTTTTATATGAGAACAAAAACAGTTACATTTTGGTGAAATAAGTGGCACTTTGGCTGCGGTTACTCTTATACGTAAGTATCTGGAAAAGCAGTTCCCTTTTTCTTTTTTAATGAAAGGAAATGTTGTTACTTACATTTTATCACACCAATGCCAACATTCAAAATAACTCGCCAATTGATTGATTGAATATTAACGTCGCACTGTTCAGCTACACGAGGGCTTTTGGCGACGGACCACGTAACTTTGAACCATGGTCAAGTGACGTGGACGACACCTGAGCTGGCACCCCCCTCTCCTAACTACCACACCAAACCAACGGGAGGACGTTTCAGCTCTCGACAGATTTAACGTGCATCGCTGCCCTACACGGCGGGTCTTTAGTGATACTGGGCTCGAACTCGTGACAAGGCAAGCCACTGTCCGATACCTATACCACTCGGCTACCGCGGCCCAAAATAACTCGCCAACGCTGATATCGCATATGTTGTTGTGGCAATCATATGCTTTGTTTCATATAATGTCGCCAATTGGTTGCGATAATATGCAAGAAGCGCAATGTCATAGAAAGATTATTTGGTACTTATGGATTATTGCAACAACTGCCAAACTGTATTAATAACTCGTCAAGTTGGCAAACACGATTTCATTTTATGCTATATATTTTATGCTGGGTTTTGTGATATCAACTTCAGATGGATTGTTGTCTAAGTACAACTGTAGATTAATAATACCTCTATTATTCAGTTTTCTAAGAACCAAAAACCAGACTTCCTTAGAACTGATAAGTACCACACTATGTACAAATTTTTTGCAAAATCAACACTTTTTTTGTCAACATATAGTTGGTAACCAACATGGAGAAAGCAAAAATTTTTCAGGTGCAACCTAAAGGTTAAAAGAATGCACTCGGGCCTTTTTGATGCTAATAGCAAAGCTATGACGCATCATGAACATAAAATAAAATAGGATAGCGGATGGGGAAGGGGGTATGAAAATATCTTTAGAAGTAGCCAGTACAGTAATTACGTTAGGCCTTGCAAGAAGGGTGTAATGTTCCATTACGCAATCAACGTGTAGTAAAAAAAACGTTAAAATATTTAAGAAATAACCATTAACAAAAATATAACAGATACATGAATTTAATGAGCATTAAAATATAAAACGGCTTAGCAGAAAACAGATTTTATTATTATCTAAAATCACAGCTACGTTTAAACACAAAATATACGATACCCGAACACACATATAAAAAAAAATAAAGCAAACTTTGGCATCGCCCACTACATAAGCTTTGTGCATAGTGGCAAAAATTTATAACATTCTCATTTGTGACAGTCAGCATTAATGAATAAAACAAAGTTTCATCACTTTGGTTTGAAATTCTGGAAAAGGATAAAATGCGCTTAATTAAGAAAACACGATTCACTTCGTTCGACATCGCTTATAAACAAGTGTCTAGAGCTCGCATTCTAAGGCAACAAAAGTTAAATGCAGCTCACACGCTCCTGGCGCCATCTATTCTGAATAGTTAGAGCATATTTTTTCCGTGCATTTAGAGCCTTTTTATCTTTCTATTATTTTTACGTAGGAGTAATCGTTAAAGTATGTCCGTGGATCTTGAATCCCCATTAATAATGTCTTGTTGAAGAAACTTCAAAAAAATTCTCGTGTTACACCTGTAAGAGGGAATACAGCAGTTATAAAACGCTAAAACAGCATGCTAATAGAAAGCATTCTGGACAAGCAAACAATTGAGCGCCAAATATTAGAGACTCAAAGATTTACAAATTTAAGTGTGATCTTTGTACTTATATAAATATAATGATATTTACAATTTTTAATGATATTATGGTTAATTGCCCTTTTTTAATTATTCAAATGTAATTAAAATTTCAGTTTTTTAATTAATGCAACTTGCAATTTACTGATTTTTTAAAAAATATTGCTTTATGTGTTGTGAAAGTTGTATAAAACTTCAAAACTGTGATAAGTTCAAACATTTAGATCAATATATATTGACAAAATTTTTATACACAGAAATATATAATTATACTTAATGGTAAAAAAACTGCTATCAGTTGATCACAAGCCGAAAATTTTTAGTATCATATATATGTATATGGAAAAGGATTTATCATACAAACTGATAATAAGCCACTTACCATTATTGTAAATAAATCTCTATATAATATATTTCTATAAGGTTGCAAAGAAAGTTGTTAAAATTATCAATTTGAAATGGTTTATGTAAAAGGAACTGAAAAGTATTCAGTAGACACACTTTCCAGGGCATATCTTACAGATGAGGTAAATGATGATTCCGATATTTTATATTTTGTTCATACAGTTAAAGAGCTTCCTATGAGTTAACGTAGAATTGCTCAATTTAAAATTACTATTAAGTCAGATCCTGAACTGAATATTGTATATGATTATTGTACAAAAGGTTGGCCTGATCATATTCAAAAAGTTCCTGCTAATGTGATGCAGTACTTTAAATTTTAAAATTTGTTTATTAAATTTGAATTAGTATTCAAAGAGAGACTCTAAAATTGTTGTAACTTCTATTTTAAAAAATGATACTTCATAAATGTCATTTGGATATAGAGAAAAGTAAAAAAAAAAAAAAGGGCAAAAGAGAGATTATGTTTTTACCAGGAATGTCTAAAAGTATTGAGAAAATGGTATCTGAGTGTGAGGTGTGTCATAGAAATTTCAAAAGGCTAATGTTAAAGAACCTCTCTTAGTTCATGAAATTCCCAAAGGATCTTTTGAAAAGATAGAAATTGGTATTATGACATTTATGAAAATGTTAAGTATTTAATTATCATATGTTATTTTTCAAAATGGATAAAAATAGAAAGGCTAAAGAACAAAACTTTAACAGATATTAATAACCCAATCATGCGTGTAACTTTTTCACATGATAATTATATAAAATAAATAGTTTATTTCTATAAAAGGTAAGGTTCTCAGTGAATTTTTTAAGAATTTGACAATTTTTAAGTACATACTTACTTACTTTTTGTTCTAAATTTAGATTCATATAAATCTATTCATAACTATATATATCTAAATAAACAATGAAGTTTGATTAGATTTTATAATAAACTTTTATACGGAAAATATGATATGACATACATAAGTGTGCACTTTTATGATAATTATATCAGAATTTTTGTAAGTTGGAAAAACACCTCGAATAAACTCTAGTTTTTAAGTAACTATTTACTTAAATATTTTTCTAACTTTAGATCAGAAAAATATTATACAGTGATAATTATATATGTGCATTTATGTATAATCATATTTAATTTATAAGGAAAAATGCGGCAAAAGAAATCAAATATTTTATTTTTCATGATCATTTACTAAAAGTGTTTGATATTATTAAGGTGTCCAGTTTTTTACAATGAAAAGGAGGACGCAAACGAAAAATTTAAGAAAAGGTTACAACGTAAATATATGTAACATTATATTAATTCAAATAAAAATAAGCTAATTACACTTGCATTCCTTTTAGTTATTTACTTAAATGAATATTTTCCTATTGAATTTTATTTTTGTCAATATATCATTTTCTAATACATTGGAAATTTTGGAGCAAAAAATATCCTTTATATTGAGCTTCACAGTCAGTGCTACAGTTTAAGTATCAGCATTCAATCTTGATTTCTCACTTGTCCAAAAATCCACCAACTGAAAAAACTTTCAATTTCTGCATTAGTGCCAGGTCAGCACAACGTAAAATCACCAAGAATAACTAAATTATCATTTGGAAAGTGTTCATTTTTGAAATGGTTAAGTATATCCACCCATCTTTTATCAATATCAGCCTGCTGATTTACCAATTGTTCCTATTTATCAGAATTTAAATATACATTCAGTCTTCTAATTTCTTTTAACAGACGATTGTCATCGATTTTAATATCAGACATTTCGTTCAATAAAAACAACACAATTTTCTATACATGCCTAATTTACTTGCGATGAAGTAAAAAATCACCATTGAAAACTGTTATTTCCTGTGATATTTGTTTCAGACCATTCTTCAACATATTGGAGAAACATGTTTGGTTCATCTCTGAATACAGATTAACAGATCAATTTTAAAATATTGAAAAGGAGGACACTTTTGAGGAAGGACAGAACCTATAAAAGGAGGATGATTGGTCATCTCAATATTAGGCTCTCTAATTATATGTATTTTGATTAAAACGAGTTATTCTCAGTAGCTGTTTCTATTTACCAAATATTTCTCTTAAAAACCTTGCATTTAAAGTGATAATTCTTGTTTAGGGATAACCTGCAAACTTTATTATGTCAAAAATAAAAATCTCTGTGACTTGATTTAAAATGATCCAAGGTTAAAAGTGTGTGGGGGGGATATAAAATTACAAATGTTTACATTAATGATGTTCTAAGTTCACGCAATAGACGGCGCCAGGAGCGTGAGTGCTGGGTTCAACTTTTGATGCCTAGTTAGAATGCGAGCTGTAGACACTCGTGCTTATCAACTGTAAACAACAGCGTGTTGCCAATCCAACTAACTAAAAGCCCATTTGTTGAGAAAAAAAAATGGAAAAATCACTTAAAAATTAAATTTTAAAAAATCTAAAGCGAATTTCAAAAAAAAACTCTTCGTAGTGCACAGCATCAGGACATAGAATAATTATGTGCAAAGTTTTATACTTCTGGGTTGCTTAGTTTGGGCGGTAGTAGTGAAATACACGCTTATTTCCTCTTTTATTAATATAGATTGAATTCTACGATTTAACTAGGCATTCTATAAAATAACGATTACTTGATAGTTTAAGTATGAAAGACGACACTGGCGTAAGTTCTTTGAACCTGTTCTAGCTGCTTTGGGAAGAATTTTTCCGATTGGGCGGAATAAAACAATTCTGTACTCTAGATATCAGTTCAGTACATGTCAGTGAGAATTAATTTCCACTGAAGAACTTCCAAATATTGACACAATGCTTCAATCTGTTGCAACAGCTCATAGTAACGGTACTGGACAAGGATTTAAAAAGTGCTCTATAAAAAAAATGTAATACTAAAGTGTGCTTGTTACAAAAAATAATAAGCAGTTTAATCCAAAGTGTCATCACAGCAATCCTCGCTCTAATAAATAACGAAAAGTAAAATAAAGGTATCTCATAACATTTTAATTATTCTCTTAACATTTTTGTTTTAAAAAGTTTACATAATGTTTTTATGAAGCAACAGTTTTTCTTCCCAGCATGTATTTTTGTTAATATTTAAATGTAATCTATTTTTGTAACATATTCTTTTTTACCCTTTTCTGCTTAACTAATAGCAATATAATAAATTATATCTTTACTTTCCCTCATTATTAATCAATTATTGATCCGCAAAAGGGATAAAATTTATTTATCGAGAGATTTTAGCAATTTATGATCAATTAATTTATAAAACATCACTGAAATTCTTTAGTTTTCACTTTAATGGTCTATCCTTAGTTATTTCAAAGAATAACTAGGTAAAGTATGAAATTGCTCATATATTATCTACTTTAACTGACGTCTAGTTATTTTATGAAAAAAAATACCTAGTTATTCTGTAAAAAAAAATAAATAACTGAATGTACACCTTATTGGTAACATATAAACTTATATTCTTTTCCTTGGTACTTTCGTAATTAAACACCATGCCACAGATTTATCCCCAGATAATAACTGCAAACCAGCGAATAATCAACAAAAAATTTATGAATTATGAGCTAAAGGACCCGGACTATTTTTTTAGATATAAAAGTACTCGAAGGTTAATATTGCATTCTGGCTTCGCTAACCTATAAAAAATCTCTTATTTTATCATACGACTTATTTTGAATCGATTTGACACATTTTCTGGTTTAAAATGTGCTTCACGTTTTTCTCCTATACCGTCATGCTGTCTGAAAATGTACTCCACGTTTAGTTTAAACCCTCATTCATTTGGCAAAGACAGCCTGGAAAAATTTTTTTTGGTATACATCTTAACTGCTACCAATTCTTTTCAGCAAACCAGGTACATATCAACAAATAAGGCAACATTTTGCTTATAATATACTGCAACTGGTTAAGTCTAAAAAGAATTTCATCACAATGTTATCATAATACAGAAGCACCTTAATTTTAACTTAAATTTTTTTTAAGAGCTAAAACTTTTTAAAACTAAAATTGCATTATATTGTACTTAATTACTACAAATATTCCAACACTTTTTTCCTAACAAATCAAAATATGTAAATAAAATATTAAACGACCTACCTACAAACATTTCCTTTCCTATAAAGGTTCAAATTTTTAAAATTATTAACAACAGTAAAAAACCACAACACAAGGTATAAGAAGAATAAAAATTTAAGTAATTGATAAACTGATGAGATTTAAATAACTGAAGAGAGAGAGACAGTTTATTTCTTTGATGACAAAGACTTTAAAAAAAAACTTAATTTACCTTTGGGAAATACTAAACTACAAGAACTATTTTAATGATTTGCAATATTCAACAAAAAATTGGATCTCAGTTCTGCTGAATAGTATAATGCAGGACATAATCTAACAGACTTTAATTACATTCCTCTTTGATTTATAAATTTACTTTCACAAAATGCTTTGAAGAAAATTAATGTTTGAAATGCTATTTTCTTTTTACTACACATTGAATTTATTTGGCGACTGACCACGTAATTTTGAACCATGGCCACGTCACTTGACCATGGTTCAAAATTACGTCACCAAAAGCCCTCGTGTAGCTGAACTGTGCGACGTTAATATTCAATCAATCCACCATCTTGAATTTCGCGCTCCGGCGTTGCATGTTGTTGCAACGCCGAAACACAACACGCAAAAACGCGCCATATTGGCGATTTTTCAAAATTTGGCGGAGAAGTGCCGGATTCGGTGAAATTGTCGAATCGGGCGCCTCTCCGCCAAATTTAGAGAAATCGCTAATTTGGCACGTTTTTGCGTGTTGTGTTTCGGAGTTGCAACCCTACCACAACACGCAACGCCGGAGCGCGAAATTCAAGATGGCGGAAGGAAAATCATTAAAAAATAGCATTTTAAAGTTTTGAAACTGGAAATCGCTGCAAAAATCAGGCATTTAAAAATGGAAATAATTTCACTTACCTTTTAAAAATGCTGCTTTTTCCGACATTTATGATGACGATGAGTTTCCCGCTGAAATTATACCAGTGTGCTACTGCATATTTCTGAGAGCACCTTCCAAAACATTTTTATTTTTGCATGACTAACAAAACGGTGCACAAATCCATATTACTCAATTCAAACCAAAACCCTTTCCTTACACTCCTAAACACATGATGGGTATCATCTTTCACACTGGACTGAATTTTGCAGTACCATTCAAAAATCATCATTCACTTTCTTACCCGTTCTTTCTCTCAATTCCATATTTTTTCCACATTTTGGACATACATACGATGATCCAATCAAACCTTCTTTCATGCACCATTCTAAAACAGCTTTCTTTCCAAGCACAGGCAACATGGCACAACAAAACCTTTAACAATAGTAATCGTAATTTTTCATGCATTCATTCAAATTAATCCCAACAGCATCGCTGGACATCATGGTAATCTTTTGAAATTGATGTGGAGAAAGAAATAAAAAATATTACCTGTAAAAAGTAATTCCCAAAACGAAGCCGAACAGCTGACCCAACCGGAGCAAAAGAAATAACCGTTTCCTCATTAACGTAATTTTTAAAGTAATAAACGCTTTCTGCTCATGCGCGAGAAAGACCGTTGAAGAATCTGTTAAGGGGTGTTGGAAACCTAAAATCTTATTTTTTTTACGATTTGAGATTTTTACATTTTCAAATTGTATAGATTTTAACCTTTCTAAAAATACCATACTTTAACCCCTAGGGTATTTAGAAGCCTTAAAACGTATTTTTAAATAATCGTTGAATTTGGGCCACGCACATTTTAATGGCGAAAATTGTAAACAAATTACTTTGTTTTTGCTTAAAAGTGTAACGACTGATATAAACCAAAACATGTATCTTTTATTTTAAACTGAGCCTTTTATTTTTTTTAATTCCTAGCCGATTAGAAGTCTCACTGCTTACATTAAAATCAATTTATATCAAAATGTAAATTTTAATGTGCGATGTACCTTTTCTGAGAAACTACTGTTCACAGGTATGTAAATGTTTTATGAATTATTTATAATGATGAATAATTATGAATTATTTATAATGATATTAATATATACTAAAATGAGCCTTTTGTAAAAAACTCAAAAATTTAATTTTTACAAACTTTTTAAGTAAAAAATGGGTCAAATTTCGCAATGTTTGATAAAATATTTCCTTATTTATTAAAAAATTCAAAATTAGCTAAAAGCTCATTTTAGTATAATGAGAGAGGTGTACTTTAATAGTATGAAAAATTTCAAACATGTACATAAAACAGATTTTGAGAAAAGGTACATCGAAAACAGCCAATTTAACATTGTCAGTATAGAGAGAGAGAGAGGTTTCCAACTCCCCTTAAAATAATAAATAAACGAATTACGAATGGGCTAACTTGCCGCGATATCGTTAAAACTGTTAAAATTAAAGAAATCTACTGCGCATGCGTCAAAAACGTTTATCCTTCACTGGAAAAAAAAAATTCAGAAGGGTTACTAGATTTGGCGAGAAAACACTTAGAACGAGAGGCGCCCCGTTCGACAAATCTACAATTTTTTGTATTGAGTTATTTACAAATATTGACCCAAGAAGTGTACTTAGATCAGTTTTATATTTATCAGTAATTAAGATCATGAAACCAAATATGATTTTAAATATAGACATTTGATTCTGTAGGATATTTACTTTCTAAAAGCAATAGAAATATTCAAAATTTTAATATAATCTTTTTCAATTCTCTATTTACCCTTAAATGAATAACTTGACAAATTGCTGTTCGCAATAATCTACATTAATGCAAAATTCAGTAAAAATAAAGGTAATTTATGTACAAAAATTTCAAAATTATTTTTAATGGGTTAATTGTCCACAATCACTGATATTTTTATGTGACGTGTGTTGAAAGGGCAAATTTGGAGCACTTGTATATTATAATATCGACTAATTTCTTCAAATCATAAAACCACCAAATGCTACGATATACAACCAATAGTGGAAACTGTTCATGTTCATGTTTGAACACAGTAATTATAGTGATATAATTTTTTTTTTAAATTCGGATGTCTTTTTGCTTGGCGAAATTAGTTGGCAGTTTAATATGTATGTTCCAAATTTTGGAATGGTATGAGTACTGATTTAGCATTTCTTAGACAAACTTTGAAGTAATTAATTTTATATTTGAAGGTAATATATTTTCAAACATCAAACTTCAGAGCAAGAATTCTGGATCTATTTTCTTAATGTTGTTTCATTTTCAATTTTTTTTAGTATAAATATAATTATGTATAAAGCATACTTTAGATGCATAATCAGTGATAACAAAATAACATGTCAATACATTAATCCAAATAAGTTTAAGTTTGGATGAACTGAAGTATATTTAACACCATATATAACAATAACTCGTAGAAATAGGTATGCATTAAGTGTTGGTATGTTCAGTGTAAAAAAATCAAATATTCCCATTAAAACAAAAGATAATGCTTCGTATATTTTAGAGGAACAGATTGTAGGAACTTTGCAATTAGTGTGAAATTTAAAAAAAAGAAGATCCTTTGTCAATTTTATTTTGATGTAGTATATGCAATGTAAAGATTTATTAATAAAAACATTGCCATTTTATACATGTATTTGTTTTTTTATTTTAAACTTCTTTCTATAAGTTGCATGATTTAAGTATTCTAATTTGTTTTATGTAAATTCAGAAAGTTGATTGTATAGATTTAAGATCTGAAATTTTAAAATTCTTAGGATATTTCATTTAGTCGGGATCCATACCGTATACAATATCTCAAAAATACTATGAAAAGTTTTGTTGAAAACCTACAAACATAATGCAGTCTCCTATTTTTACTTTCTAGTTCCAATGTCACATAGGTGGTTATTTTTCTTGAAGATTTAATTAATTTTAAAGAACAGACAACCCAATTACTTGTTTGTTTACTATTCATTGCCGGTGGTGGTGTTTAAAAATTTAAGTTTTTATGTCATAAACCTAATAAGATAAATAAAGTGAGAGAAAAATTCAGAAATTCTGCATAATTTGACCTTTTTTTAGCTATTTAATCTGTGATTTAAGAGAGGATTTTCTTTAATGTTTTTTTACAGTATCATTTTATTTGTTTGGGTTGATGATATTCAATATTTTTTTTCTTGTAAATAAATTGAAAAAGCCATTTATAAGGTTTCCAGATAGCTTTATTAGATATTATCAATAAGATAAAAATAGAGATATAATAACAAGATATTATTCATGTTAAATATTGGCAGTTAGATCCTCTATTTGTTCTCTATTTTGTCCTTATAGCATAGTGTTACATTCACACATAGTCTGCTTTATTTACTTATAGTGTATTCATGTAATGTTTAAATTAAGTGTCAATAAATAATGTGAATTAAAATAAGTATGATTATTGAATAAAACTGTCCGATAAAAATTTTCTGCTTCATTATATGAGAAATTTTCATGAAAACTATTTAATTTGTTCTACTATAAAATAAATTTATTAAAAAGCCTATTTCTTTAAGCATGTTTCTTAATTTATTTTTAAAAAGTCAAGTTCATTTCTTTCTGAATGTTGGAGACAGGCATTTCTAAAAAAATTCAAACCTTTTGAAGGGTAATAATTACAAAGGAAGTCAAACAAAACATATTAAATGTTTGTTTATAATTAGATTTTTTCAGGTATCCCAAACCTTTAAATGATGTTAAAAACAATTTCATTTCCGTCACAGAAGTGTTCCTAATTATTAATCAAAAATTTTCATTATTAACCAACTATTATTTTATACACTGCTCTCAAAAAGTATAAATCTCTTGTTAAACATTAGAAATAGGTGTGAAAATTTTTAAATAAACTAAAATATATCCATGTTATTGACAAATCTTAGTATAAATTCATTTCCAAAATTATATTTACTTGCATTTCATGTTTCTGAATGTTCCATACTCTTCTATGAGAAATTATAGAGATAGTATTTCTAAAAACATTAAATATTTGTAGTTGGTAATTACTAAGGGAATCAGACAATGAAAGGTATAAACATTAACATTTCAAAATGGGACCATTTCATATCTACATGTTTCTTATAAATTACAGTATTTTATGAATTTTTGTGGAGTGATACACTATGTACCAATAAGTAATTGTACACATATGAGAAGTTATTCCAAATTCAAATGTCTCAATTCTATATTGTAAATCATTCTTGTGCGTAAATAAACATAATAAACTACATGAAAACAAAGGACTTATTATAAGGATGCTAAAAATAATCTAGAACTATTAACAAATATATAAACAAACACTGCAAGAAGCTGCCGGTTTTGCACACTAACACCAAATGACAAATGTACTAAACTGAAACAAAAATTATGCTAAAAAATTACAAAAAATACTTCATACCTAATTATTAAACAAGGATAATGCAAAAATATAATAAAAATAAATAAATTTCAGAAATAAGCTTCACACATAAGAAGTAAACATATCAAGCATACGAATTTTACACACTGATTCAAAACGTGGCGAAATGTTGGTGTCCTCGTCATGTGATTTCGACTAGTCGTCTCAATGTCGTGAATCAACCTCATTCGCAACCATGTACTTCCTTTCATATAATGTTACTAAAACGGTTGAAGATAATAAGTAAGTATAAAAAGCATTTATACATTATTTTTTTATAATTTTTGGAGTGCAAGGAAAAAATATTTACGATTAAATGATGAACTGCTAAAGATTGGATTTTGAATAATATTGAATGTTCAATTCGCAAAAGTGCCACACATTTGAGTCAGAAGAAAGATATGTTTGATTAATTTATTAGAGAATATTATGATAGAGGAATGAATAAGTGTTATACTGGGAGTTCCATGAGAAAGAATAGTTGATTTGAAAAAAATATATTAGGTATGATCTCGATTTTGATGGTTTTGAAAAGCCAACTGTTATTTGTGCTCCTTCTTGAGAGAGAGATTCAATACTAAAAATAATATACACCTGAAGAACAACTAAAATTTAACCTTTTAATGCCAGATTCCATTCTATTCTAAACTTCAGAGTTCACACAGTTAAGGAAGGATACACAAAGCAATGGGAAGGAGCAGTATTGCATCTCTCTTAATGATATTAAAAAGGTTTATTTTTCCTCAAAAAAATTGGAATTATAACAAAAAAGGGAAGTCTTTGTTTTTTAGGAAAGGTATAATTCTTATTTCAATACATTAAAATAATGTTTCATTAATTTGCTTACAATACTTATTTTTTCAAGACATTCAAATTTGCATTTTGTTTTATTATTTATTTCAAATTTGCTACCTGCAAACAATTATCAATACAAACTGATAGTATGGTGACAAAATAAAATAAAAAAATGCTTAAGAAAAGTACTTTATTCTACACTTTAACCAAAAAAAATAAAAAATTCAATAATCTGAGTATGATATCATGCATAGAAAATGCAACACACAATCCACTAATTAAACACAAACTGGTCCAAAACCAAGATATTTCGGAAATTAATCTAAAGTAATGAATAATCAGTAATGAATAATTTAGTAATGAATCTATGAAAAATAAAAAAAAATTACCATTTTGGCACTAATTTTATATCAGTACACTATATGCCAAGTTGTTGATGTTCACCAAGTTGGCTAACTGTTATTATACATGATAGCTTTTTCTCCTTTATTTCATTAACAATAAATAAATTAAATATTATATGCTTACTAGATACTGTCATTTTATTTTACACCTATAATATATTTAAGAAAAAACAGTCACAATATAATTGAACTGAAAGGATATTTCTTGCTTAATCTTAATAGGTGCTTTAAAAATAAATTAAGCATTAAAAACATAGCTATAATAGATGTTCATGAGCACTATATAAATGAATATCAGATGAATCATAAAATCAGTCAAAATTTTTAATCATATCAGATTTAACATTAGTTCTAATATAAAAGTTTAAACCTTTTCATATGAGCCTAGAATTTAATTGCTTTATAAAAAAAAATCTTCACATTACTTGATTAAACTATTATGAATTATATATCTATTAGGAATTAAAATTTGGAAGAATGCAAACTTATCTATATTGGAATATTAATGAAAATGACAGAGAAAAAGAAGTTTCTACAATGCTCAGAAATTTTTAAAACTAATCTATTAAAAAATAACAAAACAAATATTGGAAATTGACATAAAAATATTATCTAACAATATTTGTTCATAAACATATAACAAACATTGGTGCCAGGGCTGTGACATACACCCCACATCACGGAAAGGCCCAGGATTACAGGGGGCCCAAAACCTGACTTTGCAGGAGGGCCCTAACATTCTCCTTTATGCTACTGTTACAACAACTTGTTATGGATTAAAAACTGTTGCTAAATGCTGTGTATATAGTCAATAATGAGGGAAAAAAAACTCCCTACCAAATAATCAAATACAATAATCTTGTTTATAAGTTGTCTTAAATTTCTACTTGTATATTTTTGTGAAAAATAATTAAAATTTAGAACTGCCTTGTATGGAAGAGAATGTAGCGGATTACTTTCAAAGTTACAGATGATGAAAAATATTCAAAAACATGTTGATAATTGCATTAAGGTTTATTTACAGCTAGTCCAAAGAATTATCATCAATTGGGGGAAGGTATCAGTTGAATTCATGTGACATAACAGTACTTGGCATAGGAAATTTTTTTTTTCAAAATGGAAAAATCAAGAAGATAAGATTAGTGCCAGAACAATGGAACTTCAGCAAAATTTATTGAGAGATCAATGAGTGTTTCATAGTACAAGTTCTAAAAAGAAAGGCAACAATTTTTTCAGAAAAATATTAAAAGGATCTATGATTTTTCTTGACTCTCCAGAAACATATAAAACAGAAAAATTATGAATTGCAAATTTCAAACACTTTAAAATGAATCCTTGATATAATTTTGAGTCGGATACTGCAAACATACACAATGTAACAAAACACTAGAGTTTGGCAACATATAATAAAAAATGTCATAGAACTGATAAAACAGCTTCTGGATTCATATTTATATGAATTTAAGTAGCATTTGCTTCATACAGAAGACTTTTGCTTTGATTTGGAATACCTTGGTGAATTTTGGCATCCTAAATAAAGTATAGCTGTCAGGAATTTCATTTATTTAAAAAGTAAAGGTATATTTACATATAAAATAGGATTTAAGCAACAACGTGTAATAAAAATTTAAATAAACTTTGGAATAAATTCTATACTTATTTATCGGTTGACAGATAAATATGGAAGTACACGTACACAAATAAGTACAGATAACATTGGCATTTACGTATTAACATCACCACACCAGTCACACTGTTATAAAACAGCAAAAGAGAACAACAATAACAACAGATTCCTACATGTTTTTTTTAAGTTCAATTTCAGTGGAAAGTGGCATAAATTTGGATCTGGTGATATTAACATGTAAGTATCATAGTTTTAAATGAGGTAAAAATTTTATGAAAGATCATTTCTATCTACTGCTTGCATTTATTATTTTGTATAACTTCAAGAAATTGATAAACATTAGAGCAATTGATTCATTTCTTCAATAAAATGACTAAAATACAAAATGGTCCCCAAATGGAAACAGATCAGCACTTTGTTTCCTTGAATAGAGTTAGAGAATACCAAATTACTGATCGAATTAACACTATTGAAATAAGTTTAATTATACTCATGACTCAAAATGTTAACTATTTAATTCTTATGCTAATGAGATATTTACAGCTGATAAAGTATAACAATCAGGATTTTATGACAAAAAAAAATCATATTTGAGTGAGATTTGCATTGTACAAAGTATACTCAAGTAACAAAAATCAACATTTTTTTATGTGAAAAAATAAAACAATTTACTTACAGAGTCTGTGAAGGTGAGTTGTACAATATCACAAGCTAAAAAATTTTTTCTTCATATCGCAGTAAAACATGGTCATAACATTAATAATAATTTGTCACATTCAGCAAAAATTTGAAGAATTCAAGTCATAATTAGAATGAATGAAAAATTCTCATTTCTTTAAAAAGGTTTATAACTTAAGGAAAACTATATATAAGTTTGAAAGTCTTCTATTTTTTTAAAAAAATATATAATTTCATCTTTAGCTTTATAAAATTAAGTACTTGGATCATCACAAATAGTCTGGATGTATCACAAATAGTAAACAAACTTATGCAAGCATTTCAATGATGTTTCCTATGCCTGATCATTGTTGAAGCAAAAATTTGCTGAATGTCTTTATATGAAGCAACAGTTTTGAAACAATGTCTTTCCTTAGCATCTTCAATCAATTTCTTCCAGTTTTCATCTTGCATTAGTGTATTTGAGTGTATGCAAATGATTAAACACTTTCGTGCTCTAGTGATAGCAACATTCAGTCGTTTTTTACAAGATAGGAAACCAATGCCACCTGTGCCTTTGTTAGCCCGTACACAAGACACAATGATAATGTCCTTTTCCCTGCCTTGGAAACTATCAACAGTATTGACTTCTATATGCCTATAGTTTGGATTCTGTTTTAAAGATTTACTGTACAAAGCACACTGTGCTTGATATGGAGTAATGATGCCAATGGAAATATGAGAATTTAACCGTAACAACTCAGAACAAATTTTAACAATAACAAGAGCTTCATTGGAATTAGTTTTTGAATTTGAAGAACTTGATTCTTGGCTGTCTAATATATCATAAACAACATATGGAAAAACTGGAAAATCATTATATTGTATATCAATTTGAGGTGCTGTTGTTAACAGATTATCATAAAAATGTTTTGATGGGAAATGACTGATCTCTGAATGCATGCGAAACTGTTCCCTTAACATAAAAATAGGACTTTGTTTTTGGCAATATTTTGTAAAGTAAAGGTAAAATCTTTCAAACATAGAACGTTCGAAACCAAAAGAAACAGCAAATTTAGAATTCACAGTAGCAGGTAGCTGTTGATGATCCCCAACCATAACTAATTTATCAATACCAAACATCAAAGGTATAAGAACTTCAGTCTCAGTACATTGTGTAGCTTCATCAATAATGCAAAAAGAAAATGCATTCATGGAATTACGCTTAAAAAATGAAGTTAAACTTGAATGTCTACTGCTACCCAAGGTAGAGAGGACAATATGTGTCTCTTTTAAAATCATTTCTTTAAACTTATTTATTACTACATAATCTGAAGAATTTTGAGTAGCTAGCTTTTTTAATCCTTTTCTCTCTTCTGATAATTTTTTAATTTTTTGTTGGATTTCAAAACTAGATTTCATTTTTTTTAAGTCATCAATTTTTCTTTCTAGATGTTTCAAATCCTCTTCTCTCATCCTCATCGTTCTACAATGATCTCGGAACATTTTAGTAGCCTTTTCATCCAAGGTATGAGATTTCAAATGTTCATTTATCTGTTCAGGAAGTCCAACCCTAACAAACTTGATATCTACACTTTTATAACTAGCTCGCTGATTGAGTTCTCTTAAACGATAACCAATCTCATCAACAGCAGCATTGGATGGGGCTGTGACAAGTACTTTGAAATCTGGATTTGATTGGATCAATTTTTCCAGCAGACCTATAATAACATGAGTTTTGCCAGTACCTGGTGGTCCTTGAAGCAAAATTATTTTTGGTTTTGAATCCCTTTTCAGAATTTCAGCACTAATACCTTTAATTGCCATCTTTTGAGAATAACTATATTCCCTATCTGGAGACACATCAGGATAACTAACATAAAAGTCATCATAATTTGGTTTGAGGATTAATTTTCCAAGAGGAGAGTATTGAATGCATTGAAGCGTGTCAGCCAAACGTACTTTATTTCTGATTCCACAAATTCCATTTCCTTTCATGACATGATGAAGAATGGGGGTGGTTTGACGAGTTTTGCAATAAACAGAAAATTCCCACAATTTCGCATTTTCAAGCCATTTTGGACTAACTCTTTTCCATTCAGGTGTGGGATTTTTAGTACAATTAATTTGACTCCAATGCACATAGCTAAAACATGGTACACATCTCATTGTTTCAGCATTAATGATACCCATAATTAATAAATTACCTTCTGTAGGTGTAAAAGACTGCTCATTTACCATTGCTTCACATTTGTATATAGTCATACCATACCTACTCTCACATGAAACAATAACAAAGTAGAATTTATTCACCACTCTATTAGGATTATCAAAAATAGGTTTTGACTCTTGATACATCAAATCCCAAATCTCAAGCATAAGCATTGGAAAAAAAGAGGAGATATAATGATTTGATGAATCAAAATAAAGAGGTAGATTAGCAGCACCTTTTGCAACAGCAGGAGGTGGCTTATCAAGTTTACTTTGTTCCTCAAGCCATTTGACATTTAATTCCGTAATTAGTCTGATTGTTGAAATGAAATCTACAAGTGAAAGATTCTGTTGACTAGTTTCAGACATTGATTTTTGATGCAATGTATTTGAAAAAGAATTACTAGGCATCATACTGAACTGTCTCCTACTTACAGTATTCATATCATTATTCATTGAATGAGACTGAGCTATATTACTTGAACAGATATTGCTTTTTTGAGAGTTATTAAATATATTCATGTTGTTCCCCTGATTTTGGTTCAAACCCCTTACATAGGCAGTAGATCTAATATTTTCAAATACTTGAGCACAGTTATTCACAGGATTCGACTGTCGATGTAAACGAGGATCTCTGTTTGATACTTGATATGGATACAACTTAGCATATTTATTTTTAAACAAAGTATTTGGAATTGGAGATACACTAGTAGAAGGTTTCCCAGTCTGTGAATCAGTAAAATTTTGTGTACTCTGATGTGCATTATCACATTTTAGATTTAATGATTGGTTGATAATTTTGTGCAGAGGAGCAATAGAGGGAATACTTCTATTTGCATTAGAAGTAAATGTATTTGGTGTACTTTTATGTTGAGGAGCAGAAGGGATAACATTCTTCACAACAGAAGTGGTTGTATTTGGGTTAAAGTCTTCAGTGTTCTTCGTATTCTTAGTGTCACTCTTAATTCTTCCAGGAACAGATTCTTTGCTTTTAGACAGAGATCTTTTTTTTGCTGTTCCAGCTTGTATAATATCTGTTGTCAAAAATTCTGAGCGAGATCCAGACACGTTATAACGAGGAACAGGAGGATTCTTTTTCTTGGGAGTAGATTCCTTTGTAGCTTCAATTTTAGAAACTGAATTTTTATCATGTACTACAGAAAATATTTTGATTGACTGCTTTTCAATATTATTTTTAATACCATTATCAGGAGTTTGAACTTCATTTAGAAGCAACTGTTTAACAGATTGTACATTCTTTCTTTTGGGTGAATCTTTTCTCTTTGGTGATTGCACAGATTTTTTTGATTTTCTCAAAGCTGAAACAGATGCAACAGGGACATTTTCAGAAGTTCTATCATCAAACCACTCTTCTCTTCCACATATTTTTTTGGGTCGTCGCTTCATTTTTTGAGGTTCAATCAACTTTGTTCTGCCTTTTTTTTCAGGTAACTTCTTATTTTTTCTAATATCTTCATTTCCAACATCAATATGTTCAGTTACCATGTGGGATGGAATTATCACAGAATTAAGACTGCTAACACTTGAATTACTATCATCTGATGAATGTATGGCTTTAATATCTCTTCTAGTTGAAGTTCCAAGTAAATTACCTATCATTGCAATTCTATTATTAGGTAATTCTTCTTTCTCATCAGTGTCACTATAACTATTTAATTGAGACAGTGGAAAATAGTCTTCAATCTCAATATTCAGTTCTTTGACTTGGGTTTCATTAGGTAAATTTTTAATTTCATCAGATTTCAAAAATGCCTTTATTTTATCAATTGATTCACTGTCATCATTTGATACTGGTAAGTCATTATTGGATATTTTGTCAATATCAAGCTCAAAATCAATATCCATCTCATCATCTACAGGTTCTTGTTTTATTATTAGCTGAGAAGAATTAAAATCAAAATATGTTTCATCATCATCAATAATAATTATATCTTCTGTTTGAGAATAACCATCATTTATAATATTGTCATCATCTCCTTGTTTTTTAATTTTTACACTATCAATGAGATTAAGATTAGTTTGTTCATTCACTATCATGTCACTTACTTCAGAATCAAAGTCATGTATTTTAACAGAATTAAATGTATCATGAATGAATTTCTTATTCCTATATAATGAGGAATTGTCTTTTTCATCATCTAAACATTTTGAAACATCTTCAATATTTTCAGTTTTCAAAGATAATTTAATCTTCTTATTTTTATATTGCTCATCAGTTTTAACCTCTTGATTTCTTTTATTAGACCACTTTACATCAAATGGTAATTTGAAGTCCTCATCATCACATCTTTTTACACATACATGACACTCTTTAACTTTGATAGGTTCCCTTGATGAAAAAGCATATTGATTGGAAGTCACAACATAATTTTGGTTCCATTCACTTGTTTCAAGCTTCTTTTGTTGCACTTTAGTATTGGTGAACATGTGAGATTTATTTTCAATAATATTCGATAAAGTAACATTTTCTGATGATATAGAATGATGAACATTATCAGTTAAAACAGAATATTGTTTTATGTATTTATTGACATTTTCAATGACATGCTGAGGTTTCTTGCCATTTCTAGCAATACTTTTCCTGTTGGATGATTCCTCATTAAAAAAATTCAATTTATTTACACTGTCTTCTAAATTAATTTGATCAGTTCTGTTTTCAGTGGAATTACTTGATGTAATTGATGAAGAAGGTTGAGGACAGACTGTATCTTTTTCAGAGGAAAATGGATCAAATGTATTCCTTGGAACAACTTTATTATGTGTACTATTAGAATTACTGGCAGGATCAATTACTGATGAATTGGATGTGTACACAAAAATGTTTCTCTGATTATTTAAGTTACTAGCACTTTGAATACTTATGTTATGAGGCACAACATTTCTACTAAATGTATCATGTGACGGTTCACTTCTATCAGGCAACGAGATGTCATCTGGTGGTTCTGTTTTAATTATCGGCGGATCATCACATAAATCTATAACAACAATCTTTTCTGGAACAGTTCTCATGACAAATGAACATACAAAACCATCACAATCTGCTACAGCACCAGGAACACCAAATCCAATATGATCACCTATTTCTATCCTTACAGGACTTGAAATTTCATTGCCATTCACAAATACTCCATTCAAACTACCCAAATCTTCAATAAACCAGTTACCATTTTGTTTCTTAAAGCGAGCATGTTTTCGCGAGACTTGAATATATTTACTAGGTATAGGAGATGTTTCTCGTCCTACAATAATTTCGGGTTTATCCAATTCTATGATTAATGGATGCTCATTTCCTTTCTCGATCTGCCGTAAATAATACTGAATCATGGCGAATAAATTTAAAATCTAATAAATACGGCTTATTAACAAACAGATGATACGGAAGAAACAGCCAGGAAACTTTCATACCACTTCTTAACACAGAATAGAATACACATCACACTAAAAAGTAGAAAAGTAACAACTAAGTGTTGAAAGTAACCGATTCATTTTAAATCAACAACTACGCAAGGATCAAAACATTCGAAATTGTTAAAGAGAGAGCAGGAAGAGCAGAAAAGGTAATTCAACAGGGTTGTAAGAATAGTCATCAGCCAATGATAAAAGTATTGGCGTCTTTTAAATACAATGCCAGAAATTTTTATTGCTTCCTGTGAACTAATCATACCATAACGGAAAGATGTTTTAGTAGCGGGTTACTAAAAAGAAATTAACTTTAAAATAATTAATTGAAAATTAAAATTTAATAATTTATTTAATATTTCATTTTTCGGGATTTAAAATTCTTTCGACGGAAAAAAAGCTTTTTTAAAGCTATGAAATATTAAACGCGTTTTAAGGCATGAGCCAAGTGTGACTGCCTTTGGAGGGAGGGGAACATGTAGTTTTCAACAAGGCTGCAAGATTATGATCCGAGTAATTATTCCCAGACATGCTCTGAGAAACTGAGAAATTGTATGACTCAATCATGTTCGATTTTGTGGACGTAATTAATGATTTTGTGAAATTAAAATGTAGAAAATTAATTTTTTAGTAAGTATTCACTTTATATATGGATTGTTATTACTGAACTTTGTATGCCAATCCACCAAATTCGATAAAAAGGTCTCAAGGTGGGAAATACTTTTGCATAGGGACCCAGTGTCTTACGAACTCATAAGGCGTTATTGATTTCTATCAAAAAGCCTGTTGTCTGCAGAAACTATCGCATCTAGGAATTATCTCATTTTATTTTTTTCGTCAGATTTATTATAATCACATATCATTTCGAACTCATTTTCCCCTTCCCATTAATAAATGTATTAATAAGTAACATTTGTCGCTAAATATTAATTAATTTTATATGTTTTTGTTAATTTAAATATATTCTGAAATATTAAACTCCCTTCTTACAATTTTTGGATAATTTGGGAACTCTTCAGTTTTGGAAATTAAAGATTTAACGAAGTGCCCAAAAAAGAGCTTTGTGGGGCGAGTTACATTCAAATGAGGGAGTCTAGCTTAGAGGTAATGTTTCTAGCTGCTTAACATACAATGACATAAATAAGCTCTGGGAATGAGTACTGTGCAGTATTTAGTCACTAGTTATGTTGCTCATTTTATTACCGAGGTTACAAAAATTCCCCTGTAAAACAAACAAAAACTACATTCAAAGGGTCTTAAAGCGCTTTCAAGAAAATATGTTTTAAGCATCGGTTTCGTGCTTATTTTACATTTGAAATTTTGCAACAGTGATAAAAGAATAATTTTTGGTATTGTTAAAGGAATTAAAATATGAGAGATTTATAACATACCCCAAAATAGTTTCCTTTCAAATAGGATTTATTTTTTAAAAAATAAGATTGCCCTTTTAAATAGTAGGTTATTTTTTTAAATTTCGGAAAAATTTCTACTTAAATATAAAATAGAATGCTGACGAGTTTTGATTTGTCAGAATATGACAAATGTTGTTTATGAATAAATGGAATTTATCAGGTTGGTGAATTAAAGTGTTTCTCGTTATTTAATAAAAAGTAATATTTGATCCATTCAGATATGCAAATAATGAAAAACATTTCAACAAAAAATTAATTCTAATTGAAAAATCCAGACATTTTTCTGAATATATATATTTTCCCCTTCTAAAATTTTTCAGATTTCCAAAGAAAAATCAACTGCATTTTTAACTATATTTTTTACTACTTCCGTTATTTTCCTAGAGCCAAATTTTTCATAATACTGTTAGTTTTTATAAACAGTTTTTCATTTGCCAATGGCATCTTTGATAAGAAATAGCACATCATTTAATTTTGATTTTTATTAAATAGTTTTTATATGTTTTTTTGTTCAATATTTATCAAATTTGATGAGGATATATTTGATCTTTGATCATTTAATTTTTTCTTACAATCATATAATTTACTAATTTTTGAATGATTTTATTTTCATTTTTTAGACTTGTTTCCATATAATACAGGTTCAGGGCCGATCCTAGCAGGTGTGCAGCGCGTGCACCGCACGCGGGCGGCCGAAACAAGGGGGCGGCCGCAGGTCGCCTATAAGTCTTTTAATCAAGCAAAAAATTTTGTGAATTTCTCCAAGTAAAATTTATAATAAATTGAATAAATATGCTGAATTTTAAATAGTTATTGAAAAATCAAAATATGTCCCGATTTCCCGATATTATAGCATAGTTCGAGAAAAGTAAGAATGGACTTCAAATTCTGAGGAACATTCCTTCTCACCAGGGGTGTAGTCTGCCTTATCAGGGATCAGTATCAATGATGCAGCCCCCTCCCCCCTAGCTACAGGGGATCCGGACGTGTGTAAGCAAAAAATCGTAAAATGTTATTAATTGTCATATTAAGAGTTCCTTTCTACGTTTATAAAATAGTATGTCATTGGCTTCAAACGATATAAATTTTCCATGTGAATTCTGAATCTCAGAGCCCACTATAAGAAAGTTTAAAAGCTGGTAACGTTACTTAAAATAATGAGAAAACAAGGAGTGGTATGTGGTCAGAAAGCAGGAAAAACTTCTCATTCAAAGCGGTTCGACAAAAAGATCGTTTGAAGTGAAAAACAGATAACACTTGTGATGGGAAAAATACATTCATAATGCTATTTGCTTGTAAATAAAAATAGCCCCTTTCGTCTGTTGATTGATTGACTGTAATAAACGTCGAACTAAGGAGCTACACGAAGGCTTGGCAGTTGGAATTTTTTTCAGAAGTGGTCCAGTGAAAGAGAATATTAGATTTTATTTATATTCCGGCTCTCTTTTATTTCTGTAACAACCAAAAGACCGAATGTGCATTTAGTCATCCAGGGATCTGCTTGCCGTTCCGAGAAAGATCTGGTCCATAAGTGCCAGACGTCTTCTGTCACCCTCCAAGTCTACAGTTAATTAATTTTTAACGAGTAATCATGAGCTCTCAACGCTGGTCCGATGGGGGAAGAGAAGGGGGCTTTAAGGAAGAATTTCGATACATCGGACAAAAGTGATGAAAAGCACGATCAAGATTTATGACATGCTTAAGGACGAACGAAAAGAATGGGGCAGAATGACCCTCAGAAAAAAGACCCATTTCGAAGAAAACTGAGATAATTTTTGCGTCAATGTGACTTCCGAACTAATTTCTTTTAGACAAGACAAAAATTGGAACATAAAAGGTAACTATATTTTAACTTTTAAAATTATCTTTTCGATTTTAAGATTTAATTCCCAGGTATTTTAATCATTGCGTGAAAAAAATATTTTGTTGAATTTGTGCTATAACTATTTTATTTATTTCTTTATATAAATATAAATAACTGTCATCAGTTTCTTAGAATACTTTCATGCTGATTAACATATTTAAGTGTACGTTTTCATAGCTTGAATTTACCGTAATCTTCTTAAAACATTTTCAATCAGCATTGTCATTCAAATGAAAGAATATTATTTGCCTCTCGTATAAAAATAATTCCCTTAGTCACTTATGAAAAACGGTAGTAGTTCATTTAAAATGCAAAACACTAATGAGCCTTTGAGTACATTCATTAATTATTTACCATACTTAAAAGGATCCTAACCATAGCGAGAAATTGAAAGAAAACATAGTTATATTTATTTTGATGATTTTGTTTGTAACCATAACGTGTGTGTATTACGATAATTTTGTTTAGTAATAAATGAAACAATCTATAATTTCTAAATATTTAATTTAAGTTTCTTCAAACTGTGAAAAGAATTTTCAAAGAAATAAAGTAAGTTAAGTTTGCTTAAAGATGCACACACATTTTTTGTTCTTTTTATTGAGGTAATATGTGAAATAAACACATAATTTTTCTAATATACTCTAAGACTGCTAAGCGAACCATTATTTTGTAAGATTGAATTTGAAAAGCACAAATCCTTTTTTCTTTTTGTATTTATTGCTATTTTAAGAGTGATTTGCGCGATACCTTCTTGATTAAGATCTTCTGCCCAGAGAATTTGAAGGAATATTTAATGCAAACTAATAATTAATTATGTGTATAATTAATTATAAAAATGCATAAAAATCTTAGTTTCTTTAAAATATTGTATAGCATTCTAATAAAGTTAATCACAATTCATCTATAACAATCTATAGCAATATTTAAAATCTTTAAAAAAGGCAACAATAAGAATGTTAGAAATATGGTAGATATTTCATATTAAAAGCATTTAATAAAAGGTTTATTTTTACAGAACAATAATAAATGTTGAAAAAAAATATAGGTAATATTTTTTTAGTTGCGCTCCTAGTAGTATAAAACTATTTATTTAAAGTGATTGCAAAATGCATTACAGAAATAAATATATGATAAACAAAATTAATAAAGTAGATAAGTGATTTCAAACAAAACAGAAATGTGAAAAATTAATCAATAAGTAGTAAGGTTGTATAATCTTCAGTATTTTTAATGTAATTAAGATATAAGTTTAGTTAAAAAAAATTTAGATTTTTCTGTGGTGGTTTTTGTCAAAAAGTTTTGAGTTAGAAATCTCAAATTATTCTAGAAATGTCTTATTGTTCTGTTTAGTCTCAAAGTATTCAGATATTTAAAAAACAAGCAAATATATATGTATAAGTATAATAATAATATTAATGTTTTATTAACTTATATTTAGAAACTTAAAAAGGAAACTACAAATTCAGAGTATTGTGATTGTGTTTCTAGTTTGTTTGTTTTTTTTAAAAAAACCTTTGAATTCTTGAAAGCTTACTTTTGGTGGAGATATTTTAATAATTTTTAGGAAGCTAAGCTGCGTTTTGTTCTAGAAATGAAACTATGTTTTCTATAAGGAATAAAAGAATTAAAAAAAATATGTTTGTATTAAATCAGAAATTTCATAATTCAGTCAGAAAATTTGAAAAAAGATAAAATGTAATTTTTTGGGAGTTTGGGGAAAAAATTTAAAAGCTTAAGATTATTATTTTAATTTTCTAAATATTTCGTGGAAAAAATTTACAGTTCCCAATATTATAAATGCGAAAATTTGTGAGGATGTTTGGGGGTCTTTCACGCAAAAACAACTGAATGGATTTTAATGAAATTTTACAGTAATATAGCTTATACATCAGAATAACACATAGGCTATAATTTATAAAGATATTGTGAGAAGTGTCCAAAATATAACGATACTTGTCAAGTAAGTAGGAAAAAATTCTGGCGTACATTGCAAAAAAGCCCACGTCAGCATCTATCTATCTTTTGTTTGTAAAAGAACCCTTTTTATTTTGGCTACGCAAGGCGCTCGCTTCTAATTAAATCCTGTGATCAGCATAATCCCTAATTTTTTTTATTTCAGAATCAAACTAAGTTTTGAAGGGAGAGGTTGTTATAAATCTCTCCTTATTTGAATGTTTTTTTAGTTATTTTATTATGCACATTTGGTAGTAAGAAATTGATCTTTTTTCAAAATAAATACTTTTGTTGCTTCTGGTACTTACAGTAGATAAACTTTGTCTTTCACACTACATCCTTTGGACATATTTGCATAGTTTGTTTGTGATAAGTAGTTAATTATAACGCTATAATTTTAATTGAATAGGCCGATATTGCATTTTTAAGTATAAAAATAATTATAACTACTGAATTGTATTTTTTGGAGTGAGTGAATATTAACGTCACACTGTTCAGCTACACGAGGGCTTTTGGCAACAGACGACGTAATTTTGAACCATGGTCAAGTGCCGTGGACGACTCCTGAGCTGGCACCCCGTTCTACTAACTACCAAACCACACCAACTTAGAAGGAATATTCTACCAATACTTAGCAGGAAAATTCTTTGAAATCCACTCTTCCAAGATATATGGCAGCACGGGTTCTATGATGAGTATTTTAGCGGGGAAGGAGAATAGTTTTATAGCGGAAATTGTGTTTTCAGTTGACGGCGTTTTCAGCAGATTGTTGAAGATTGTCCTTTTTAATCCGAAAAAATAGTTAACGTCAAAATTTAAGTTTCTTATGTTTTTGTATGTTAATGAAGACCTTAGAAAACGATTTGACTACTTATTTTAAGTGAACGGTATATATAATTAATTTTACAGTAGAATATCTTTAATAAATTTATTATCTCTAACGGATTAAATTTCCTAAAGTGGAGTATTTCGTTTATGTATATCCCTTAATTTTCAACGTAGTGATCCAAAAAAATATTGCATGAAAAAACTGCAGTAAATCATAATCTGGTAGATAAAGCATTAACGTGCATAGATACTCTACACGGCGGGTCTTACAAACCTCTAATAAAGCTTGAGCTATGAAAGTAGCTAGACATTTGTCACTTTGGCTATATCGTTATCATTTCGCTGTGTTTTTCATTGAATCGCCATTATAGCAATTATAATTTAAGAAACGGCGTTGCTTGTGAATATTACAATTTTAACATAAAATAAATACAACAGAAAGTAATATTAATGTATTACACTTTCAGATATAAATTATTTACACTATTTTAAGCGTTCATTACTCAAAACTTTTAACAATGTGTTACTTTTGCTGAGCAGAGATCAGCTCAGGGAGGTATTTTCAAAAATCGACCCTCAAGAGTGTTACGGGTTATTATAAATAAAAAAAAATCATTTTTATCAGCTATTAGATCTACATACTTAAAATTTAACAAAGGTGTTTTTTTTGTTTTGTTTAGCTGAGGTATGCAAAAAGCTTTTTTTTGTTTAATTTGCAATTCCCGTAAAATTAACTAATTAAAAACTTGTTTATCCTTCAATCTGTGTTGTTTAATTTTTCAGTTCATCCGGGCGAAGAATGGTTATAAAAACTAGTAATAAATAGAAAACTTTAAAAAGTTTGAAAATTTAGATTCGATTAAAAAAGAATTTAGTTACTTTTAATTCAAAATTTATAATTTTATTTTCAAGCATTCATAGAAATTCCTTCCACACTGCAACAGAAAAATAAATTATATGACTCGTAATCGTAAATCGTCCCTCGGGCAGACCCAAGGCTTTGTGCAAGCATTGAAGTTGCAAAAGAAATAGTCTCGACTTTCCCTAATGTAGAGAGAGATGCTTTATAAAAATATTTTTAACTATACCGATATAGAATGCATCAGGTCAGAGATCTTTCTCAGTTTTAACCCGGCACTTCCCACGCAGGGCATGTCATATTCACCATCTTCCTTTTTTTAACGCTCTTTCTAAACCTTTTTTCGGAAATGGATAGTTTTTCGTGTTGCTGACTTTAAGGTCATATCCTTTGAGGGGGCTTAGCTTGTAGGCGAATTCTACATATTTATCTTTGGATACCGCCTCTTCCGGTTTGTCAGACCCTGCGCATGAATCGCCGCTACAGTTTTGAAAGCATGAGCATGTTTTAAATCTTCCATATACTATGGCGTATTATTGTAGTTATGATGAAGAAATGTGATATTTAAGTAATTTAATAGATACAGTATTTAACAGATATAGTATAACAGTATTTTCAGATGAAGAAATTCTGTTCGTGATTATGATGAGGAATAATCAAATGATGAAGAGTATAACAGCAAACATGATTCCTGCTCAGAAATCGATCCAGTTTTAGAAGAGGCAGACAAAGCTGGAAATAAATGTTTTATATTTATAGACACAAAAACATTTGGGAAGAACATGACTTTAAAGGAGATAATTTGTACACATCTTATCCACTTTCAGTGAACTTTTGAAAAGAAAAAAAATCACCTAATGCTGAAACAATAAGAGAAAATAAAAAAAAATTCCAAAATAAGATATAGACGGTATATAGCTCTTCAATGAAATAACTTCACTCAAAGATATTTTTCCTGGTAAAAAAAACAGCCAACTGAGATATTAGGAATTATAGTGAAAAATGATCTTATTCCCTTTTTTCCCAATTTCACACAAATATATAAACGAAAATATAAAAATAAACATATAGTTATAAACCTAAGATAATTATAATTAGGAAGAAGGCACAGTAGTATAATGACAAACTCCTGGCCTTAGGAACCAGGATTGCAGGTTTAAACATGTTTTGGGGTCGACCAACCTTCACCTGTAATTTGTCATATTATGTACCAAGAGGAAATGAAAGAATTATATATGAGGAGTTTAAATATTAAAAAATCATTAAACTAAGTAACATATGAACAAAACATAACCTACTTTTATTCGCAGTGTAGACGTAGGTCGGGAGTGCATCAACTAGTAATGTGTTCCCGTGCACAATGATCTTATGATTTGAAGTCCTTTATTCCAGTATTATTCTAAGCTTTAGTAAAAAATAGTTAATTTTCAGAAAAACAACCCTTTATATGTTCATAAGGAATGTTATTTCTTTCACAGAAACAGTATTTCAATTTATGCAAAAGGCTGATCTTTTTATATGCTCTGATCTTTTTGTATTTTTAAAGCTCTCATTTTTATACCCGACTTATAACGCGCACCCGTAAATTTCGATTTTATTTTTTGAGTTAAAAGTGCGCATTATACACCGGATTTTACGGTATAGTTTATTTCTTAGTCTTATTAGAAGGACTGATTTCTATACTTTTCGTTTCACGAGATTTATGCCTTAGTATTTATTTTTATTAGATTGTATTTTTTTAAGTAAATTCTGACGTTTTTCATTTATAATTGTAAAATGTTTCTTTTTATTTTAAAAGTTATATTTTTGTTAGTTTATTATTTTGTTAAAGCATTTTGTCACTATTATAAATCATTACCTATCCAAAAAAATGAAGTTCTGCATTTCAAATTTAGTTTGAGTTATTATTAATGTAGGATTTTCCGTTTAATCATTTTATAAAAGGTTGAGTCATATCCTTTTCAGAGGACTATTAATGTCAATTTTGTTTATTACTGCATTCCGAGGCAGCGCCGGCTTGAAAAATTTTTTGGCAGAGGCCTACTAACCACCACCGGTTCAACACGTCACGTTTTTTCGCGCATTTCGCGCCCAGCGCGATATCAGTCCAAGCATGAAAAAGGTAATTAATTTCCCCGTCTTCTAAAGGTATAACTCAACTTTTAATTAATCTAATTTCTGCATGTCTCTTTCCCTTTGTAAATATTCCTCTTGTAAATTTTCCCCTTTAACTTGAAATAAATTCTTTTTTACTTACAGTCCCTGGCCAAATTATTAGACCCACGCCTGTTTTTTAATAATTCATTGATTTATATAAGTTTATATGCAATACTTTCGTATTTAAACATATATCCAATGGATTTTAAATGAGTAAATTTATGATATATTTTGTATTTGTATTTATTTTTCACACATGGCAACACAAATTTAATAAATTGTCACACGAACGTAAACAAGTCAAAAACCTGCTCGAGTCGCGTTCGCGCATGCTTCAGTTGCGGACGTGTTTCTGTGGGTTAATGTGCTTTGTTTGTTAATTTAGCAGTTTTATTTTATGCAGTTATTTGTTTATTTCGTGTGCGGCGTTTAAATGATCAGTTTGTACACTTTCAGCAGGGGTAAAAAAGGCGATTTTTTTCACTATGTAAAAAAGCAAAAGTAAATTCCCTTGTGAATGCAAAATTGTTTTCAACCCGCGAAATATCACGAAAGCTGAAAGTTTCTGAAGCTAGTGTACAACGCATAAAGAAGAAAATTGAGTCAGGGGAAGAATTGAGCCCAAAAAGAAAGAAAAAATGCGGCAGAAAGCCTATTCCCCCAAGGTCAGAAAGATGTTTTAAGAAAATTTGCCTTGAAAACAGATTTGCTACCACAAAAGTGATAAAATCGCAACTCTAAGATATTAATGTGAATGCTTCTGAACGCACTGTTCGAAGAAAATTAAAAGATTTAAATTTTAAGACCTGCCGCCCCACCAGGAAGTCCAAGTTAACCCCTGCAACAAAAGCAAAGCGTCTGAATTGGGCCAAACACTGGCGTGATAAAGATGTGTATTTCTGGAGATCGGTATGTTGTTATGATTTATTCACAAACAAAGTGTTTAACCATTTTCTATTACAAAAGGAACAGCAAAAATGTTTATTTATTATTTATTTTTATTTTTGACACGTCTGCTTCAGTGATGAAAGAACATTTGAAATTTTGCAGAACAAAACTCAGTTTGTGCGCCGTCGTGATGGAGAAAAGTTTTATTCGGACTGTGTTGTTCGGACTGTGAAACACCCTACAAAAATAATGATTTGGTCAGTCATCAGTGGCAAGGGTACTGGACGTCTGGACGTGGTTAAAGGTATGATGCGGCAAGACCAGTACAAGATGTCTTGCAATATCGCTTGATTCTGCAGCTGGAAGAATGGTTTCTAAATGGAATACCATACATTTTTATACAAGATGGAGCTCCCTGACATACAGCTCGGTCTATCAAAGCTTTTTTGGCAGAACAAAATATCCCTTTGTTGGATTGGCTGGGTAATAGCCCTGATATGAACCCAATCGATAACATTTGGGAGTTAATGAAAAGAGAAGTGTCTAAAGATGTGATTACAAATAAAACACAGCTCTTAGAAAGAATAATTCACGTGTGCAATTATCATCCTCAAATGCAGGAGACAGTACAGTCTTGTATTGATAGCATGCCGCGCAGAATTGAAGCTCTCATAGCGGCTAAAGGTGGCTCAACAAAATATTAATATTTAATTATAATTATTCCTGTTTTCTTTCAAGAGCCAATAAATACATATTTTTTCTTTAATGATTTTTTATTTGTGATAATAATAGATTATTAAATGGACAACCAAAAAACTTACACTGTATCTGATGAATGCAAAAAACCTGTATAGTATCACCCGAGAATTAACATTTTTCATAAAATGTTATAGTGCGTCTAATAATTTGGCCAGGGACTGTAAATGAAGTATCTGCGTTTAAATGACTTTGATTCAATTAATTCATCACTAACCCTTTAATACTTACCCCTAGACAACCACATCGCCAATTTAAAATCCCTTCTGAAGAGTCTGATTTTTATTCGAAGATTTTATTCGGACTCCCACAGAAATAATTGGTGGATCGCCCGGGATTTGATTTCAAAAGTCTTCTCTAAATAATTAGTTGATGAACTTCTAACCTTCTTCTTTGAAAAAAATTGGCTTAACGCCTAAATCACAAACGGCCTGAATCGAAAATGCGCGGATTGCCTCTCATAACATATTAACATTTACATGAATAAAATAAAGCGACTCCCGGAGTCAAGAGCTACAACTTCAGTCGCCGAAAACACGTTAGTTTCTGCAATGTACAACTCCATTTCAAGTCCAGTGAACACATCCAGGAGCGAGTTTGTTTTCAAGTAATTAATCACACGTCGTCAACTGTATCAGGTACTGTGTTTTGTTGTTCTTCCCCCCAAAAAGGAAAAGAAATCTAAAAGAATACGTGAGCCACTGTCATTTTGCTTATAAAAAACTGTTGTAGCCGATTTCATGAAGTAATTTATATTTTTAAATATGTGTGTGTGTTTTTTTTTCAAAATACTATTTTTCTATTTGTGTATAGAAATCGTATCAATTAAAATTTTCTACAAGTGTATCTTTTAAAATATTGAGAAAGTCGTACGTACTATTCAAGTTTTTTATTTGTATCTCATTTAATAACGAATTGAATTGCATTTCATGTGTGTACGAAAAGTGCGTCATTGACCTTGAACTAAGAAATTAATGTTTCTTCCATTCCTAAGAATTTTGTAATTTCGATGACTCATACAGTGTAACATTTCTTTTTCCCGCAGCTGTTTGGCAATTAATTATTGTTATGAGTATTCGAGAAATATATTTTGAAAGAGTTATGCTATGTTTGTTAGAATTTATTGATTAAAGATTATACATAATCTAATTTTTAATGGTGTATTTTATCATTCAATATATAAGTATTTTGAGTTCATTTTTGACAGAATTATTATGCTTTCTATTGAAACGTGTGTTTATTCTTAGAATTTGCTGATGAGATCCTAAAAAGATTTTATTTTTATTGGTGTGATAAAAAATATATATGATATTTTTCTTAAAGTGACTAACTTCTAATTATTTGCTTTTTACAGTAAAGAACTTTCAATTATTAAATTCTTTTTCATATCATAATAAATTTAATCACAGTTTTAAAACAAGATTTATATTAATTTATTTTTTCTTTCAAATTCTTTTTGCATTTATTATAACGAAATGATATAACTGATATATTAAATGGCTTAAAAAAAGTTTTGTTTTTAGTTGAAATTCATAATTTGACAATTTTAAATTAAGCATTACGTATTTTAGTTCGCACTGTTGTCTTTACACAATACTGGTTTCAAACATTTCTAAATGAATAAAATTTGAATGTTTTAATGTATATTTAGTGTATTTTGATGCAATATCATTTTAACTTGAGAATTTTTGTAAATGAAAACGAGATTTGCCTATAGCAACATCATTTTTTTTGTTTGAACGCGTGACAATTTTGTTTATTCCTTTGGTTACTATCTAAAATTAAAGTTAAATTTAAAATGGCGTATCTTGGCAAAGGTTGACGCGAAGATTTATTTGTCTTAGCCACGAATTAAATTTAGAATTCGATAAATCTATGAACATCGCCACACTCAAAGATCTAATTATTGGTAGTGAAAATTATGACGAGGAACTGACCAAAAACATACATTCAACGATTGTTGAGGATCGCAAAGCCAGAGAAGAAAATTTACACATTGAAGAGCAAAAAGAAAAATTACGCATTGAAGAACGAGAAGAAAAATTACGAATTGAACAATTGAGGTTAGATGAGCAGAAACGCAAATATGAATTTGAGTGGAAAAGTTAAGAATCCAAACACAATCCAAGTTAGGCGCCGATACATCCAAAGTGATACTAAATTTCTCGTCAAAGAAGTTTCAAAGTTTACACATCGTTTTGATTTGAAAGAAGACATCAGTCTTTATCTAAAATTATTTGAAAGTCAAGCGCAGAGATTAAATATTAATCAAGAAAACTGGGTTTCTCATCTGTTAAGCTTATTACCGACGGAAGTATCTCACATCATAGCGAGAGAGCCTGACGATAAAGCCAACTCTTACGAACACGTTAAAGATTTACTGCTGAAAAGCTTTAAACTAACTCCAGAAAAGTTTCAACAACTATTTGTCACTCACCAAAAAGCACCTGAAAGAACATGGATTGATTTTTACCATGAGTTAAACACTTACTTCAACGGATGGATAGATGGATTGAAGATAGATACTTTCGACAAATTATCGGATCTAATCATAACAGATCAACTAAAACGAAAAACGCCTTTTGAATTTAAGGAATATTATCTTGATGAATGGGTAAATATGAACTCCCCCTGCTCAATTAGCAGAAAAACTAGAAGAATTCAAAGACTTGAAGAGGACTCTGAAACAAAAATCTAGCAGTCCATTTGTGAAGAAACAAGAATTCAAATCCACAGAAAAGAATCGCAGATATGAAGCACCAGGAAAATTCGAGTATAACAGGAAAGATAAGAAGTTTCCAGTGTCAACAAATTACAACAAACATTACGAAGCCCCTGTCACCAAGTACGAATCTGTTCAAAGATATCAAGACAGCGCGCAGAAAGGGTATTACAACAAAAATTACGAGAAACACTCAATTCACAATGCTTCCAAGCATGCTCAAACGAACTATTCAAAATCACAGAAATTTAAAGAACCTCCAAAAGAAACTTGCACACTCATCGTTAAGGAAGGTTTACGTATAAAGAGATATTTTTTGGAAAGGTGAAAATCACGGCGCTCATAGACAGTGGTAGTTTCTTAAGTTTGCTACGAGAAAACACGAGCAGAAGAATAATAAATCCAACAAAATTATCGAAGAACAAGATGCTTTTCACACGTATTGGTGAAGCACAAGTGACAACTATCGATTCCTTTGAACATGAGTTCGAAATAGATAATGAAAATTACTCGTTAACTTGGCATGTTGTACTTACTGATAAATTAAAATTCGAAGCAGTTATTGGATCAGATCTTTTGGAACAAGAATCGATAAGTTTCACTAAAGAAGGAGTTAAATTCAACAAATATGAGAATCATGCACAGCTTATGCAAATATCTGCTGAAAATATTCAAGAAGAACTAGACCTGCGTCATGTTGAAAATCGTCAAATCAAGAAGGAACTTGAAAAGTTAATTCAAGACTACAAGCCAGAAAAAAAGCATCTACCGATGTCACAATGAGAATTATTCTAAAAGACAAAGAACCAGTCTGTCAACCCCCTCGTCGACTTGCTTTCACAGAAAGACAAGAAGTAAACAAACAGATAGAAGAATGGCTCAACGAAGGCATTATACGTCCGAGTTCTTCGGAATATGCAAGTTCAATCGTAATGGTAAAAAAGAAAGATGGATCTTGGAGAATGTGCATCGACTACAGAAAATTGAATCAGAAGCTTGTGAAAGATAAATTTCCGTTACCTCTCATCCAAGATGTTTTGGATACTTTGCAAGAAGCAAAGATATATTCTACATTAGATTTGCGCAATGGTTTCTTTCACGTCGATGTTGACGAAGATTGCAGAAAGTATACATCCTTTATCGTCCCAGAAGGACAATTTGAATTCAACATAGTTCTTTTTAGACTAAGCACGAGTCCAGGAGTTTTCGAACGCTACGTATCAAGTATATTTAGAGATCTTACTCGGAAAGTAATTGTAATCAGTTATTTAGATGATCTCGTCATTCCAGCGAAAAATGAAAAGGAAGGTCTAGAAAAACTTAAAATTATTTTCGAAGTCGCAAAGAAATACGGATTAGAAATTAAGTTCAAGAAGTGTCAATTCTTAAAAAAGAAAATTGAATTTCTAGGTCACATTGTAGAAAGCGGAACTATTAAACCATCTCCCACGAAGACACTAGCTGTCCGAAAATTTCCAGAACCAACAACAATAAAACAAGTACAGAGTTTTCTTGGCTTAACTGGGTATTTCCGCAAGTACATCAAAGATTATTCAAAGATAGCTAAACCACTTAGCGATTTAACAAGAAAAGAATATCTCTTTGTTTTTTGGGGGCTCAACAAAAAGAAGCATTTGAAAAATTGAAGAAAATTATGTCTGAAGGCCCAATCTTGCACATTTACAAGTATGGAAGAAAAACAGAACTGCATACAGACGCTTGTAAACAAGAGTACGGCGCAATTTTGTTACAAGAAGCAGATGATGGAAAGTTACACCCCGTGTACTACATGTCGAAGAAG
The DNA here is from genome assembly GCA_019973935.1 of Trichonephila clavipes. NCBI lineage: Eukaryota > Metazoa > Arthropoda > Arachnida > Araneae > Nephilidae > Trichonephila > Trichonephila clavipes. The sequence goes on along the minus strand of BMAU01011212.1, from coordinate 608,015 downwards.
ACATTTCCACAGAATAAAAGTATGACAGCTAGGAACTAGAGGTACTAGCAATTATCAACGCATTAAAGAAGTTTCATGTTTATCTTTTAGGTTAACACTTTAAAATAGTAACTGACTGGTCAGCATTTCAGAAGACTATGCAAAAAAAGATCTAATTACTCGCATAGCCAGATGGGCGCTTCAATTAGAAGAATTCGATTATGAAATAGAGCACAGAGCTGGAAGTCGTATGAAGCATGTTGATGCTCTTAGTCGATATCCCGTAATGATAGTATGCAATGATACATTAACTTCAAAGCTTAAGGGTTTTTGAATCCTATTTCTAAGGAAAGTATTCCTCTAAGTATAGAGTGTTTTTTTCTCCAGGTATAGAAGTTTAAGTTGGCATTACTTTCCAAGATGGCGACCGATTTAACAGCTGTTAAGTGATTTATTCTCAGTTTGGTTTGGCAATTCATCAAAACGATCATCAAGCAAGGCATAGATTCGTCGAATGGGCCATAAACGAGAATGGGCCGTTGTTCCCGATTTTCATAAGCGAAATTTGTTTAGCGATGAAGCTCACTTCTGGTTGAATGGCTACGTCAACAAACAAAACTGCCGCATTTGGAGTGAAGCTAATCCACAAGTGTATGTCGAAACACCGTTACATCCAGAAAAATTGACTGTTTGGTGCGCTTTATGGGTTGGTGGAATCCTTTTTCAAAAACGATGAAGGCCACAACGTTACAGTCAATGGTGATCGGTACAGAGCCATGATTACTAACTTTTTCATTCCTGAATTGAACAATCATGATGTCCAGGAGCTGTGGTTCCAACAAGACGGCGCAACATATCACACAGCTCGTGCCACAATCGATTTATTGAAAGACACGTTTGGTGACCGCCTAATTTCCCGTTTTGGACCTGTGAATTGGCCTCCAAGATCTTGTGATTTAACACCGCTAGACTATTTTCTGTGGGGCTATGTAAAGTCATTGGTCTATGCGGATAAGCCACAAACGCTTGACCATTTGGAAGACAACATTCGCCGTGTTAGTGCCGATATACGGCCACAAATGTTGGAAAAAGTCATCGAAAATTGGACGTCCAGATTGGACTACATCCGAGCCAGCCGTGGCAGTCCTATGCCAGAAATCATATTTAAAATGTAATGCCACAAGATTATCTTTCGAATAAAAAAAATTCATGTCATTCGAATAATACATCGTTGTTTTATTGCAATTTAAAGTTCTATACCTCTAAAAAAAACATCCTATATGTACCACGTTGACTTCATTGGTCCTTTACCCTCCACAAATAAAATTTATCAACACATTTTCACCGTAGTAGACGCATTTATCAAATTTACTTGGCTATATCCCGTAAATATTCCCCTTGTAAATTTTCCCCTTTAACTTGAAATGAATTCTTTTTTACTTAAATGAAGTATCTGCGTTTAAATTACTTTGATTCAATTAATTCATCACTAACCCTTTAATACTTACCCCTAGACAACCACATCGCCAATTTAGAATCTTTTTTGAAGAGTCTGATTTTTATTCGAAGATATTATTCGGACTCCCACATTAATGTGTTTTACTTTTTATTCTTATATAAGTAGATGAGTTTTTAACGTCAACGTTAAGTATTAGTCAGAATATGAAAAATTCTATAGGGGGCGGCACATTAGGTGTTTGCACGAGAGCGGCCGATACCCTAGGATCGGCCCTGTACAGGTTACAGGTTTTGTGGGATATGGAGCAAAAAGTCTATTATATCCTCACTTTATAATTTTGCAATTAATGTCTTAAATGTTGAAAATGTTGTTTTTGCATGCTATTTCATAAGGAGGAGGATATCTCATTCCTGAGGCATGCGCAGAACACTTATGTGGGAGGGATTACATTTTTTTAAAAACAAATGAAATAACTGAGACCACATTAAAAATCTGCGCTTAAAAGACTTTTGCTTAAAATTAAAAATTTATTGGTCTATGGGAGGGGCTATTTCAAAACCCCACCCTTGTGTACACCGCTCTTTTCTCATTCTCCTATCTTTCACATTTTTTTTGAACACATTCACTACTGGGAGATGTCAATTTCAGTTGACTGAAATGTTATAATTCTGTTTTTTTTAGGAGGGGGTGCCCTATGCAATATGAATGCGGTTTTTGACAATATTTTTAGAAACTTCCAATTGAAATTCTGGGATTGCACTTAAAAGAATTTTAAATGCACTTTTTTCAAAGAATACCATTCAAAATATTAAGTTCATGTAGTCTATGCTTTTTTATTTTTTGTTATTGTAATCAATTCAATTGCCCCTTATTTATTGCTTGAATTCGAATTCATTAAATTTTAAAAATGTATTGCTTGCTACGAAAGTTGATTAAGAATTCAAATTTCAGATACTTTTAACCTATGTTGAATTAAAATTTTCAGATTTAATATATTATTCAACTCTTTTTTTATAAATGGAAAAAGTTTGTTATCTGATCTTATTAGAAGATAGTAACAAAATCATTGGTGTCACTTAAAAACATTTGATTATTATGTGAAAACAGTTTGTTATGGGATTCTAATACTTTTTAGAGCTCTTTCCAATAAAGATAAAAATAAAATCAAATATATATTAATTAATTTGAATGACCATCATAACTTAATGATTTGGATAAAATTTATATTTCAGTTTGGATAATAAAGAATATTTGATTTAAATTTCATTTGATTCCTTTTCATAGTTTTTTCTTCTATAAAAATAAAACACGAATTAATTTTTTTTCAAAAGCAGATTTATAGTCTTTTTAATGGTTTTAATTTAACTTGAATTAGAAAAGAAATTTCTCTTTTTGAATGATTTGTTTTAATTTAACACGATCAACCAAAATTCTAAGGAATTTTTTTTTTACTTAAAATTTCGACAAACTGAAGAGATGAGGATTGTTATGTCATTTCCATTTGTAAGATTTCCTTTAATGTTACATTCTCAAAATGCAATGTTGTCTATTTTACCGAGGTCAAGCTAAAAATACCAGACACAATAATTAAGGTACTTGAAAGAATAAGGAAACTAAGAGTAAGACAGGAAATGATCAGCTGTGAGGAAATATTACACTCTGTTGTTCAAACATCCAGCTAATCAGTGAACAAATGGCTTGGACACACCCGGCATCTCTAGCTGTATTATTAACATTACTCCCCAAAAAGATAAAGCTCCTGCTCAATCGTTATGATCTTAAATGTTTAAGATTCTAACATAAAAACCCCCATGGTTTATTATACACTCAGGAACATTGAAAATAGCGACCCAAGAAGAAAGCATCGGATTGAAATGAAATTTAATACACATAATGACACAGATGAGACATTCACTTGATCTCAAAAACAAGACAATTAAACGAATACAGGGTGTGCAACGACACAAATACTGGGCAACTTCAATAGCGCATTGGACCACCTCCAACTGCAATACATGCCACCACACGGTCCGGCATTGAGTTGATTAGACACCTTATGTTATCCTGAGGCAGATGGGCCCACAAATCTTGAACAGCCAACTCTAAATCATGTACAGAGTGACACGATGGCAACTGCCATTTTAGCTGATTCCACACGTGCGCTACAGGGGACAAATCGGAGGAGCGGGCTGGCCATGGAAGAGTCTGAAAATGACGTAAGAAGTCTTGAGCAACTCTTGCTGTATGCGGATGAGCATTATCTTGCTGGAAAATTGCCCCTGGGAGACCATTTAGGAAAGGTCCTACATGGGGTCGAAGAATATCATCAACGTAACGTTAACCCGTTAAGGTTCCACGCATCATAATTAAAGTGGACCGGCTATCATAGGCTATGGCCGTCCAAACCATTACACCAGCTGTGCAGGCAGTGTGACGTAGAACAGTGTGGGGAGAATTGTTCCGCTCACCAGGGTGCCTCCACACCCGTATACGGTTATCATCTGTCCCCAAAACAAACCGGGACTCATCACTAAACACAACCTTTTGCCAATCTGTGACATTCCACATTGTTCTGGCTTGGCACCACTGTAGACGCAGTTGCCGATGTTCCGGTGTTAAAGGGAGTGCACGGAAAGGGCGCTTGGATTTCAGATTTGCTTCTGCAAGGTGTCTGGAAATTGTTTGTGGAACAATTGCTACGCCTACGCCTGCTCGTATCGTTGAACGAGTCACTGTGGGGTCCACAAGTGCTTGTCGCACGATCCTTCGATCCTCTTTTCTCATGGTCTTCCTGGTCGCTCCAGACCCGCTTTTCCGCGCGTGGGTACCTTCTCGTGTCCACTGCTCGCAACAATTTCTAACGGCACGCTACGAACGATTCACCTGGTCAGCAACACGGCGCGTCGACCAGCCTAAAGTTTTCATCCCGATGATCAGGCCTCTCTCAAACTCGCTTAACAGTGAAAAATGTCTTCTAGCACGTTCACCTGGCTTGTTTCGCTTACCAAAGTCTTCCCACAATCGGCGGGTAATCGTCACGTTTATAAATCTTTGAATTAGCGCTGGCTTATATAGCACCCTCTTCCTGATTGTAGCACCACCTCGGCGTGTATGAGCATGCGTATTGGCACAAAACTTGGATCATTTGCATATCACATTACGCTGTACTTATTTGCAAAGTTTCGCGATTGTACTTAGATTCCTTCTTGGGTCGCTATTTTCAATGTTCCTGGATGTATTTTGTCTACTGATTTCTTATGATTGAATCATATTTTGTGTGCTATACATGTAATATGTTTTTCCAGAATTTTTTCTCACATTTTCAGAGACAGATTAAGTTAGCTGGAGGCCCCTGGCGGTAAAAGGTTTCAGACCGATTGGCTCAAGAGTCGAAGAGTGAAGATTCATTGACACTGGTGTAGAGAGTCCTGAGTGAGTTCTGTATCGAAAATTCCTTGGGGCCCTCTTTTGGATCTTTGAATAGTTTACGATTTTTTGCTTACACGTGTTGGGGCCCGCATCATTGATATGACAGTAGCTACGCCCTTGTTCATTGATGTTACGTTCGCAAATAAAATGTGTAACTAATGGTAAAACTCAACGGTTCAAGAAAAATGTGAGCTTTATTTTTTAAAAAAATTAAAAACTTAACTAAAATGCTTGAAAATGTTTGCAATATAGAAGTCTTTATTCAATATCGTATTTGTAAATATTCTTTAGTTTTGTATAGCTTACTCCTTTATTTAAACTAACAATCTCTTCAAAAAATACAGTAAAGTGTTCTGTAACAGTTCGTATACCTCAGCTCTTCGGGACAGTTCTGCCTTTGTCCTATCGCATTTGACACAAAATGAATTCACCTTGAAGTTTTCTCTTCTTTCAAATTCATGAACGACTTTTTTACCTTTATCGAAAGTAATTTCTCTCTTTTGCTGCCTACGAGCTTGTCGAGGTTCACTTTCAAGCAAGAGCCCTGATAAATTAGTTGCTTCTTGTTCCACTTTTCCAAATTTACTTCTGAAATTTTCGGTGTAATTTTCTAGAGAATTTTTCAGACTAGATCCTTTTAATAAATATAACATTCAACTGATTGTAATGATTTTTAGTATAATTTATTCCCTGGAGTATGGTATTCTAAATCACGTCATTCGGGATGCTTCAAAAGAGAAGTTACCTCCAGTATTATGGATTTCAGCACAGGCGTAGCTAGTTCTGAGTGGGTCCTGTATCAAAATTCCTTCGGGACCCCTTTTTAGATATGACAGCCCTGTTGGTGAGACTGTAGTTACACATGTTGGGGCCCCGTATCATTGATACGGCGGTAGCTACGTCACTGGATTTCGGACACGCCCTCTGTTATATGCTTATAGCTCATATAGTCTAATAGATAAATGGAACAAATAAGGTCGGACGTGTAATGCTCGATTTCGTTGGAGGCACCTATTCCTTTGCGGTGTTGGAATTCGAACTCCTCTGTTTTTTGGTTGCTATATTTGGCTTTTTATATATTATTGGCTATATTCAAAATAATTACAATAAAAAAGTGCTATAAATTATATTTTCATGATATGCTTAGTTGAAAATAATGCTAATGTTTCAGTATGTGTGAATCTATTATAAATATTGTGCACTTATTGTTTATAACTTCACTACTGAACAATTTTAATGTTTTTTCAATATTTATTTGAATTTTAAGATATAAATATTTTTCATGATTTATTTGTTGTTTACAAATTCATCAGAAATATAGTATGTTTATAAATTAAAAATTAAGATTAAATTTTGAAAAACATTAATGAAACTGAAAATGCAAAAGTTGAACTGCAACTATATAGTAAACAAAAAATAGAAGAGTAAAATATTTTAGTATATTGATATATTTTTGATTATTTGCAATTTTTAGTAAAATTTTATTAGTCTTTATAACATTTGAATCAGTTTTTTTCTAAACAGCCGCCTGAAAACTATGTGATTATTGGTACAAAATCATTTTAAATTTTGCAGTTGAAATTAAATCATATTTTTATATACAGCAATTCTTATGAATATATATGTGGAATCCGTATAGTTGTGGAGTCGCCACCCAATTGAATCTCTCAACAAAACTCCGAAGACAAAACAACACGCAGTCTTCGTGCGCAGGCGCAGCTGATCCAATGTTCAATACGAACTTTGTTTTTTGAAGGGAACGAGAAGAGAGAAAAAGAGACGCGGGGTGCGCGAGCAGGTGTTCCCGTCGTCACATCATAAAAATCTATTTGTTAGAAATTTAGCTACCTTTTTAATTAATTTTTGTTATGTTTCAAATAAACCAGAAGAAAGACAAATGTTTTGTACCCTTGTTGTCACCCACAAATTATGGGGGCTCGGAAGGGATAGATAAAATCTCGAATTGATCAAAGTGTGGAACGCGTGAACTAAGAAGCGTCCGTGGAGAAGAAGCGCCACCATTTTTTGGAAACTTCGCTCATCCTGTGTAGAGGTTGAATTTCATTCGAACCCAGCGTGAATATTCCGCCTGTATAGAGGTAGAAACTAGTGATTTAACATCTGCTAAGAGGTGTCATTTTAACAATTTCAAGAACTATTTTTCGTCTAACGATATAACCTGCGAAGAGGTTGAGGGAACAGTGTTCATCTGCGTAGAGGTGAATCCGTGATTTTCTTCAATGATTGGATACATCGTTCGTGCGAGCAATAAGGAAGCTAGAAAAAAAAGGTAGGATCTTTCCATATTTTTTTAAAAATGTATAAAAACGCTCTTAAAGAGGATCTCATAAGAGTTGTAGAGGATCTAGACGGTCCTGTGGAGAGTACGGACACCATAGCTAAATTAAGACTAAAATTGAGGAGAGTAGTACAGTTGAAATTGATGCAGATTTCGTTAGAACTTTAATCAAAAACTGTATAGATGAGAGGGTATCTCGAAACGAAAGACAGGCAACTTTAGAAAATCAGAAAATTGAGCTTGCAAAACTACAGTTAGAAAAAGAAGTCGAGCTTCAGACGACTAAAAATAAAGCATTAAGTTTAAATCCTGCATCTAAAACCGAAGAGAAACAGTTCGAAACAGACATAGAAAATATGATTAAAAGCATTAAAACTTTATCTCTTCCTGTTCCCACCAGATCAGAAAATTTTAATCTGTTCTTCCAATCATTAGAATGCGCATTTTTAACCAAGAAAATTAATGACGAATATAAATCTGAAATTTTAATAAATCTTTTGGGCAAAAGAGTTCATAAAGTCTTACTGTATATTAAAAAGGAGGAATTAAATGACTATGAGAAACTTAAATCAATAGTACTTAGAGAATTCCAAGTAAGCCCTCGTCAGCATTTAAACTCATTTAAAAATGCTGTAAAATCATCAGGCGAGACATACATCCAATTTGTTGCAAGATTGACGGCAAACTTCCATTATTATTGTTCGTTAAGAAAAATTAATTCCTTTGAATTTCTATGTGATCTTTTAATTTCTGATAGATTATTTGAAACTTTAAATAAGGAAACCGCAACTCATATTGGTATTCGAGAAGCGGAAGACTGGTTTAGGCCTATTGATTTAGCTAAAGAGT